>JANVCQ010000005.1:24331522-24353668 GCA_025531925.1 Erythroxylum plowmanianum | reverse complement strand
AACATGGTGGCATGTTAGGCAAGTGACAAGTGTCACTTGCCACATGTCACACTCTAAAGTCCTTACTTAGTTTCTTTTCAATACAATTCCAATTTCTACTCCAATTTCTTCCTAAATTCTAATGGCTCAAATTAATAAATCCTTACATCAGGTATGTAAATTTTCAATGCCATTGAACAGTCATTTTCACTACCGGTAAACAATCAGTCTGCTACTTGACATTTTTTCTAGTCCAGAAATTTTCCCGAAATTTTCAAAAAATTTTCTAAAATTCACTAAAAATTCTCAAACCTCAATGACCCTCTCCAACTCAATTTTCAAGCACACAAATCACATTTTTTCATAACAATCACATTTATTAACAAATATACCGAAAAATATCATGAATGCATGTGCAGTCATTTTCATGTGCAAAATTCACTATTCACGGGTATGTGTGTATGCATGAACGTATCAAGACAATTCTAAGCACTCATAAACCATTCCAAATTACTATTCTACCCTTCACATCGGTGATGAGATGTTATAGAAATAGATAGTCCTATAAATTTAACAATAGTAGATGATCAAATTCGTAATAGAAAAGAAACTTATATTGTAATTTTGAGAGGAAATTTTCGATATCAAAAACTTTTGTTTAATATCTATCCTAAGATGGGTTATAATGTACAAGATAAATATTTTAATAGGAAACTATCTTTAATTCAAGTCTTTAAAAGATTTAATTAAAGATGGTAATATACATTATTCTATTACCTACATGATATCATATGCCATATCTAATACTCATCATACATCATGTTTGGCATAAAAGATATTATTGACTTAATTTTTTTTTTCTGAAGTTGAAATAATATATCCTCCTTATATAACAAATGTAAGAGATTGAAGATGATTTTTCAAATAGATTTACAACAAAAAACCTTAATAACTTCTCACAATAAATTATTTCCTAGATTATCTTATTCATAAACTAGTATTTTGAGTAGTCAAAGATATGCTAATACTTCGATAAGAGCAACTAGAAAGATAGTTCAAATTATAAAATAAAGGAGAATATTTTGATGGTACAATTATGTTCCGTATAATATCTTAATTGATACTGGGGCTAATGGCAGTTACATTAATCATAATCTACTAAATAATTTGATAAGTTTCTAACTAAATGAACTTTATCAATATATAAATTTCAATGGTGAAATACATTAGGTAGATATCGCCATAGAAACCATTATTAAGATATGAGACAATAAAATATTTATAATTAATGATTTAAAAACTGGACTAGACCGACTGGTTAATCCTAAAAAAATACAAACCTGCCTAGTTTTTGGTCCAATTTATATTTATAACCTTTTTGAGTAAAAGTCAACCGATTCCTTAAAAGCCATTCGGTTTTCTTTTAAAACCAGTTAATAAATCACTCAATTACCTTTTAGAGCATATGGGACCTAACACCAACCCACGTTCATCGCTGTTTCTGTCAATGTTTTGATATTTCATTACAATGTAGGAATTTCAATAAAATTTTTTCCTGTTTAAGTCTTTCACACTATTTAATTAATAAATTATAATTTTCAAATTTTATATTTTATTTATGTATATATATTTTAATTAAAATTTTATTTTAAAAATACAATACTATTTTTATCCTTTAAAATACTAAATTTATTTAATCTCACCAATAAGTTACTTATCTCCTTATATTTAAATTTTTAAAAATTAATTCTTATATTTATCATGAATTTGTTTAATAAATTAAATTATTAATTAGTATATATAAGTAAATTTGCTTAAAACTATTTAAGAATGTGTTAAAAATAATATTTAAACTATAAAGAGTATATTTAAAGGACATTAAAAAAGAAGTTAGAACAAAGTTAAAGTCATTCCTGTTCACTTTCTTTAAACATATTTTAACTTTTATAAGCCTTTAAATAAATGATAATATAGAAATACAATTTTTATTTTATTATTATTTTAAAATTTATGTTAGATTTAATCTTAGTTTAAATTATTATATTTATTATATATTAATAGGCATTATTAGTGTATTTTTATTTCAATAAAGTATTTTATTTTATACTAAAATTTCACCTATTCTTATAATTTTTATTCTTATTTATTATATACTGGTTTTTAACGATTTAATACCGATTGAACCTCTAAACCTTAAACCTTTTCTTTGACCAGTTCGATATTCAATTCAGTTTGTAAAACATTGCTTATAAGACTATTAGTTGAAAATGAAAGATTCAATTTAGAGATAATGATAGGAACTAGTTTTCTCGAAAAGGTTCAACATTACAAGATGGCTTAATGTGGAATACAACAATCTTATAACAATAATGTAATATATATTCCAAGATAACGACTACTCCAATTAGCACTTATAAAGATTATAGAACTGAATACTTTGCTGCCTATATAGATAATAGAGCTAGTTCTTGTTTATGTAAAGCAAGTTGTTTTCCTCTACAATATCATGAAACCTTAAAAAATATAATAGAATTAGATATTTATAATAATAAGATACATTTATCCAAAGGTATTGATTGACCTAAAGAGTAATAGTCAATATTAAATAGTCGTAAGTGCACGACATAGTTGTAGCTAGTACGTTAAGATAGTAAGTACAAGTAATTACTATTGTTTTATTATACAACCTGTAGATTGATTGTAATTTTAATTAAGGAAACTAAAATTTGACAATTAAAGTTAATAAGCAACACGAATCTAAGTAAAGGATTGATAACACTTAATTAATTACCAATATCAAATGATTATTACCTAGGATCTGAATCCCCCTAAACCCTTAATCGATTGATTCCTAAGGAATGCTAGTAGCTAATCTTGAGTCTACCAACACCTAATCCTAAGGTTTCTAAACAAATTACTCAGGTTTAAACTTATAGGATTGCCTTACTGTGTTATGAATCCCTCTATTAGGTTTGACCCTAAGTTAGAAGGTTTATCTCATTCTATCTTTAGGATTGCAATAAACTCTTTTCAATTATCGTGGATCTATCCAAACTTATGATTTCTCAATCACAAAGTATGAAATCAGATTAAAGTCAAAAAATTAGATTAATAGATAGTAATAAGAATAGATAATCGGATCTCAATAATCAATAAATGCAATTGCAATCACAAATTAATCAAATCATTGTGTGAAATCAACTAGGGTTCATTTGACCTAGATACTAACCACAAATTTAGCTATAGATCGGTGAACACAAAATCACATCAACAAAATAGAAAACATCATAATCATAATTCTAAATCTCCTTGTATGTTCTCTATCGTGTATTATGACCATGTATTCTAAAAACTCCTTGCTCAGGGCTTCCACTTGACTTATCAGTCTTGTTACTACATCTACTTCATAAACTCCTTGTGGCTTACTAGTGGTTCATTCTCTAGCTGAGCACTATTGATAGTTGTTCATGGCTATATCCTCAATCAACTCTTAGTCTACTTCAAGTGTCTTGTTATTGAGCATCCCCCCAGTTGTTGTATCAATAAACTGTCTAGTGTTTTGACTTATACTATTGTAGAATGTTTGGATTGCATCCATAAAGGTAATCCATGATGTGGACATCATTAAAGCATCTCCTTAAACCTCTCCTAAATGTTGTATATTGATTCCCCTTTAGTTTGGCAGTAAGATGAAATGTCATTCCTCAGCTTCGCAGTCTTTGTAGGAGGAAAAATACTTCAGTAAAAAGAATTTCGCCACTTGATTCTAGGTGGTAAGTGCCGAACGTGGCATATAATTAAGCTGCTGCTTTGCTTTTCCTCTCAAAGAGAAAGGAAATAGACACAATTTGATGGCATCATCATTTGCTCTATTTATCTTGAATGTATCACAGATCTCTACAAAGTTATAAATGTGCACGTAAGATCTTTTCCTCGGGGTACATCAAACTGAACTAATTGTTGCATTATCTGAATGATGCTCAGCTTAATCTTAAAATTATTTGCTTGTATAGTTGATCTCATAATGCTAGATTTCGTGTCATTTAAATCTAGCTTAACATAATCAAACATCGTTAATAGTTGGTCCACCATATTGCGCAATCCCTCGTTATCTGCATAACCTTCCAAGTCCTCAATCCAACAATATAGTTCAAACTCCATAAGGTTTATTCTTCGACGATTTGCTATGCATAGTTCTTTCTATCTCAGGATCTATGTCAAGTTAGTTCTTAATGTTACTCCGGGTCATAAACTAAGCTGGAGTCTAAATCTAAAACTAAAGAAATATCATAACTAACAAAAACAAATCAAATAACGTAAAACAACAAATAAAATAAAGCAATTAAACAATCAAAATCGTGTAAAATAAAGCAAACAAGTACAACAAAACAAACAAATAAAAGTCATGTCTAGATTAACAAAACTAAAATGTTCCTAATAGCACCATCCCCAGTAATAACACTAAAAGCTTGATTGACCTAAAGCATAATAGTCAATTAAATAATCACAAGTGCATGACGTAATTGTAGCTAGTACTGGCAAGTACAGGTCAATCCCATGAAGACTGTAAGTACTAGTATACTATTGTTTTATTATCTAACCCACGAATTGATTGTAATTTTAATCAAGGAAACTAAAATTTAATAATTAAAGTAAACAAGCAATATAAATCAAAGCAAAGGATTGATGACACTTAATTAATTACCGATATCAGATTATTAGTACCTAGGCTTCGAATCCCCTTAAACTCTTAACCGATTAATTATTTGTCATGCAATTATGTTGTTAATTAATTGGACCGTGGAGCTTCCTAAGGTATGTTAGTAACTGACCATGAGTCTACCAACAACTAATCCTATGGTCTCTAACCGAATTACTCAGGTTAGAACTTATATGATTACCTTACCGTGTTACGAATCCCTCTATCAAGTTTAAACCTATTCTAGAAGATTTATGTCGTCTTATCGTGGATCTATCCAAACCTAGGATTTCACAACCGCTAAGAATGAAATCAAATTAAAGTCTAAAAATTATATTAATAGACAGTAATAAGAATAGATAATTAGATCTCAGTAATCAAAAAAAGCAATTGCATTCACAAATTAATCAAATTGTTTTCCATAATCAGCTAGGGTTCATCTGACCTAGATACTAAACAAAAATTTAGTCATACATCGGTGAACACAAAATCACATCAACAAAATAGAAAACATCAGAATCATAATTCTAAATCTCCTTGTTTGTTCTCTACTGTGTATTATGATAATGTAGACATCCGATCTTGCATTTCGATGAATCTCTCAATAAAAATCCCGCATCTTCTACTCCTTAAGCTCTGAATCACCTTTGAATGTCTCTAGATTTTCCCAGCTACTCTCTCTCCTAAATTAGCTCCGAAATGTCGAATTTATAAGAGTACCTAAAATTTTGGGTTATGTATGCATGTCAAATACTGTAAAAGTGCACGGGTGTGTAAAAGTGCACGATCGTACATTTCTTCCTAATTGTTGTTTTTTCAGTTCTAGCCACATTTTTGCTTGGTTTCTTCTCCTTTAAGTCCATAAAGGCAATTATAACCTATTAACACGCTTGAAGCATATTAAGTACCAAATATATAATAAAAGTATCAAATGTCAAGGAAAATGCATCAAATATGTGTGTCAAAATATAGTCAAATATTCATTTATCAGGTATTCATCAACCCTAAATACTATTAGGATCATTTTTAATAAAATGTCCACCATTTTACTTTTATGATATCGGAACTAATATCCTTCTAGGAAATGATTTATGTAATTATTTCAAAAAATATTATTTGATACTATTAAAAAAGAAATACATTTTAAAACTCCTTGTAGTCATCGCATTATAGTTAATAAAATAAAAAATGCCTATGCTCGATTTACCCTAGTTATATTTAAACCTTGCATAGCTTAGCTTGGTGTAGGATATAAAGAAAACTGATCCTTCCAAAAGGAATACCTTCAATGAAAATAGAAAATATTATAGAAAATAAGTATCAACAAATAAAAACATCAAAGATGGATTAGAACTAGTAAAACAAAAGATAAAGAAAAATTACTTTAATAATCCATTACAATTTTGGGATAAAAAACATAAAAGAAGCAAACTTAGAAATGGTAGATAAATAAAAGATTATTAGCGTTACTGCTATGAGATATAATTTGGGAGATTACAAAAAATTAAAAAAAAAACTTCTTGAACTTAAAAAATCTATAGATAATTAGGCCTAGTAAATCTCCTCATGCTTCCATTGCTTTTATGGTTAAAAACTATGTATAACTAATTAGAAATAAAGCTAGAATGGTAGTAAATTATAAAAAGTTAAATTATCATATAGTATTTCTATATTTGATTGTAATAGTATATTTTGAAAGATAAAAATGAATAAAGATAATATTCCACATGCTACTTTCTCTACTCCGCAAGGTCTTCGAGATCCTTTACAGATACTCAACAACAATATCATATAATTGAAAAAGAATTATTGGTGGTAGTAAAAAGTTGTAATTTTTAATTTTTATTGTCTAAAAGATTTTTATTAAGAACGAATAATATGTCAAGGCTTTTATTCAAAATAATTTAACTTCTAAACCTGAATATAAAAGATATGTTAAATGTATACTTTATTAGAAGATTATATATTAAATGTATACTTTATTAGAAGATTATATATTTGATACTGAGATTATCAAATATAATAATAACATCTTTGTAGATTTTTTAATAGAGATGGTCAACCTCAAAGAAGAGATATTTGACTTATTGGAACATATGTCTAAAGATATTGAGAATTTCCAAGCACAAATCAAAGCTTTATTAGATATTGCGAACTTCAACTCGATAACAAAAGAAGTTATAGAGCTACTTCTTTCATTTTACCATATATGCGAAGCTAAGATAAACCATTATAATTATTCAGAGCAAAAGCTTTATAGCTTGGTCAATAAGGATAAGATCACTTTTACAAATTTTGTACAATACCGGCCAAAAAGGGCACAAAATCTTGTTATAGGATACTGGCATTTGGTATTGATCAGTACTGCCAATTTCATGTGGTACCAGCCAGTGTTTGAAATATCGACCAAATATCGGTTAATACCATAAAGTTTCAAAAGTTAAAGGATTGCTTTGCAAAAAATGAAAATTTAAACCTCATATGTGCCATTTTTCCTCTCACACATTTTTCATTTTACTCTCTTAGTATGTTTTTTGGTCTCTCCTCTCTATCTCTGACTCTTTGATGTGTTATACTATTGTTGTCGCTGATTCTTCCTCACATGTTGCTGTAGTTGCCCATCAAGCACTACCTCGCGATTGTCCTTTCCTCATTCCTCATGTACAACACACCACCTACTTATAACTCACTTGCCCAGTGCCTAGTGCCCACTACCCACCGCTTAATCGCTGTCTAGTCACTCCACTGCTTCCAATTGTCCACTACCTAGTGTTTATGAAGAGTATATAGTGCAGATCCAAAATTTCAATTTCCCATATCTAGATTCGAACCCAACCCGACCTGAATTGAACCAAACTAACCTGACTCTTTGAATTGAACCAACCCGACCTGACTCTTAATTGTAATTTTTGATTTTTGATGTGTTTTTTGTCTAAATTGCCATTATATTGTGATTTGGTTGTGTCATGTGTGTTTTTTATGGCTGGAATTGTTTATGTGAGTTGAGAAATTTGGGTTTAAAAGTTGGAATTGTTTGTATCAGTTGATTAAATTTTCATGTAATTTAGGCATTGTCAATTAATGAAGAAAATTAATGCAATGACAAATTTGGATTTGAAAGTTGGAATTGTTTGTGGTAGTTGCTTCAATTTCAATGTAATTTAGGCACTATCAATTTATGAAAAAAATTAATGCATTGGAAAATCTGAGTAAGAAACTAATGTTGATTAAAATTGGTGAATGAAAGATTATTAAATTAAAGTTGGGAATTAGGATTTTGGTAACTATGTTGATTAAAATTAGTTAAGAAAGCAAACTAACTTTAAGCATTACAAATTAAATTGTATAAGTAAACAAAATATATTAGTTTATAGTTGAATTAAGAGATTACATAAAGTAAGTTGTAAACTTATAGTTATGAGTTATGCTTGAAATTGAATATGTTATAGTTGTGAGTTTATATCTTTAGATTATGGTTAAATGATGTAATCATACAAAATGAGATATATTATATAATATGTATATGTGTACTGTATATTTTGAATACTTAAATTGATGGTTTTTAACTTATTGGTGATTTGTGTTCGATGAAATTGAATTGTGTACGATGTAATCATACAAAATGAGTTATATTATATAAGATGTCTATGTGTATTATATAATTGTGTATGTTGAATACTTGAATTATTAGTTTTTGAATTATTAGTGAATTGTGTTGGATGAAATTGAATTTTATATAATATAATCATACAAAATGAGTTATATCATATAATTAAGATGTCTATGTGTATTGTCTAATTGTGTTAGTTTGGATTTTTGAGTTAAATAATACATATTTTGTGATAGTAGTTAATAATGAAATTATATGTTCTTTATTTTGATATGAAGCTATTAAGTTAATTTTGATATATGTCTTAATTTATTTTTATAAATAAATGGAAGAAAGTTCAAGTACTTTTGATAATTCAATTGCTTCAGGAAGATACAATAATCCAAGTTGGGTTTATGCTAGATTGGTCCCCAAATAAAGAACCATCTATTTGCTTTTTTTTAATAAGCATTTGCAAGGCGAAGGAATCACCTTATTAAAGAAGCATTTAGTTGGGGTTCAAGGTGATGTGGAACTTTTTTTAAAAAGTGAGCCATAATGTAAAATAGAAAGTGAAGACTTTGCTTGAAGAGTATCATCACGAGAAAGATAGAAGGCAGAGATTGAATCACAAAATTGGTAGTGGAAGTTTGTTTGTTAGTGTTCAAGATGATAGTGAGAATGTTAAAGGTGATGGTATTCATACTCAATAAGAAGTAAATGTTGCATCTGGTGTTAAGAAAAGAAGAAAGGTGTCTACTTTTTTTAGCACAAACAACTCCTGAAGCTTAACCTTTAATTCGTGGTGCCTTACAATAAAAAAAAGCAGCTTATAATGTAGCTACGGAAATGGCTAAATGCTGGTATGATTCATGTATAACATTCAATGCTTCCCAATTTTATTATTATCAGCCTATAGTAGATGTTATTGCCTCTTATGATCCAGGATACAAAGCTCCTTCAATTGATGATTACAAAAGTAAACTTTTGAGTAGCTCTGTTTATAAAATTAAAAGTTATTTAGGTTACCTTTAGGTCTTTAATCATATATGATGGTTGGACAAATAGAAGACATAAGCCTATTATCAATTTTTGGGTTTATTCTACAAAAGGACTCAATTTTTTAAAACTTTATTGATGCATCTGGCCTTGTTATGAGTTTTGTTACGTTTTTTGAAATACTCGATGAAGTTATGAATGGAGTTGGGCTATAAAATATTGCTTAATTCATTACCGACAATTATTTCACTTACAAAATGGCTAGAAGAAGATTATAAAACAAGTATAATTCTTTTTATTGGACTCCTTGTGATGCACATTCCATTGACTTGATGTTGGAAAATATAGGGGATACTAGTTATTTTCCTATTATTGGTTTGACTATGCAAAAAGCAACAAAATGTGACCAAGTTCATCTACAATTGTGCATGAGTCTTAAATTTAATGAAAAAGGATTTCATTAATGGTAGGAATTTGTGTCGTCCTATTGTTACAAGATTTGCAACAAATTTCTTATCACTTCAATGCTTTATTATGATCAATAAAGAGTTGAGACAGATGTTTACAAGTGACAAGTGAGTTGCTTCTCAGCTTGTTAAGTCTAGTGCTGGATTGTAGGTTTCCAAAATTATAGTTAAAGATACTAAATTGTGATCTAATGTCAATTTGTTATTGAGTTTGTGAGCCTTTGGTGAGGGTATTTCATCTAGTTGATGGTGATGAAAAGTCAAAAATGAGTTATTTTTATGATGTCATGGAGAGGGCAAAAGAAACAATTAAGGCCAATCTAAACATAGATCTTCTTTGTACACATCTTATCTCGCAATCATCATGAGAGATGAGAAAAGCAACTTTACTTCTGTTATTTGCAGCTAGGGTATTTATGAATCCTAATGTCTATTTCAGACCAAGTTTTACAAAGAAAATTGAAGTTATTAGGAGAATGCTATTAACTATTACAACAATTATTTCCTATGAGATGATGCGAGATCTCCTTAGCTCACAAATGGAGATCTATAATGAGGCTTCAAGTGATTTTGGGATGCCAATTGTTATTTGTCAAAGAGAAACAATTAATCCCGTTATATATTTTTGGTTTTATTGTTTATTGGAAAATAATCATCATTTTATTTTGTTATAACACTACTTTTGTTGTCTTATAACTTATAGTTTCTTGGTGGGATCAATTCATAAGTGGTGTTCCAGAATTGCAAATATTTGTCATTCAAATTGTAATGTGTGAGTGTAACAGATTGTGGAAAGAATTGGAGCAGATTTAAATTCATTCATTCCAAGAAAAAAGAATATATTGGAGCGCAAAAGATTGGATGATTTGGTCTTAGTTCGATATAATTTAAAGTTTTGGGAAATCTATGTTATTATCATTATTAAGTTAAATATAATTTCTTATATTTTTAATAATTTAATTTTATTATTTACAAAGACTCTTAATATAAATCAGGATGAGAATTGTTATTTCTCGCATAGAGGCAACATTTAAAAAAGGATTTCAAACTTATGTTGGAAAGTGCAATTTTTCTTCTTTAATGATAACTTTAGCCATGAAGACACCATTAGCTACTGAAAATTTTATAAAAAATAAAGACAAGCCTGATTGAAAAAGAAAAGATAAGATTTAGTCTTAAGGCATAAAAAAAGATTGTCACACCAGTAAACATACAAAAACTATTTGCCCTTATTGTAAAAGTGGCTTGAAGACTTTTAAAGAAAAAGATGAAGTTGAAGCATCAGGAGTATCCACTTACAGTGATGATTTTGAGTTAGAAAATAAGAAGATAACGTGAAAATCTCTCTGGATGTTTAGATACATGAAAATCCACTACTGATAAAGAAATAATTTGCTTTTTGAAAGTTGATATGATGTAATTTTTTTAAAGTTAGAATCTAAATCGCAAGTCTGCTTGTATAAATAAAACCCTTAGGGTTGTAAAAGGGATATCAAGCATTGTCTATTTATCTCATCTTTGCAATCTCCTCTATTATGAATCTTTATGTATCTCATCCTGTAATCTCCTCTATCATGAAATAAAAATTTCTCTTATCTATAGATACAATTTACAATTTCCATTTAAAACTTTATTCTTCTTCTAAAATCTTTGGTATGCACCTTAAGGTAGGAGACCAATTAAGACAATGCTAGGCTTTGTTGAAGGAGCATCAAGGGTAGTTACCTTACTCTAAGGTTGGAGCTAAAATGCTCGTTAAAAGACTTAATAAAATTCGATAAAGCTACAGTCAAAAAATTAAAGATACAAGTATAAAAACGTAATAGACACTTTAATTCGAAAAATTGAAATTATTTTGTATATAATTACATCATGACTTCTTATTTTCTGAAAAACTTCAAGCAAGAATTAATTGAAATAAATTTAGATTATGTAGAACTGATAAATGAGAAAATTACATTCCTCTTTTAAAAAGTTATTAAAATTGTAACAAATAGTGATAAATTAGAGAATGAATATTTGCTTCAAATCTCTTTAATTTTTAATATTATGAGTATCCTAGAAATGATAAAATTTTTTATTTCTTCTTGTGATCAAGGTATTTGAATATGATATTTTTGAGCTTTTTGTGTTATTTTTCGTCTAATTTGATTTTTCTATGCTTTTCGGGTATTTTTTAGGAGCTTGCAAAAATGAGTAGATCCTTGAGAAAATCTATTATCTAGTATTTAGTTTTTACCCGATAGCTCATTAATTTAGCAAAATATAAATTTCTTAAACATATAAAGAGAACTCAAAATAAAAAATTAAGGGGACAATTGGAAGCACAACATCTGGCACTTAAAAAGCTGTGAAGCTGAATGGTAAGGTAATTGTTTTATTCTGGTTCATTGAAATGATTAAATGAAATTGAAACGGAATCTTTATTGCATATGCAACCAATTGGAGGCTCACAACAAACAACACCAGGGAGGGAACCTTAACAAAACTGTGACTAGATTATTAATTACCACAGCCACCTCAGCATCGATGATTGATTTCCCATGTGGCAGTCGCATGCTGTTGGTGTTGGGTGCTTGGAGTTGTTTGAATGACGGTGTGAGTATACCAGCTGTATGTAACGCAGTTTTGGTGATTATGATGTTTTTTTATCCACAAGATGTCTTAGTCAGGTCTTAATTATAGAAAAGTACTTTTAAATCATTTACACTTAGATTAATATTTGCTAAAATTCTAACTCTAAATTTTAAACACTATTTATATAAGAAAAATTTGACCTCATAATCTTATTTAAATTAAAAAAATCCCTTACTAATTAACCTCCCCCCTGAAGTTATTATGATTTAAAAAACACAGGGAGAACTATTTGACTCAATTCAAACCAAACGGTCAGTTTTTAAATCAAAATTTCCGATTTTCCATCAGAGACTGACAAGTCGAACTTGTGCCCACTAAAGCAAGAAAAAACAAAAGCACCCTTAGTTACAGAATTGGTATTCATTTCAAGCCACGTTTTAGTCTCTAATTGGGCAGTGCCAAATCATCGCCGCTATAAAACCACCCCACCTTCCACAGTCTTCACAAAACACCTTCTCTCATTACCTGTAGGCTGTAACCGTAAAAACTACCTTAGGAACAATTGTGTTGTATTGCCTTTTGGTCGTGTGACTCTCTGTTCCATCTCGGCATCTATCAAATTTGTCTTCTTTTGCTCATGGGAGACAACAACGACAGGAGGGAATCCTTGTTGAACAGGGACAACACCAGGTTCTTGCGGAGTACATCTCATGCATACGATGAGTTGCATAGCTTTCGAAGGTATCTTCAGCTGATGTGCGTGGATCAATCCAACGTATGGACGGCTTGTCTTTCCTGGTCCATATTCTTACTCTTCACTTTCGTTGTTCCTGCGATTTCCCACTTCGTACTGGCTTGTTCTTCATGCGACAGCAAGCACAAGAGGCCTTACGACGCCGTTGTGCAGCTGTCGTTGAGCAGCGTTGCCACTCTGTCTTTCATTTGTTTGACCAAGTTCGTCAGGAAATATGGTCTTCGTAGGTTCTTGTTCTTCGACAAGCTCTGTGATGAGAGCGAGACTGTTAGGAAAGGCTACACCGATCGGCTCAATGTATGCTTCTGATCTCAATCTCTTTCTTTTTTAATTTTTTTTCATGTTTTATTGGGATCATCGTTTTAGAGTATTTCTCCTCGGCCAATTCTGTTGAGGGTCAGCTATAAATGGGATGTTGTTAATTTATTGCTTTTTTTTTCTTTTTTCTCCATAATGAAATTTCCATTAACTAGGCCGGCCAGCTCTGATTTCTTTGTTCCCCAAGCTATCATACAGCTGATCATTTCATTTCTTAGTGGTCAGAAAAGTTTCGAAATTTAACTGGATTTTTTATCTTTATAAACTTGTGCTTTGCCTTCTCTTCTCTTCAAGGCTGAAACATTGGAAAAGGATAAACTTACCGGAATTGTCGGTGGTGATAAAGATTAAAGCTTGGCGGATGATTAGAACAACCCAACCTAAAAGTTGTAGACTTGTTGTTGATGTGATCAAACTAGAAGGGAAGAAAGTCATATAGATGGTTAACAGTGCGTTTTTGTTTGACATGTACTGGATAAAATTCATTTTTGGTGGGTCACAAATGAAACCGAATAATATGACACCTTCCTTGGATGAATAAAAGAGAAATGCTTAAACTAAACAAAAGTGGAGGTGTGAGAAGTGGGGGAAGGAAAGTAAAAAAGTAATCACGAGAAGCTTCAAGAATTAGGTAGATTCCTGATATGTTAAAATCTTTCCTTAAAAAGTTCAGACTGCATATGTGTAAGGTAGAGAACACAGTTTCTCGTGAGCAATTTACTTTGGCTTAGCTAGTCCATTTATAGATAGGCTTAGTGAAGATGACTCATTTGAGAGCTGAACTGAATGGTTATAATTTGGCAATATATGCCTATATTCAGCTGCTGGGTCGGAATCTGTATCAGCAATTTCTTACGGTCAAATTAAAAGTGGGTAGCAAAGATCCCGTGCTTCTTTTTGTCAATTTCTCCTACATAATTTTGATCATCAAGAAAGCTTGTAAACAGCTTGGAAAAAGTGAAAGGCAATGGATGTGGTTTGATTAATAAATCTTAGACCTCATATGATATTGTACACTATTGAGCCGCATCATTGTCACTATGTATTGTTTATTCTTCTCTGGAGTAAACCAGAAAGTTGATGTGCTATTCCTAATGGATGTAGGAGAATGTAGAAGTGGGAATACGTTCTCCATGATTGTAACACCAATCAAGCTCTAATTATTGAAATGGACAAGTAATGTGTTGGTTTAATTTCACATGCAGAGTTCATTAAAAATAGTATCGTGCTTTGTTGGGCCGTGCTTCATAGCAGAGTGCGGATACAAGATATGGTGGTATGCCTCTGGCGCTTCACAGATCCCATTCTTGGGCAATGTCGTACTTAGCGACGCAGTAGCTTGCATTATGGAGCTATGCTCTTGGCTTTACCGCACAACTGTAATCTTCCTGGTCTGTGTTCTCTTCCGTCTGATCTGCCACCTCCAGATCCTACGACTCCAGGACTTCGCTCAAGTTTTCCAAGTTGACTCTGATGTGGAGTCTATACTCTCAGAGCATCTCAGGATAAGGAGACATCTGAGGATCATCAGCCATAGATATAGAGCATTCGTTTTGTGGGCCCTGATTTTGGTCACAGGAAGCCAGTTTGCTTCTTTGCTTATCACAACAAAGACTGGTGCTGTTGTTGATATTTACAGAGCTGGAGAACTTGCGGTGTGCTACTTGACACTGAAATAGAGAGAGGTTATTTGAATAGTCAACTCTCTATAAAAGTATCTGACAACAACTGAATGTATATGATGTTTTGCAGCTCTGCTCGATTACACTTCTTGCTGGGCTTATGGTATTGCTTCGAAGTGCAACGAAGATCACTCACAAAGCGCAAGCTATTACAAGCCTAGCTGCTAAGTGGCACATATGTGCCACTCTCGACACATTTGAGTCCACTGAAGGTGAGACTCCCACCACTGGCATCGGCCAGGTCTTTCCGACGGTGGGCACGGATGGGGACTCGAGTGATGCTGGAGATGAAGAAGATGAATTAGATAACACTAAATTGATTCCAGCATATGCATATAGTACCATCTCATTTCAGAAGAGACAAGCTCTTGGTAAGACTCCAAGCATCAAACTTGCACATCTCTCCAACAAACTATTCACATAACATCTAATCTAATCAGCTCCAAAACACTCAGAAATGCAATATATATATAACCTGTAGCAGCCTAAAGACCAACAACAAAACAATGACAACACAACTTGAAAATGAACGTTGTTTTTACTAGTTAACTTCAGAAACTTATTAGAATCTTCAGTTTCAGACAAAATCTGATAATTGTTTTATGGTACTTAGATGATCATTTTGATAAAAATTGTAATGACAGTGACATACTTCGAGAACAACAGAGCTGGGATTACGGTGTATGGCTTCACGCTTGATCGAACATCCTTGCACACCATTTTCAGTGTGGAGTTAGCTCTTGTTCTATGGTTGCTTGGAAAGACCGTTGGTATTTCTTGAATAATAAGAATAATAGGGTAACCATATTTGGGATTACCTGAAGATGCATGAAGAGGACATTTGTAGAGAAAATAGAGAGGACGACTAAGTTGACGGAATCTTGGGTGGTTTTTGTTGGTTTTCATTTTCCTGATTTTTCCAGAGTTTGTTCATGCTCGCCTTCATTCATTCTTGTAATTTCCAATGAGAAGTGAATAGTATTTTGATGAAAATACACGTGAATGATGATGCTATCTCTTATTCAGAGCAAGAAAGCCATTATAGAGGTCTACTGTTTCCGAGTTCTTGCGTCTCCACCTCGAGACTTCTCGTTTTTATGTAACTCCTTAAAGAGGGTTGTATGGCAATGTGTTGAGGGACTTTTAATTTAAATTGAATACGTCATTTGACTTTAAATTATGTTATGTTAAAGGATTTCTAATAAAAATTTACGTAATGCACATTTAACATTAATCATATTTTTACATTATCGTTAGGCAAATGTCTAAACAAAATCATTATTAGAATTAAGTTGATGGGAAGCAAATACAAATTGATGTATAGTCATAGATCACCTTCATCATCAAGAATAGGGAAGAAAAGAAGTTGAATCCCAAGATCTTGAAGCAGATGTCCACAAAGCAAAATTAGTGGAACAACTCTTAAGTAAATTGGAACACAATTGAAGTTATACAGGCAAGTTTTGATAAAATTTTAGAGTTGGAAAATTCTAATTAAATTTAAGTTCAGTTGGTACTTTAAGGAGCAACAGATAATCTACCAAGAGTGGTTCAGTTACGCTGATTCTGGTACAATTCTTCCTTATCTTCTTTTTCTTCTATTATTGAAGTGGTGGATTGATATGAAGCAAAGTTAATGTGTGTGTGTGAGCGTTTGTAGATCGACATGGTCAGATTACAGGTAATGATGCAATAAAGTTTTTTGGATTGTCTAATTGTCACGACCAGAACTGAAACAGGTTCATTTTTTCTTACCTCGGATGCGTTTGTTGTCTCTCTGAAAAACACATTTTGTTTTATTATGTTTGTGATTTTGCTTTCGGGTTGAAGGTTTGGGCAATCGCGGACTCGAAGCGACAAGGTTACCTTTGGTTTAAGGAGTTCATTACTGCTATGCAGGTTCCAAGTCCTGGGTCATTTTTAATTCTGTTTGTGTGTCTGTGTGTGTTAATGTCTAGTGAAGAGGAGTAATCTGTGGGGAAATGAATTGTATTGTGGTTGACAAAAAGGTTTTGTGTTATTTGTACTATTTTTTAATTGCTTTCTTCGTTTCTTACCTTGATGTTGTGGCTAGTTTCTTTGGCACAAGCTGGACATGTAATTACCAACGATCTTCCGAACTGCAAAGGTTTTAGCTATTTCCATTAACTCTGGCTTTGTGAATGTAATTGTCTTTTCGTTTTCAGCAATGCGAGGATTTTATGTCTATTTGTTGTAGATGTTGAAAATATGAATACTCAATCAATGAAAGGTTTGGATAAACTACTTGCAGTAAGCGTGTTGATTGTTTCCTAAAGTTGTATAGCCTTCATATTTCCTTTCCGGTGGTTGTTATTCTTTGAACTATGCATGATGCAGAAGAACAAGTGCTCTTCAAAATCATCATCTCAATCTGAATCAAATGGTAAGAAGTCTGTCTCATGTTGATTGCGATGCAAAATTTTCTTGTTGTATGGTGGATTTAATGCCTGCCAGTATTCAGGTACCCCTCCAGTGGAGATATCACCTTTGGTGGATTGGTTTTCTTCAAATTGGGCCAAAAAGGTATGTTTTGTTGCTGTACATTGGTGCAAATTTGATATGAGAACAGCACATTTGCTTTTATGTTCTTCTTCTTATGGTAACTGGATAAAATGAGCATGAAAATAACTTTGTGATTTTGGTGCTTTTTTATGTGTTATCCTGAATTAAGAATTAATTATAGCTGAAACTATGTTGGCCGTCTCTGACTCTTTCAGGATTTGTTGACAGTTGAAGAGATATTCTCTGGTTTCTTTGTCCTCTATTACGTCCAGTGTTGATGGTTTGAAGAGACTGTAAATTCAAAAGTTGAAGCCATTAGAAGTTACATATCACTTTAATGATTTTGTATCTCCTTTTTCGGTGAGTGAGAACCTGCAATACGTTGACTCAGATAATGCTGTCAACTAATTTAACCTACCTACTTCTTGTGCACTTGATCTTAGTCCAATGGATTTTAATTTCTATTATCTTGAGAAAAAAAAGGTAAAATGCAGTGATAACACTTTCTGGGAAAATATTAACTGCAGACAAAAATGCCAAACCAATGGTGGTGCTGTTGGGTCAGTATTCCACTGGGAAAACTACTTTCATTAAACACCTACTCAAAATTAGCTATCAAGGTATTCCTCCGCTATCTGTCTCTCTCTTGTGCATTGTCTGGATGTTGTTGAGAGCCTAGCCGTTTGTTTTCTTCTATTGATCATCTCTAAACTATTGTTACTTCTTTCCTTCTTTTTCCTTTTATCTTTTGCTACAGGTGCTCGTATTGGACCTGAACCAACTATTGACTGATTTGTTGTTGTTGTAGTATCTATACCCTATTTATTTTGTATCTATGAAACTGTATATTACTTTCTGGATGTGTCTTAAATTGATTAGCTCATGTTGAGCATTCTTGGCCTTGCAATAACGTTACTTTCCTAAATCTTACAGGCTAATTGCCCTATAGCCATTTTACACATGCCGGCTCATCAGCAGTTGTTTGTATTTCATTCAAATTTATTCGTAGTGCATGGATTCCAATTTTGAATCTGTATAGAATGGACCCGATGAAAGAAGTATTCCAGGCAAGACAGTTGCAGTGCAAGCAGACATGCCATTCAGTGGGCTGACAACTTTTGGAACTGCTTTTTTATCTAAATTTGAATGTTCCCAAATGCCACATCCAGTGAGTCTTAGAATGCATATAATTATCTCTTGATTTTATGTTGGAGCATTTGAAACACCCATTTTTTCTATATTGATATAGCTACTAAAGCATATTACGTTTGTGGAAACTCCTGGAGTCCTGTCACGAGAAAAACAATGAACACAACAAGCTTATCATTTTACGGGTGTGACATCTTGGTTTGCTGCAAAGTGTAACTCATTCTACTTTGGTTTGACCCCACAAACTTGACGTTATTGATGAGTTCAAGTGGGAAATTTATTCTTTGCGTGGTCGTGATGACAAGATTCGCTTTGTTCTCATTAAGGCAGGCCAAGTTGATGCCTAGCAAGTGATGTTTATAAATTGTCACTCATGTATAGTATTGTGGCTTTCTATATGTTCTACCACTATTGTTCTAATCTTGTTTTGCCAACGTTTGCAGTTAATGAGCGTTTATGGAGCTCTGATGTGCTCAAGTTCTCAAGACTCCAGAAGTTATGCTTGTCTGTCTATATAGGGTAGGGTCTCTACCAGGAAATATAGTCTCTATTAGTGTATTAAATTGAACATCATTCTAGTACCAAAATCCAAGAACTGGCAAGACTCTTGACACCCCGTGGGTAAGATGTCATGCTTTAACAAGTTAACTGATGAAGTGACAGATATAGATGTCTTTTTAAGAATGATTTTAGAAGGTTCATTTTCGTTGTAATATGTGAAACATAGAATGCTTTTGAACATTTGCATGATATTAAGTTGCTACTTTTTTTTTTTTTTTTTTCCTGATGTAGCAACAATAAACATGAACTTCTGGTGTAACTGAGATTGCCTTGTCGTCACATATATAAATTTATTTGTATTGCCTAGCAGCTCATTAAATGACAAACCAGTAAAATTAAACTGCTGTTGGTCCTGATCGATAATTTGGAAGCTGAGTTTGGAAAGGTTTCATCCTCATTGTCTATGGCTTTCAGCCAGGCCTCTAAACATGTTTTATGATGATATTCTTTTTCCTTGATTAGATTGTCAAAATTTCTCTCACCCTTGTTTATTCAGGTACATAGGCGCTTCCATTTACCCCCGGGAGATTTCCCAGATGTGGACCACTTCAATGGTTATAGCTTTGACCAGTTTTGAGAAGTTGAAGTCGAAAATGATACAAACTGTCGATGATATGTTGGGTTATACATTCCAGAGCTCTTGAATAACTTTAGAAATCCCTATGGTTAAATGATGACTGCTCACAGCGGTGACTATAGTAGTCAAAACAGAAATCTTACGTGTTCAGGGAGAATCTAAAGCAGCATAGGCCTCTGTTCATTCAAAATTTTTAGTTTTCTTGAAAACTAGGTGTATCTACATATGTCTACGCAATATATTGGCTCCTCTCCGTTTTTCAGTCATGACTTACATACTGAGAAGAATATATAATCAATTAATATCAACCTTACCCTTCTGTAATCGTCAGATAAGGTTTGATTGCTGTTATTACCTGTTTGGAATAATTGGATTAGGCTGTGAGGTTATCACTATCTTGTGTCAGCCAACATGATGGAATCAGTCCATATAAAATCAGATTGGCAGCTTTATTTCAATTGTCTGGGTTGAATTTACACGTCTAGGCAAGGAAACATATGGCGCTTAAGTAATCGGTCAAAAGAAAGGTTTAAGGTTTAAAGATCCAATCGATAGTGAATTGCTATAAAACAGGTATATAATAAATAAGAAGTAAAATTTATAAGAATAAGTAAAAACAAAATATTTTATTGAAATAAAAAATACATCAATGTCTATTATTATATAATGAACTAATAATAAATAAATATGAGTATAATCTAAAACTTAAAATGACAATAAGTTTAAGTTTTAAACAACTAAGATAATACATCTAAAATAGAATAACATATTTTATCCAATACCACTTTTTATCTAATAAGGAATTCGAACATAATCTAAATTTCGGCCATTATCTTTGTTGTTAACTCAATTCATAATTCTCATCCACCAAATTAAGGGTTGTGGTTAACTAATTTTTCCTTTTTTATTTCTTCCATAGCCTTTAAACTCTTTTGCATCAATTCCATCATGCAATTGTCTAAAGTTGTGAGTGAAACATCCAATTAACAAAAATTTCTTGTAAAAAAAATTATCCACTAAAGTAAATAATAATTAAACTTTTCACCATTATACAGAGTAATGAAAATCCAATAATTTTGCAAGTCATCAATTTTATATCACCAGTCCTTTTAATAACTCTAATACTATCTTCACCCCAACAAAATTACTAAATAGAGTAGAACCACATTGAGTCTTATAGGTATGCAACTTTATTTAATTCTTAAAAAATATATTAAAAGACCTTTTTTTATCAAACATAGAAGGCATGCATAAATTCTAATACAGGAAACGAAAAATACAAACATGAATCATAAATTCTTTTATGTATTGCCTCCCTTAAAAGAACCATGTGATGGATCATCAAAATAAGAGTGAAATATGTTGAGGGATATCCTATATCAACTAGGAGAAAGAGTATCAAAAGCCTTATAAGATTTGCACGTTCTGTTGGAGTTATGTAAATATAGTGCCCTGGAAAGCAAGTGTATTTACATGTAACTTTATCTTCTTTAGTTACAGTTTTGTAATGAAAATATTTATTATTAATAAAACAAAAGAATTTGGTTTTATTTGTGTGAGCATTGTATATCTAGTTAAAAGGTACCAAGATTCTTTTTTAAGTAATTTACATATACATAGAGATGTATAGGAAACATGTATATTATAAGAATCTAAATTAATAGATTCACAGTTGAATAATTAAGTTGGTCGCTTGATTATGGTTTAGACTGTAGTGTTGCGATTTATCTCCACATAAGTAAAGGAGTTTACTTAAAGGAGATGATGAGCTTTATATCATGATAGTAGTTGACTATCGATAATGGCACTATTAAATGAATATGGAATTAAGTATGTTTTCAAGAATAAAGTGGGCTGTCACTTTAATCTTAAAACATACAACTTAAGCATTCGCTTATTATGGATCACAATCTTGATGAGTGGTGAACTCGTATATATTTCATTATAATTCTTGATCTGATCGGAATAGATTTTTATAGAGTATTAATCCAGTGTCTGCATGTTGGAATTATCAATTGAAACATGTACCAAAGAAGATTCATTCAAATAAAGAGTTTATAGTGCTATCATCACTTCTAGATGTTTTAAGGAGATTTGGTGATTAAACTGGCGCCAGTAGTTTGATGGACTAACTACCCATCAAGTCTTAACACTGAGATGAGATCTTATGTGTTAATCACCATATAAAGTAAAATGAGAGATCTAGAAGGAAAAACCAACATAAGGGCAAAACGGTAATTTTACCCTTTGTTGTGTGGATGGCTATAATAAG
>JANVCQ010000005.1:24307678-24318157 GCA_025531925.1 Erythroxylum plowmanianum | reverse complement strand
TTACTTTAACTTTCATAACCCAAACAATTCTACTCAAATCTCAAATTCATCAACACCAATCAATTCCTTTCTCATAGCACAATAACATCTATAACAAAGTTCATAGACAAAATCACTCATTTAATTTCATGTAATAATTTCTAATTTCACTAAAAGATCGGGGTCCAACACTAAGCCATTCAAGACTGATGATAATTAAGTTCCATTGGATGTTGTCGAATGCTTTGGAAGCTATCAAATGCTTTGAAAAAATCAACTTCAATATCACATCACTTAATAGATCTTTTGGTGTTATAATCCTTCATTAGCTCCTGCTCTATAAGAATATTATCTAAAATGTATCTGCCTTGTATAAAAACTCCTTAGGAGTAGTGAATCATTTGCTTTAGAGATTCCTTTATCCTAATAGCCAGTAGCTTAACAGTCACCTTGTACACTATGATGTAACATGATACAGGTCTAAAATCATTTAATAAGATGGCATTAGGAACATTATGAATCATGAAAATATGAGTAGCATTGATCTCCCTCAACAGCTTCCTAATATGCAAGCATTGTTGTATAAATTCCATTAGAAGCTAGTCAGTAGTGTTCCAAGTGCTTTGAAAAATGCATGCATTGTATCCATCAAGCCTTGTAGCCTTCCTTAGGTTTTAAGAAAATAAACTCCCTTGATTTCCTAACTAGTAGCTGACTATTGAAGCAAATAAAAAATGTCCTATGTAGGGGGAGGCCCAATTAACCCTACTATGTCTTGTAAAAAGAATTGACTAGAATTGCTTGAAGCTAACAATTTAATATAGAAATTAATAACCATATTAATCAAGTTTTATCAGTCACCAGTTGGTTATTATTATTAAGCAAACAATGGATCTTGTTAGCATTCATTCTTGCTAGGATTGAATAATAAAAGAACTTGGTGTTAAAATCCCCCTCTTTTATCGACGTAGTTCTTACCTTTTGTATAAGCTAGGAATATGATATCAAAGAGCCATGTTGTAGTTCTCAAGTTTTCTAATCTCTTCATAATGAAAAGCATGATTGTATGGAGAAAGATAGCTAGCATTATGAACTTCCCTTATCTCATCCTTGGCCTTTTGAAGCCTTTATGTTGTAGGAGATCCTCCAGAATTGACAAAGTGCTTTAATCTGGCTTTAAGGATATGGAGTTTACCTCATGATTTAGTAAGCTTTATAACCATTGATATTACACTCCCAAATATCCTTAACCAAATCCATGAATCCTTCCTTGTTGGAGAGAAAATTGAAAAACCTGAATAGGGTCTTGTGTTTCCTTACAGGGGAAAATTCTTGAATTTCTAGGTAAGAGTGATCTGAGGGCAAAGGAGGGCTGATCATAACATGAGAGTTAGGGAAACACCTTATCCAACTTTGATTAGTCAGAATTTTGCCAATTTTTTTCCTGATTAGGGCTTCATCCATTTGCTTATTGCTCTAGGTGAATCCAGCTTATTAATCACCCTATCTAACTCCTTACCTAAGTTGGAATGATTTACTCTATCACTTTGAGCTTTATAAGGAAACAATACACAATTGAAGTTACCTACTTTGATCCAAGGTCTAGTCACTGAGTTTCTAATGCTTAAAAGATCTTCCTATAATTTGACTCTTTGAAACTCAAAGTTGGAGGCATATATAATGGAAATGTTAAAGAAAAGGTCTGAATTTTCCAGCTTGTAATTAAGATGAAAAAATTGATCTGAGCTACTTTGAACTGTAACTCTTACTTTCTCCCTATTATAAGTATAGAATATTAAGCTATTGTAATGATGTTCATGGTTAGAGCCAAACTCTTAACTTTTTCCAAGGAATCTCATTAAGTTATATAGTTTGTAAACCTTTATTCTAGTCTCTAGCAGTCCTATAGATATGTTGTTTCTCCAAAATGATATATTTGACAACTACCTTTTAAGGGGTTCATTTATACCCCTTATATTCCAAAAAATTTGTTTATTTGTTGAGAGGACCTTTCATCCACCCCCTTGAGTTTTCTTCTCTTCCTTCAAGATTTCCTAATGACTGTTGGAGATAATAGTTCTATCTACTTTAGGTCTGAATTCCCTAGATTTTCAAGATTGGGGGCCTCCTCCTCATTTGCATTATAGCTAGGGGTTGATTCTATTACTTCTATCCTTTCATCCTCCCTTGTTACATTCTATTTTCCTTCATATACTAGCCTATAATTTTGTTTAGCTTCTTAAATTTCCTCAAAATTGTTTGTCTTGTTTGTTCATTTCCTAACCTTTCCTTATCTACAATTGGAGCTGGGTCCTCTTCAATCCCCATAAGTTTAAGATAACCCTTAAAAACAAATTTTTTTTCTTTGTTGTTTCCATTCTTTATTTCTCATTTGTGGTTTCCAATTATAAGAAAAAAGAATTTTAGCTTTGGTTAATTCACCATCTAGATCTAATTTCATTATATGCGGAATCTCTAGTAATTCCACCTTTGAGTTCACCTCAACAAATAATCTAGAAAAAAGAATATTTTTCAAGCTTGGCAGTAGCTAAATTAAGAGTGATTAGCTTCCCCACAGAGCTTGTAAGAAAGCTTAGTCCATCTATAGTCCAGTACTCTAATAGATTATTATGGAACTTCATCTACAATGGGATAGTTTCTATTTTAGATATGTCAAGTTCAAGTCTGGAACCCATTTTTGGACAAACATTGATTTTCCTTCAATGTTCCAAGGTCCAACTTTGATTACCTTGTTAAGGTTGTCACTTCTTGTGAATTGGAAGAGAAATGTGTCTTGTTTAGTGAGTAAGACCTTGTTTAGCCCTTTACTACTCCATCTGACATGCGTTCAATTTTAAATCTAGGGAAATGCAGGACTTTTATTGAGAAAGTACCCACCATCGTGTTTCCCCAATATTTTGCTCCCTTATGTAGCATCTCTAAAGGAGGAGTAACAATGCCTTAGTTTACGGTTGATAGGGAGTGCTTCAGTTTCTCCCTCGAAGTGTTAGAGGCTACCATATTACTCCAAGTTTTGCTTATATTCAACTTACTGATTGAATTAATAACCCTAGCCTCATGTGGAGTAGGAAACTGGCTCACCTCTAAGCAACCATGAGGAAGGTGGGGGAATGAAGGACTCCTCGAGGTGCCTCTTATGAAGGCATCCATATGCTACCCCAAAGATAGTAACTTACCTGTTTCTTCAAATGCTACTTATCCAAAATAGAAATTTCAGTCCTTCTTTAATGTCATCTTAAAATCTCCTAGAATTGCCTCAAAATTGCCTCTTTAGTTTTCTTTATCTTTTTAAGAATTATTTGGAATGTAGATTTTTAGAAATTGGGTTTTTGAGAAGCTTCTTTAGGTTAGGAATCCAATGTATTAATTCTCAGACTTAGATAATATAACATGAAGAAAGAAATGTTAATTGAAATGGATTATAGTTCTTATTTTCATAAACAATCTTGTGCATTAGCAAAACTTAAGGCAATTCATTACATGTAGGTATAAAGGATAAGAAGTGACAATGAAAAGGAGCAAAACTTGCACCTATGAACTCTAATAGGTAATCAGCTATCATATTTTCCTAGGGATGAAATCATTAATATGATAATAGGTGGATACCTAAAAAATAAGCATGTCTTATATAAAGAAATCATTAAGAGGCTTAACCAATGTTTCAAGTTTTCTAGGAGAAGTAAAAACCAAAATATAGAAAAAGGAGTCAAAAAATAGATGGAGACCTCGAGCCAAAAAAATTCTAATTATGATGCCATGAATTTATACAATATAACATGAAGTTGAATCATGATAAGTGTATATTTGGGGTTTTGATCAGAAAGTTCCTAGGCTTTATTCACTTCACTAGCTTTAATAAGTGAGCGTTGAATAAATGCAGTTCACTAGTTCAATCTAAAGTAAAAAAGTTGAAATTAAATTGTGGTACTAATAGGCATTTGAAATAGTGACCTAATTGAATAATTGTGGGTATTCATAAAAATATTTTTACTATCACGTCAAAAGGTTATGTGGCTTTTCAAACAAGTTTCAAAATTCTCTTGTGTTGTTTCAATTTAACACTTTATTTCTTGCTAGATAAAAAGTATAAAAATGTTTAAATGTTGAACCATTTTTCTTTTGTGCATAAACATTGTAATTAAAAGAATATTGGAGAATCTCGATTGATATCTTTTATGTGTTTAATGCTTTCCTAGAGTTGTTTATTATTAAGTTAAGAGTTAAAAAAATTGATTTGTTTAAGGAAAAGCAATGCTTAAATGTAGGGAAATTTGATAGGTGCTAATTACATCATGATTTTAACACGATTTAGAGAGCATTAGGATTGTTTTTAATGGTTTATATAGTATTCGATACTTAATTTGGTTTATATTTCTATTATAAGACTTTTATAACTCTCTAATAAGCAACGGATGAATTTGTACAAGTTTGAGTTAAGTTGGAATGGTTTTATGATTATTTTTAGAGGAAGAAACTAAAACATAGCACTAGAAATCAACCTAATGCTAAGGATTCTTAAAAAGGACATCAAGGAGAAGAAATCTTAGTGGAGAGTAAGATTTTATTAGGACCAATTAAGAAGGACCAAGATTCAAGAACTATAAGTTCATTCTTAACACTTGTTTATTTATTATTCTTTGTGGATTACCTTTGTTTTATGATGAACTAAATTAGGATAAAAATTTAGATATAATGAACTTTATTATTAAGTTTTAATTTGATATTTGGTTTAATAAAAGATTTTATTTTTTGATATTTATTCATATTAGTATAATCGATTGAATTGAAGGAATGAAAGTTCAAGATTCAATTATTTGATTCAAATTATAGGGGTAGTTTGAGAGGTTTTCTAGCTACCCAGTTTACCCATGTAATGCAATCAAGCATTTGTTGATCTTGAGCAAACACACATACTAACGCAAGTAACCAAGAAAAAGTAATGTGGACAACAATTAGTGAAATCGAAACTTTATTACTTAGAGAAATTCAGTAAATATTGGGACTTGTGAAGGGCTTACATTCCTACTAATTCTGCCCAACATATATAATATACATAGTGTTAAGGCTTAGGATAGGTTTGGCAATTTTCTTACAATTTACAAACAAAACTGCCAAGTAACTGCATAGATGCTAATATGTCTAAGGCATTTGGGTAGATAGGGTTTAAAGGCAGTTAACAGTTTGAAGACCTTGGCCAATTGCCCTTGTTCCTTGTTAGCCAATGCCAACGTTCTTGTCTATTCTTGCCAATCTCGCCAGCCCGCACAGGCTTCTCACAAGTCTCGCTTGTTACACAGCCTGGTCTTGCCAGTTCACATAGCTTACTAGTCAAGTCTGTCTGCCTGCAACACTTGTGCAAATGTTCCAACATTGTATGTCAATGCCTCATCCATCTAGGGACGTGCTTTAAAACTTCAAGGGGCATCATTGGAGCATGCCATGCCATGCTCCTAGCTGGCCAGCAACCTTCCCCCAAGTCCAACAAACAAGTGCCGTAACACTATCATAGTGCAATGTCTCTCCATGCTAGCTGAGTTGCAGTTAGTTGTGTCCAGCAAGCAAAGGGGCTTATAGAACTCCCCTGCCTAAGGGAGTTAACATCCTCGTTGGAAGGTCAGCTAGATAATGCTTCACCTGGTGTTCAAACTGCCATAGAGAAGCATCCTTCTCCCACGTTGCTTCAGTTGGGTCTTTTCCTTTCCATTACACCAAGAATTCCATCCTTCTTTTTTTCTTGTGTTGTCCCAACAACCTGTGATTCAAAATTTTGTCAAGTTCATCTTCAAATTGAACCTGTACATTTATAGGGGCACGTCTTGGTTTGCTCTTCTATGGATCTTGTTGATCTTGGTGAAATTTCCGCAAACGATTTACATAGAAAGTTGGGTGAATCTTCAACCTTTTGGGTAGTTAAAGTCGATAAGTAACCTTGCCAATTTTCTTCATGACTTCAAAAGGACCATCATACTTGGGAATTAACCCTTTATGAGCCATCTTGCCACTAATTTTCTTCCACATCTGTGGAGTGAGTTTGAGTAGAACCTTGTCACCTACCAAAAATTCCAATGGCCTTCTATGCTTATCAACATATTTCTTTATCCTTTAAATAGTTTCCTAAGGCTGTCTTTAGCTTCCTCTAGCAATTCCTGCTTGTCTTTCACAAAGGTGTAGGCAATAGGGCATTTGCTTCCCTCATTGTTCCTGACCAATTCCAAGGGAGTAATGGGTTGTTGCCCTAAAACAATCTCAAAGGGACTCTTACCTGTAGAGGTAGATTGGTGCAAATTGTATGCAAACTGTGCACTATCTAGTTAGTCTAGCCAATTCTTTTGGCGTTCATTAACATAATGTCGAAGGTAGTCTTCAAGCAATCCATTCATACTTTCTGTCTGCCCATCAGTTTGTGGATGATTAGTAGTGGAAAATTTCAACTCTACACTATCAAGTTGAAGAGAACAGTATAAAACCTTCTAGTAAATCGAGGGTCACTGTTGCTTATGATGTCTGCTAGCACTCCAAAATATTTCACCACATGTTTATAGAATATATTAGCAGCAGTTTTGGTTGAATAAGAGGCATGAGCTCATATGAACACAACATACTTGGAGAACCTATCCACTACAACCAGCACTGAGCCTTTGCCCTCAACCTTTGGAAATCCAACAACAAAGTCCAAGGAAATAGACATCCAAGGACATTCAAGAATGGGGAGAGGCTGCAACAATCTTGTCTCCCTTTGCTTCTCCACCTTATCTTGTTGGCATATTATACAAGTCTTGTAATAAACCTCCATATCTTGCTCCATATGTGGCCAATAATAAGATTTGGACAATAGGGCCATCATCCTCTCTTGTACAAAATGTCCTACCCAAAGAGAGTCATGAGACTTTTTAAGTAGCTCCTTCCTTAAGCCATCGAATTAGGGAACATAGAGCCTTCCCCCTTTGCAACTAACAATCCATCTTCCATCCAAAATCTTTTTGTCACTCCTTCATGTAGCTCTTGCTTGATTAGATAGTAGGTGAAGTCTAAGTGTCCTCCTTGCCAAATTTTATCCACCAAGCTTGCTTATATCATTGACAGATTGTAGAAGGTAGCTAGGATCTCCTTCCTACTTTGTGCATCAGCCACTTCATTTGATTTCCCTAGCTTGTGCTCCCAAGAGAAATCATATTCGGCTAGGAACTCTTGTCGTCTTGCTTGCTTGGTTGAAAGTTTCTTCTGCACCTTGAAGAAGGTGTTAGAAACATTATTAGTTCTCACAATAAATTTAGGGCTAAGTAAATATACTCTCCATACCCTAAGGCAATGTACCACTGCCACCATTTCTTTCTCATAGGCAGAATGTCTTTGTTCTACTTCATTGAGTTTCCTACTCTCAAAGGCTATGGGGTGCCCCTCTTGCACCAACACTCCATCGATAGCCTTATTTGAAACATTTTTCTGTACTTTAAATGGCAATTCAAAGTTAGCCAGTCCCAAGACTGGTTCAGTGGTGATAACTTCCTTCAGCTTTTCAAATTCCACAACATAATAGTCTATCCATTGCCATTTCCTATCCTTCTTGAACATATCAGTAAGGGAAGACACATTCTTAGACTATCCCTTTATAAATCGATAATAGTAATTTACCAATCCAAGGATGAACGTAATTCCATCACTTTAGTAAGGGCTGGCCACTCCGCTATGGCCTTCACTTTGCTAAGATCCATCCTAGCTTGTTGTTAGCTCACTAAGTGCCCCAAAAACTTGATTTCAGCCTTTGCAAATTCGTACTTATCTAGCTTGACATAGAGCTTGTGTTTTCTCAACCTGTCCAGCACCTGTCTCAAGTGGAAAACATGTTCTTCCAAGTTGTTACTATATATCACAATGTCATCCAGGTATACCACCACAAAATCATCAAAGAATTCGTATAGGACATCATTCATCAAATTACAGAATGTAGCAAGGACGATTGTCAAACTGAAAGGCATCACAAGGAATTCGTATACCCCATACCTAATCATAAAAGTAGTTTTTGGCTCATCCCCTTCAGTAATTCTAACTTTCCAATAGCCATACTGAAGATCTAACATGGAAAAGATGCCTGCCTTGCCCAACCTATCCATCAAGTCTTACACCAGTGGAATGGGGTATTTCTTTTTGATGGTTACCTTGTTAAGTGCCCTATAGTCCACACACATTCTCAAGGATCCATTTGCCTTCTTTTGGAATAACACAGGTGCTCCATATGGTGCTTTTGAGGGATACATATAGCCAGCATCTAATAATTCTCCCACCTGTTTTAATAACTCTTTCAATTCTAGGGGGACATATGATAAGCGACCTTTGCAGGTGGTTTTGCTCCATGTTCCAACTCTATCTTATGATCAATTGCTCTCCTCAGAGGGAGCTCTTTGGGTAGTTTGGGTGGCAACACATCCTTGTAATCCGCCAAAGGTCTAGCAACTTCATCTAGCATCTCTATGATCATGCCTTCCTTCACTTCCATAATGGCTGTAAGATAGGTTTCTTCCCCAAGTTCATCCTTGTAATTTGCCAAGGGTCTAGCAACTTCATCCGGCATCTCTATAGTCATGCCTTCCTTCACTTCAACAATGGCTATAAGATAGGTTTCTTCCCCACGTTTTAAGCCTTTCTCCACAAACATGGCCGAAATGAATGAAGAGTGGTATTTGTCAACTTCCTTGGTTCCACAAATCTATCCACACTTTATAAATTGGGGACTAACTTCCCTCATAAACAAAATTCCACCAAGGTGAGGGTATAGTAGCTTTGTGTTGTTTCAGAAAATCAATGCCAATGATAGCATCAAAGTCATATAGAGGAATTACCATCAAGTTTACCTTAAGCCTTAGCATTCATAGTTTTTAGCCTATTATCACTCTTGCTCACCTTCAAGCCAAGCTGGACAACCATCTTATCCAAAATGAATGTGTGAGTGGCTCCTGTGTCCACCATTGCATCCACTACCTTGCCTACAATTTAGAGTTGTAGATGGATCAATGTGCTATGAGGCTGACCAAGACGTTTGTTGCCCTCTCTCGAAAGACTGTTCAGTAATTGCAAAGGATTCACTGAAGTAGCTATCCCCCTTGCAGGCTCTTCCTCAATTACAATTGCATTTAACTTCTCCTTTTTGGGGCATTCACGTGCAAAATGAGGACCACCACATATGAAATAGCTTATGCTTTTCCCATTCTTTTGCCCACTAGTAGAGGTTGTATTAGTGTCCTTTTCCTTCTCTTCTCCCTTTTCGTGGTAGGATGATTTGCCCTCATATTTCTGCTTTCCATGGCCAGACTTTTGCTTATCTTTATGGCCATTTTGCTTGGAGGTTCCCCCTGCCTCCTTATCTCTGTTTGGTCTAAGATTAATCAACTTATCTGCTGCTGCAATAGCACTTGACAGGTCTTAGACTCCCTGCCTTCTCAACTTAATTTGTGCCCACGTTTGAAGTCCATAAAGGAAGTTAAACAATTTTTCTTCTTCAGACATATTGCCGATGTTAAGCATCAATAAACTAAACGCTATAACATAATTTCAGACTGTGCCTTCAAGCTTCAATTTTCATAGGTTTTCCTTAACAACCCATGAGGTATTGCAAGGCAAGAATTGTTATTTCAATTCTCGAACTAGTGTCTCCTATGTCTTAATCTTCGACCTACCTATATTAAGATAATCATCTATCCAAGCCCTCCACCACATTAGGCACTCTTGCAGCATCGAAATATTGCTGAATATCCCAGAGGAAGTCCTTTAGGATCTTAGCATCTCAGACACCATCGAAATGCTTGGGTTTTGGTACCTTCAATCTATTCCTGTTTCCTCCATTGACTCCCTGAGTTGAGTTGTTTTGAACAAGGGCTAGAGCATCTTCCAACACTTCAACCCTTCTGTTGGCTTTAGCCGACATTGTCTCCATCCATTGTTCCATACCTAGGAGTGGGGTTTCCAATTGATCTAGACACACCGAGAATCTCACGGCATCATCTTCAGGAATTTCCCCAAGGACATGCTCTAACCTTACCATTCTTTTCCGCACGGCTTCCATATTTTGGTTTCTCACCATGTTCTGTATGCAGAACGTTGAATTTTCTCCACAATAGCGAACCTGACTCTGATACCAATTGTTATAGAGGTAGTTTGAGAGGTTTTCCAGCCACCAAGTTTACCCTTGTAATGCAATCAAGCCTTGCTTGATCCTTAGCAAACACACACACTAACGCAAGTAACCAAGGACAAGTAATGTGGACAGCAATTAGTGAAATCACGTAACTTTATTGCTTAGAGAAATTCAGTACATATAGGGACATGTGAAGGGCTTACATTCTTACCAATTTTGTTGGACCCCGATCCTTGATTGAAATGTAAAATTATTAAATGGCAATTAAAGGAGAATTTTGGGGTGAATTATGCATGTACAAAGGAAAGAAAAAATGCAAGAATTGAAATGATTGTGTTTAATGTGCTATT
>JANVCQ010000005.1:24275542-24291923 GCA_025531925.1 Erythroxylum plowmanianum | reverse complement strand
TTTATGTTAATTAATGTATTATGACATGCTTGGGAATTACTTTAAATAATAAATTTTCTGCACAGTATGAAATTCTTCTCATACATGAATAGTCATTAAAATTAATGATATATTAAAATATTAAATATATAAAATTTATAAATAATATTGAATAGTTATTAAATAAATAAGATTTTAAAAATTTTGTTATTTAAAAATAATTATTAAATTTTAAAATTATTAAATTAATATAATTTTCAAAAAATTAAAAAAATATTAAAAAAATAATACAAACGTCACGGAAGACATTCCGCGACGTTTTTAAAAATGTCGCGGAAGACAATCAGTGACGTTTAAAAATAAACGTCGCGGATTCCTTCACATTCACATTCTGCGACGTTTTGAAAACGTCGCGGATTGTCCAACTTTTTTGTGACGTTTTACAAAACGTCGCAGAATGTGGGTGTTTTCCACGACGTTTTTCACAAAACGTCGCGGAAAACATTTACCTACATCATATTCCGCGACGGTTTTTGTGACATTTTTTAAAACGTCGCAAATGCTCTTCTGCGTCGTTTTTAGAACATTTTGTGACGTTTTTAAAATGACACAAAAGGGCTTGTTTTCTTGTAGTGGATGAGTTAATAAATTCCTTGTTACTACAAAATAATTAAGTATTTCCGACATTATTCATCTCAAGAACAGAGATTAAGAAAAAGAAGAAAATATGTATGTAAAAATCAAAGATCGGATTTGCAAATTCATTGTCAAGATCGACCTTTGCTGGGCTCTATTACAGCAATAATAGAAAATAGTCAAATATGCATTCAATTTTCATGTTAACGGAGATGAAGTAGTTCTATATATATTATCTTATAAGAAATGTTACAGAAAGACTTAGCACACCAGCAGCTTATGGACCTGATAAAACCGTAACATACACCGTAATTTAGTTAAAAGCAATAACAAAGTTAGCAGTAATAGTATCACTTGATCACTCATCTTTCTAAGAATTGTAAACTGGTATTGCATAACATACTCTTCTCATATTGCACCTAAAGAATGTGGGTATGGCAATGTGATTGAGGTTGGACGATCTGAGAAAGACAAAGCAACTTGTTAGTATAAAAGGGCATGTCGTAGTCTAAGATGTACACCAAAGACGCATGTTGTTGCTTTAACGACTTATAAAAGTAGTTTGTTACGTACACGTGACGGACAATGATCACAACCATGTGTCAGTCATATATCCTGAATTTGGAGTTCCTTGTTAATCATTAATTATTCTAATTTTCATAATCATTTCACTTTTCTTTTTCTGGCCGATTGAAAATGTCTTCAGTTCACTTTAAATATGACCATTTCTTATTTGATTATGCTTGCTTCTACAAAATAAAAGACGTATTTTAAATTGCGAATTACTATTATAACTAAAATTGTAATTTTATCACAATTAATTCACATTATTTTTAATTACAACTGTGTTGTGATTAATTATAATGATTTGTTTTCAATATAATTACCTCTATAAAAAATGACTATTAATTTGATACAAAAAAATTACAATTTAGAGTATCATTGTAGCTAACCTGCTGGTGTAAACTTAGCATAGGCCATAATACAGGAACAAGATCTTCTGTCCAATTTTATGGTGTCTTATTATGTTATATGAATCTCAACTATTTATTTATGCAGGTCTCTCGTTCATTTATGCAGGACTTACGTGAGATTCACATAAATAAATGACTGAGATTCATGGGACAGAATAAAACAACATAAAATTAGACAGAGAAACTAGACTCCATAATACATGAATAAAAGGACTCTCCAATCGTAGCTTTCCAACGCCAGACAAAACCTTTGAAGCAAACTGCAATGCTTCAATATCATGTCTTCGGACATGATTGGTCATTCGAAGGACAGTAAAACAAGACATTCAGAATAGCGCTAATATTCGTGCGCGTTGAATTTCCCTTATCTGACCCAGTGTCCATCTCGGCCTTCAAACCTTGACTAGGCAAGAGTCTAATTATTTCAATATAACCACATGTACAAATCTTCTTGTTAAGTAGGTTTTAGGTGTATTACTTTGAAAGTTAGGTATGAAAATGAAAAAACAAGAGACAACTAACATGAATTAATTAGACTATGATCCGTAGAAGATATATCGCTTATGACTAACTAAAGAATATATGTTCTGAACAAAGCATTCATGTCATAATATAATATAGTATAATTAAGTATTCTCGTGTGTTTGATCAGCAACTATTATGCTGTGCTATTGATTTAGATGAAATATAGAGCAGCTTGGTGTGAAAGAGAAGTTGGAATAGCCTGGGAAGCATGTTAAATATGGTAGCCAATTCGCTTGCTTCCACGAAACATCCATCAAGTTCTCTCATTGCTTTCCACATGTCTTTTTAAAGCTCTTCCTCGTAACAAATCAGTATATTCTTCCAAGCAACTCTTGTTCTTCCCTTACAATCCTTTCGTTTTCTTTGGAATTAAGCTGTCAAGTGTCAGCTAATTAACGTTGAAGAAGTTATCAATGGGTAATCGTATTTTTCCAACTGGTGATGTCTCCAAGACAAGTAAAGGTCTTCCCATTGAGACCCAATTCAAGCTTCCCTCTCCTTTGCCTTCTTGGCCTCCAGGTACTAAATCTCCATTGTCAAGCTTGTTAGTTAGATGCATCTATCTTGTCAACCGGTATTAGTAATATTTTGTTCTTTCCATTTTATAGGTGAAGGTTTTGCAAGTGGAACTATTGATCTTGGTGGACTTCAAGTCAGACAACTATCAACTTTCAGCAAAGTTTGGGCCACGCATGAAGGGGGACCAGACAACCTGGGAGCTTCATTCTTCGAACCCTCCCAAATCCCAACAGGTTTCTTCATGCTCGGTTGCTACAGCCAAGCCAACAACAGGTCACTCCATGGTTGGGTTCTAGTAGCCAAAGACAAGGAAGGTTCGGCTACACTGGAGAAGCCAATAGACTATACTCTAGTATGGAGTAGTGAGTCTTTGAAAATCAGCCAAGATGGTATTGGTTATATCTGGTTACCAACGCCGCCAGATGGTTATAGAGTCGTAGGTCACGTCGTGACCACCTCATCAGAAAAGCCTTCGCCGGAGAGAATAAGGTGTATCCGGTCAGATCTCATCGAGCATTGTGATATAGAGTCGTGGATATGGGGACCAGGCAAAGAGAGTGACCCTAATGGTTTTAATATCTTTAGTTTAACGCCTAGTAACAGAGGAATACAAGCTATGGGTGTCCCTACTGGTACATTTCTTGCTCGAAATGGCGCTGGGTCAATTTCCTTGGTATGTTTGAAGAATTTAGGATCGAACATTTCATGTATGCCGAATCCAAGTCAAATTCAGGCCTTGTTTCAGACTTATTCTCCTTGGATTTATCTCCATCCCGACGAACAATACCTACCATCTTCAGTGAGTTGGTATTTTGTGAATGGGGCATTGCTATACACGAAAGGACAAGAGTCCAATCCTGTACCTATTGAAGCAAGTGGCTCAAACCTTCCCCAAGGTGGTTCGAACGATGATGCCTTCTGGATAGACCTTCCAGTCGATGAAGGGTCTAAAGAGAGGGTTAAAAAGGGTGACCTAAACGACTCAGAGGTATATTTACACGTAAAACCAATGCTTGGCGCTACCTTCACTGACATTGCTATATGGATATTCTATCCCTTCAACGGTCCTGCCAAAGCCAAGGCTTCTTTTATCAATATTCCATTAGGGAGGATCGGAGAACACGTTGGTGATTGGGAGCACTTGACTTTAAGGGTCAGCAACTTTACCGGTGAGCTATGGAGTTTATACTTTTCACAACATAGTGGAGGTGACTGGATTGATGCTCAGGACCTTGAGTTTCAGGATGGAAACAAACCTGTAACCTACGCATCTTTACACGGTCACGCCATGTACTCGAAGCCAGGATTGGTTTTGCAAGGTAGTGGAGGATTTGGAATCAGGAATGATACTGCCAAAAGTAAGCTTGTCATGGACACAGGAGCTAGATTCTCCATTGTTGCAGCTGAGTACTTGGGCAAGACCATTTCTGAGCCTTCATGGCTAAACTATTATAGGAAATGGGGCCCAAAAATTAGCTATGACATTGCACATGAGCTCAAGGATATAGAGAAAATATTGCCTGGCAAACTTAAATCTGCTTTCGAAAAGTTCGTCAAGAGACTTCCAAGCGAGGTTCTTGGAGAAGATGGACCTACTGGTCCCAAGTTGAAGAGAAGCTGGGACGGTGATGAAGTAGTAGCTTGAAGACAAAACTATGTATGACAGATATGGATTGATGTAGGAATTGGCCATTAATATACTTTTGCAAGAGTATAATCGTTGTACTCTCCGCATTACGCTTGCTTAAATATGTTTCTTAACCAGAAATAAATGAAATGAACGGCACTTTGGAAGATTAACCTTGTATAGCTCGTCCATTATACTTGGTTTATCGGTAGATTCTTTTACTAGGTCATTTATATTTTAAATTCTCTTCTACCTTACTTTGTTTTTGTTTTAGTAATATTTTTATTTCCCTTTTGACCAGGTCAAGAAGAAAGATAAAGGTTATCGAGTTATAGGTTTAGAAACTTATACAGATCATGATCGTAGCAATGTTTCGAGAAATAATGCAATGAAAACCCATAAATCAGAAGAAAACAACAGCTTGGATTGGATCTTATCTACAGCAGTGATAAGAAATTATATGTTGTTCATTTAATTCCATGATCTCAAAGAGGTTATCTAGCTAAACAAGAATTAATAACTCCAGTTGAAGATGCCATTAACTATAAATGCTTATACCCATTCCAGAAGTTAGGATTTCGACTTTGGACCGCTTCATACCGAAACCGTATAGAAAATGAAAGTAATCATGCTGTTAAAAGGGTCAATTAAATTAATCTATCTTGTCATGCCCGGACTGGTGTAGCATCACCCTTGCCTACAGCAATCAAAATGGACGGCAGGGGTATAAGGAAAATATTTGCGGGATATTTTGTTCGTCTGTCTCGAAATAGACATGATGAAATAGACAAGAAATACAACAATAATTTTTTAGGAATAGAATAGAATAAATATTATTTAGTTTTATTTATTTATAAGAATTTTTAATAATTATGTAATGTTAATGTTTGGTTCGAAAATATAAATTGATAATAAAAAATAATTAATAAAAAATCAAAATATTCAAGTAGTTTTTACTATGTACATTATTATTATTATTATTATTATTATTATTATTGTTATTGTTATTATTAATCTTCTTCTTCTTCTTATTATTATTATTATAGCTAAGTAATTATGTAGATTCTTTATAGATATTTTTGTCCAACTTATCCTCAATTTTGTTCTCAACTACTTAGAATACATAAATAGGAGTGATTAGTTTACCTATTCCTCAAACTTACGAAATGTTTGGTTCACCTGAAATAAAATAAAAAAATGGAATAATTATTCTATGGAATATAAAGGAATGACTATTATTTAATTTGATTTATTACTAAAAATTTTCATGTTAATGTTTAGTTTTAAAATTAAATTTAGAATGACAAAAGAATAACTAACAAAAAAATAAAATATTCATTATAATCCTCACTAACTACATCATCATCATCATCATCATCATCATGATAATAATAATAATAATAATAATTATAATTATATTATTATTATTATTATAATTATTATTATTATTATTATTATTATTATTATTATTATTAATGTTCCTCTTCTTATTATGATTGTTATTAAAATTATTATTAATCTTCTTCTTCTTCTTCTTCGTCTTATTATTATTATTATTATTATTATTATTATTATTATTATTAATCTATTATCTTGTTCCTATCATCTGCTGCATACTTTGTCTGTTGAAAGAGCCAGTCAGCTGAGGTAAGGCTTGCTGATTTTTTTTGTTCGAAGTTCAATAGCTTAGCTTAGCAATGGTATTAATCTAGATATTCTCCTTTTTTCTTTCCATTTCTTTCCACAACCTTGTATTTACTATAAATAAATACTTTGGATTTCTTATCACAAAATGAAACTCCAAGAATTCACACATTCACTTGTGATTGTGATACCAATTCATTGATTCAATCCCCAAAATATTACAATTACAAATATTTTTGTTCATCTCCATCTCCAACTATGTTGCTTAAATATGTTTGATGTTATCTTTTTATTTTTGTTCTTTAATACAAATAAAAGCAAAAATAAAATATCTTTATAAGGAAAAATCAAGTCATAAAAGTATAAGAATAAACGAGAGGCTGCCTTGAAGAAGTAGTAGCAGAAACAAAATGCAATTACATTAGTCATCTACGCAATAGCCCTTTACGCAAAATGTAATTAAACATTACCATAATTTCAAAAGAAGAAGCAATACCATAATTTCAAAATGCAATTACGCAATAGCAATCTACACAAAATGTAACTCAGACCTAGAAATTTTAGTACCACAAAAAAGAAGAAGAAGAAGCATTAAACCCAGAAATTTAAGTACCGTAACAAAGAAAAAGAAGAAGCATTAAACCTAGAAATTTCAGTACTGCAAAAAAGAAGAAGAAGCATTAAACCCAGAAATTTCAGTATTGTAAAAAACAACAATAAGAAGCTTCAAACCCAAAAATTTCAATACCGCAAAAAAGAAGAAGAAGAAGCATTAAACCCAGAAATTTCACTATTGCAAAGAAGAAGAAGAAAAAAAAGCATTGGACCCAAAAATTTAAGGTTCAAAGTGAAGAGCAAAACCTAGAAAAAGAAGAAGAAGAAGAAACATTAAACTGTCGATGAGATTCAAGAACACAAACAATGCAAAAATGGTCAAACTAGAAGAGACAACGAAGTTAAAAGAGATCGATCTCCCTCATGCACCAAACAAGGAAACAATAGACCTTAAACCGCAAACAAGTTGAACAGAAGTGGCAACGATTGAAGAGAGGGACAAAACTTGTTTGGAAAGAACATTTTTTGTAACACCCCATTCCCAACTAACATATGCACATGTGTTCATCAGATACACGTGTATATGCCTATCAAAAATGACATGTTAACTATCTCACCTTCACTGTACATAACATGGAATCATACACTAAACCATCAATCACACATTCTCTAAACTCAAGATGTTATCACATTAATCAAAATCCATAATTTACATCGTTTCATACAATACAATACCATCCTAGGTTTACAACATTATCCTATGAGCTTAAACAACTCAGTACACACCAAATACAATAAATATGAAAATCTTAGTTGACCGACCTCTTATCCAAATTCGACTATAACAGTTGTACAAAATATGCTTCTACGGAGTCTTAGAAGCTATGTCGTCTCACTCTCAAACCTGAAAAGCAACGGTACAATTTTGGTAAGTTTTGCGAACTCAGTAGAGTAACCATCTTCGATGGTTCACTCATGTCATAAACACAAGATCAATTATAGCCTGTCATCATATAGCTTAACTCCACTTAACAAGTATCAAATACTATCACAGATAAATCATTTCTCAAATACACAGTTCAATCATATAACAACATTCACACAACTTTGCAAACCATTCAATGAATTCAAATTATATGCGGATGCGACATGTATGAGACTCACATTCATTTTTATGTTGTTGTAACTGTGTGCTTTTACAGTATCCCAAATTATCGGGCTCAGTCAGTCAGTCAGTGACTCATTGATCACAACAAGCCATAGGCTCGAACCATATATGCGGGAGCTTAAAGCTCATATCAGTAACAGTATCAATAGCCATATCAGTCACAACTCCTTTATATTACAGGCATTGGAATGAAGTGCATGCCACAATTCAGTCATCAATTTAATCACTTTCATTTGCATATAATATAACAGTATATTAGTCACAGTATCAATTATAGTAACAGTCACAGTAGCAGTGGTCATCGGACTAGGTCCGGCATTCAACCTTTCAATTGAGAATCAGAAAATCATTTAGGTAAACGCATTCAAATTCAAGTAGCACTTTCAATATCATTCTCATGCATCAAAACACCTCGGATAAATATTGTCCAAAATCTAGTACACAATCAACACAATTCAGTACAATTCAATAAGATCACAATACAGTTCAATTATGTACTAAACAATATGGTGAGATCATCTTAGGTTACTCACAGTATGCTCCAAACAGTTATTGCCTTAATGTCTCGTCAATGTCTATATGTTGTCGTTTAATATGCTCCTCTATACATACAATACATACACATATCACAATATTGCACAATGTTGTATTGATTAATGCACATTCATGTATGGACAATGCATGTTCATGACAATTCCGAGTTTCTTATCATTTATTTTGTTACACAAATCATTCAGATATCCACATTCCATTGATCAACTCAGATTTGTTTAAAAGTATACTTTCGGGTCCATTTTGCATAATTAATTTCATCAAGAAAGTGAAAGAATTTGGTAACACTTCCTTCTAACAAATTATTCTCCTGTATCTTAAGTCTCTATTGATATAAAGATCATTCAATTTGGTTCATTATTCTGTGAGTTATGCTCAAAATATCATAGACTGTGCACATTTAAAATTTTGATTAATGCATGATTATACATTCAAGTTGTACAACCCATATCTCTCAATTCCCATATCTAAAAATTACAAACTTTATACCAATTTAAAGCTAAGAGAATAAACTACAACTTTGGTGAAGATACCTCAGTCTAATTCGGCCTACATCAATATAGTCTATTCAATAACCACAGGATATGATTTCTGTCCCTAGTAGTGCTTCAGCTTAAGATACAACTCAATTATGCACCAATTTTGAAAATCTTAGAGACAGAATTAAAATTTGTCTTCTTTAAGAAAGATATGTGTCTAGTTTAATTTGAATTAAAAATCAACTCATTCAAAAATCTACAGCTCAAGTTATAATTAGAATACCGAAGCATGTTCATGAAAATTTTCCAGTTCATAATATTCTAGCAGACTTCCACACTTTCATCCTATCAATTACTTTTAAATCAATTCAGATAACTCTAAATTTTTATGGGGAGAAAGAAAAATTTCTTAGGAATCCATTGATTTAAGTTTCAAGTCATTTGGAGTTCGGATGAAAAAGTTATAGCCAAATGACAATGAAATTCTCTAGCTCATAACCCGTACATACAACCACCACCTTTTCTCTCTCTAAGTACCAACCTTCATCTTCTTCACCAAACTGCACTTCTCCTCTTCTTCTTTCTTTCTTTTTTTTTGCTTCATTCCTACACATCACAACTATTATATCCGGTGCATAAGCCATTTTTTTCTATTTCCATCTCAATTGAATCCAACACAAATAAATCAAAATCTCAAAATTTTATACACAAAAATTGTACTGTTCACGTAAGCATAAGCCATTTTTCTGCATTTTTCTTTCATCTTCATCTGATGCATTTCTTTTCTTTATGTCATTTTAATCCTTCTTAAAACACAACATCACACTACTCTTATGTCCTCTTTAACTCTAGCCTTATTTAAACCCATCACTAACATTACCTAAACATTAACGCATATATAACAAAAAAACAGAGCATGTCATCAACTTTACTGCAATGTTACTGCATATATATGTTTCTGCACATCTTTTAATTTTCTCATTCCTATATTATTCAACTCATATGTAAATCACTTATACCACTTTCTTCTCAGTTCAACGCAACAAAAATAAATCAAAATCTAAGATTTACATCCAGTTTTGAAACCAACATATTCATGCATGTTTCCATTTTTCTGCACTTTTCTAGCTTTCAACATATGCATTTCCTTTCACTAACATCTACACTTTCACTTCATTTAACCCCTTTTTATACCACAACCTTCCCTAATCCTCGTTTCTTATCATCAAACTCATTTAAATTCATGTTCATACATTTCCAAAAACATTCACGTACATCAACAAGAAAAACAAAGCATGAACATCGTGAACATCCAACCATTATTTTCTGTAATTATAATTATTTCACTAATCTCCATTTAACTCAAAATATCACAATCTCGATACACTTTCTACTCATTCCTTAAATTCATAAATTCTTCATCTACTCCATACATCACATTCATTCACCGAAACTATACTGCTTAAACTTCTTATGTATATATATATATATATAAACATTATGAGTTACTTACTTGATTCAGCAAAGTCTTTGGGCAGTGACAGTGTCTCAATTGCACAGAATCATAACTATTGTTTTAGTGTTATAACACGAAGAGGGTTTGGTGGACAATGCTCTCAATGATGAATAAAACAAAGTGAAGAATAAACTCAAGCTGGAGACAAGTTTCCTTCCTAACTATTTGTTTTATTATATCACTGGCAGATGTCACGCATGCACATAGGCTATTTATCATCAACTTAATTAGTCCATATGTCTCTTAATTATTGGTCCACATGTCACACATTAATTGGTCCAATTGTCATTTACTTACTAGTCCAAATGTACCCCAAATTTTTGAAAATTTTCAAAAATTCACCGAAAATCCAAAATAATTAGATTATTCTCCAAATAAGTTTTCAGCTCAAAAAGTTCACAATTCACAATTTAATTTCATTTTTAACAATTAATTATACCCAGAAAATGTCAGCCTTACTAAGTTAATCCTCAAAAGTAGATTTACTGCTTTAGCTCGGGATATTATTACTGACTTACCATCAAAACTGAGAGCCAAACTCTCTTTATAATGATACTAGTGGCCTTTTATTGCAGTTTCGTCGTATGTAATGTTACGTTGAAAGGCTAGTCCAGGTTGTTATTATTTTGTACCATTGCTTATTTTGAACCTTCTACTCATTGAACTAATTAATACAATCACTTACTTATTTTCTAGAAAAAAAATTAGGAGGTTCTTGTTTTATGAAAGGGGTGTTATATTTGAATTATACCATCTATGTGATTCTAATTGTAATTTGCATACATCACCTATTCAACCCATTTGTTTTCAAATTGATTGAATTGTTCCTTTATGCATATAAGTGTAAACTCTTATGAAATTAGAAATTATAAGCTTATATATATTTAAAGAAAGTAACTTACATTTTAAATTCAAATGTTTGGTTTATTTGCAATATTATAAATTATATTAATCAAATGTACAATTTGTTACAAATATAGTTCACTTTTACTCTATTGTTAATACTAATGACATAGAATTCATGTAATGAGGCCACATAAAATAAAATAAAATCAAAAACAAGATCAAAAAATTATTTTGACCTAAATTCCTAATCTTTATAACTTGTTCAGGTCATCCAACTTCCCAACTTAACTTTTTGACAAGTAAAACTAAAAAAAAATCAACCCAAATAATAATGATGTTGTTATTATTTTTCTTTTCTTGCTAAATAGGTTGAGAGACATAGCCATAGTATTGAAAAAAAGTTGGTTAGTCACATGCCATTAAAACAAAATGTTGGTGATATTAAATATTGAGTTCTACTCTTAAAACCAATAACCATAAGAGGATAATGTTGGTTAGACATTGAATGGCATTGTTGTTCGACCAACAAATGATTTTGATTTTCAACTTTTTAAAAATTAATGAGAAATTGAATGTGACTTTAAGTTCTTTCAATTAAGCAAAATTTAAATAGGTTATCAAAACTTACGAGTTATACAACTTAATGGTTGACATAATAAGGAGGCACAAAAAGTTTAATCTTATGTAAGATTTAGTTAACAAATTAAGTGTTTGTGTTAATTAAAAGGACTTATTTCTTTAGTGAAAATGACTAAGGTTATGATTTGGCTTACTAAGGTAGCAAATATGAGGATGTTATTAAGACAATAAGCATGAAAAAAATTTTAGAGTAATTAAGTACATTATAGCCTTAATCTTTTAATAGATGCATTAGTTAAGGCTTACTTTAATTATATTGGAATTCAAGACTTATATGCCTTAATCTTTTAATATATACATTATGTAAGGCTTACTTTAATTAGAATTCAAGACTTCTATATTCTTCTAATAGTTCCAACATTTTGTGTCGAATGAAGTCTAATTACATGGCATTCATGTTAACAACATTAACAATTAAGTAAATATATGATATATTTTTTAAAAATTATTAAATAATTTGTAGTTATAACTAGTCAAAATGTCGATAGTATCGCTAAGAGGTATAAGACAAGATTTGTGATAAGGGGCTTCACACAAACCTAAGGAATTAATTATCATGAGACATTTTTTATTAGTAAAAATAAATTTAATACGAGTCTTACAATCTATAATCTTAAGTTTCGATCGTTCATTACATCAATTATATGTACAAAAAGGATTTTTAAATTGAGGAAGAAGTGTTCATGAGTCTACCACCTAGTTTGAAGAGAATCTTGATAGTAGCAAAGTTTGCAAATTAACAAAACCTTTGTATAGTCTTGAACAATCTCCTAAGGTTTAGTTTAAATACTTTAGGGAAAATATTCAAAATTCTTGATTATAGCTAAATCCAAGCAAATTATACCATGTTCTAAAAAGCTCATTAATTGTGGGAAGATAATTATATTGATAATTTATATAGATAATATTATTCTAATAGGAGATGATAATGTAGAACTTAAGAATTTTAAAAGGAGGCAAATTTTCTAAAATTCAAGGACCTAGTCCACCTAAAATATTTCCTTTAGAGTGTTTTAGATCAAAAGAGGCAAATATATGTTAATCATCATAGATATGTTATTTAGTTATTTGGTGAAGTAGATATACTCGAATATAAGGTAATTGAAATACCACTTGAGCTATACGTAAAGCTTATACCTATTAAACCTTAAGAAGTAAAAAATAGGTTGAAATATTAAATGGTTGTAAGAAAATTAATCTGTTTGTCTCACAATTGTCCAAATATATCCTTTTTAGTTAATATCGTGAGTCAATTTATGCATCCACCTAGAGAATAGCATTTTGAGATAGTATATAGAACTTTAAGGTGTCTAAAAAGGACTCCTATATATATATAAGATTGAAGTTTATATAGATGCTAACTAACTAGGAAATACTATAAATTGAAGTTCAACTTTTAGAGTCTACATATACACTAGAGGGGACTTAGTGACTTTGAAAAATAATAAATAAAATGTTGTTACTAGAAATCATGAGATTAGATTAAGTGCACATAAAATATGTGAAGTATTATCAATTAAGTTATTGTTGGAAGAATTAAATATTTCAAATCCTTTAACAATAGAGGTATATTGTAATAATAGGGAAACAACATCAATTTAGTTCTTAGCAATAAAAAAAGCATTTGAAAGTGGATTAGCACTTCATCAAAGGAAAATTCAATAAAAACTAATGCATAATATTCCATATATTCGTACTACATAGCATATTACAAATATACTGATCGTGGTTTTTCGATATGTGTAATTTTAATATTTTAACCTCGATTTTTACAAGTGTATGAGTCATTCGCATAGTACCTAAGATGTCGATCCTACGAGGAGAGTTAATCTAATCCTAAAATCTAATGTCAAAAACTATTAAATAGAAATTTAGCAAACAATGAATATAAACACAAGAACTAAACAAATCAAACAAACCAAAATTAAGTAACAAAACACCAATTGACAATTAACACTTAACGAAACAATCAACAAACAATGATTAAATATTTTAGATTAAACGTAGATAGAAATTAATGAAAATTGATTGAGTTGTTGAACAATGATAGCACATTTGGAGTTTTGTTGTGGTGGCTAATCAAAAGCTTTCTTTTCTTATTCTTGTTGTTATATTTATGTTCTTTTGTGTTTAAGGTTAAACTAGGGTTTTTCCGCGGCTTGAAAGGTCCAAATAATTCCTCGAAATGCAAAGTTTGGAAATGACTGCACGTCTACTCGATGCAGGCCATGATCGTAGCCTGCTTCTAAGCCTTCTATCACAGTCGTGGGCCAACTTTGGTGCTTCTATTACGATTGTGACCTATTGTGCCACGATCATGAGCCATTGTTTTAGCCTGAATGTTTCCGAAACTTCTCCGTTCTTCGATGTTGATCCTAAAATACTAACAAACACTTCAAAATATCTCAAAAACATAATATGTAAGCTCAAAGATTTGTACTAACCTGTAAAACACTTAAAACACAAATAATTAACAGACTAACACAATTCTAACCTAAACACATACTAAATGATTGAATTAATAGCTAAACACATATCAAACTATGCCCTAAAACATGATGAAATTTACATTTATCATATACCTACTATGGGATTGCTACAGAAACAATTTGACAATTTGATCAGTAAGTTGACAATCGAAGATATCAACAAACAAGTTTGCGGGGGAGTGTTGAGGACATCAAAGATATGATTTAATTTTCTAATTTTTGTCAATAATTAGATGCTAATTTCTACCTAATTCAGTGAATAATTTGACAAAAGAAGGTAATTAAGTTGTAATCAATTAGAAGCTTACTTATATACACTTTTTCCTATAAAATTGTTGTAAAATCATAAGGAACTATTATTAAAATACATACAATTTTGGGTACAAGATATAGATCTCCCTTGTAGTTTATGAAATATTAGAAAAACTCCCTGATCTTTAAAATTTTAGAAAATACTCCTTTTATTCTTCAGTTTTCTTAGACTTGATTTAAAAATAACAGCGAAACATATATAATATGAATATTGGAAAACTCCTTATAAGCTTTTATATTTTTTAACTACTAGAGTATATACATATTATGCTATTCCATTGTGTTGGTTGTGTAAACAATACATCATCTTTAAATGACAAGGTAGCTTGAAGATTAATCAATTATTTACTTTGAATTATATAGCAAATCGTAAAGACTACTCGTTATTGGATCTAAGTGGCAAGAAACTCATGGTTTCCAGAGATGATATTTTTCATACAAGCTACTTTAGACGTGCAGCTTCCAATATTCCAACACAAGAATCAAATATTGTTTTACCTACACCTATTTCAATATCCTATAAACACATAAGCTAACAAGAGCAACATATATTCTGAAAGCATAAAAAAGTTCTACAATACTAAATGCATCAAGCTCTTTACCTACTCTTAAAGAGGAGTAGAAAATTATCACCAAACTAGTTTAGTTAGATGACTTTTTCTATTCAACATGAGAGGCCAAGGATAGTAGAACTTTAGTTGTTACCGAAAATGGTCATAAGTCACTTAAGGTACTTTCCTTAAACTATCTATCTACTCTTACATTATTTTATTTTCTCTTGATTTCAGTTATCTTAGGGATCATGAAGTTTCACTTTTATTTTTTCAGTTATGGTTTTAGTTTTTATTTCTTGATTTTAGTTTTTATTTTTCCAAATAAAAGCATTTTTTTATATTATTTTTCAAACAAAATGAAAACTTATTTAGTTATTAATGTTAATGAAGTTACAATTTTATCATAGATAAATAAGTATTAAATAAAACTTAGAGATAATTCAATTTTATGAATGAATGAATGAATTAATTTTATTTTAATCTCTTAAATAATATTTATTAATAAATATTCATAAAAATATATTATATTTTACCAAAATGGATAATTAAATATGTAAATATTCATATTTATCTGTTAATATATTACAATTTATTAAAAATAATTTCATTCTTAGAAAAATATTTCATGAATAATTAATTTTAATAAATGTATATATTGTAAGAAATTTTAATCTAAAACATATATATTAAATATTTTTATTTTTATTTTGAAAATAAAATTTTAATAATTATAAAATTTTAAAATAATTTGATTATAAACTATGACAAAATGATAAAAATAGAAAATTAAGATCAAATTTTATGATTTTCATAACTTACAAAAAATAAAAGAAATTAAATCTAAAAATAAAAACTCAAGAGGCTTTTTCATTGAATTTAAGGGCACAAATTAAAAATTATAATAAACCTATTTCTTATAATCAAGCAAAACGAGAGGCTATTGAAAATTAGGAACCTTCTTTACTAGTTAATAAGGTTGGTGAAAAAGGATACAAATTTAAATTATAAAAACAGTCTCTTTATAAAATACAAAGAAAAAGATTACATATAATTGATGTTGCTCTCTTAACTCTGTTTTTCTTGGACTCGAAGTTTCACCGCAAGTCACGCCCACCTCTGTACGACAATCTCGCTTAGGTCTGCTTAAGCAAAGATTCAGCCTTCTCACGGGAATGTCGCCGAACAATTATGTTAGCCCTCGAACACCTCACGCGCACATAAGTGTTTAAGTGTTTTCCTCACATACGAAAAGAACACAAGTGTAATAGAGTAAAGAAAGCAACAAGAGATTTTTTAAATGTAGCCGAAGCTACCTCTTTCATTAACTCTCAACAAAATGTTAACAAAAGACACGAGTACCTCCTACT
>JANVCQ010000005.1:24237660-24261677 GCA_025531925.1 Erythroxylum plowmanianum | reverse complement strand
ATGTGTTGTGTATGAAGCAATTCGGTGATAGTGATGATAAGATGAGTTATATGAATGTGTGAAATCGAGTTTGTGCAAAAAGTGTTTATAGGATTGTGAGAATTGAGTTTAATGAGAATCTGAGACGTGGATAACTGCAAAAAAAGGTAAATAGGTTATGTGTTTTGTTGGACTAGATGGAATTATGATAAGTGCAGCAAATGATGTAAACAAATGCAGAAGATGATGAATAGCCCTGTATAATTTCTAGTTTTGGTACTTGTAATTAATCTTGCATTTTGAGTTGTTCTTGAGTAAGGTAAGTTGGAATGGGAGTAGAAATTTAGAGAATATAAGTTAGAAATGGTGTAGAAACCATGGATTAAGGGAAGAGAGGAAGAAGAAGAAGAAAAATGGTTTCGATGATGAAGGAGAAAATCTACGTTTTAGAGAGAGAAGTGAGTTGTACCAGGTTCACTATAGAGAGAGAGGGTATTTTGAACATCTTTCATTCATTTTGTTATAACTTTGTCTCCCAACCTCCAAATGACTTGAAAATTAAACCAATACACTTATAAGACATTGCTTTTCCTCTTCATAAAAATTTAGAGCCATCTGAATTGATTTAAAAAAGATTGATTGGATAAAAATTAGGAAATATGCTGGAATGTTATGAACTGGAAAATTTTCATTAAACATGCTTTGGTATTTTGATTATATCTTGATCTGTAGATTTCCAAATGAGTTTATTCTTGATTCAGATTAAACTTGAGACATATTTATACAATTTTCTTGAAGAAGTATAATTTTAATTTTGTCTCTAAAACTTTCAAAATTGGCTTGAAATTGAGTCTTGGCTTAGGCTATAGCACTACTAGGGACAGAAATCATATCTTGTTATTATTGAATAAATTGTATTGATTTAGGTTGAATTAGACTAAGGTATCTTTACAAACGTTGTAGCTTATTCTCTTATCTTTAAATTGGTATAAAGTTTGTAATTTTTGGATATTGTAATTGAGAGATATGGATTGTACAACTTGAATGCATGATCATGCTCTAGCCAAAATTTCAAATGTACTCAGTTTGTGGTATTATGAGCATAACTCATAGTGTAATGAACCAAATTTAATAATTTTAGTGTCATTAGAAACTTAAGACATAGAGGAAAAATTGTCTGGAAGAAAGTATTATGGTTTTCTTGATCTTATTGATTATGCAAAGTTGACCCCAATGGGATACTTTCAAAAAAAACTGGAATAATGAATAAGTGTGTGAATAGTAAATGAGTGTCTGAATTTTGGCACTATTAGTCAATGAGTGTCTGAATTTTGGAACTATTAAAGTACATCAATTTGTTATAGAAATATACCCATCAATTTGTCAATGTACATGTATGATACATGATACATTTATAAATGTGTTTACTCAATTACATAAGCAGTACAATAATGTGAAATTGTGTTAATGTATATAGGAGATTAAGTAGCATGACCACATTCTGATATTGCCAGAATGTCAAGGCAATAGGCTTAAGGGAGCAATTGTGAGTAACCTAAGATGGTCTCACCTTGAATTGTTTTGTTTATTACTGAACTGAATTTGAAATTGATGAATGTGTACTAAATTTCAGACAATAATTATTCAAAGTGTTCGATGCATGTAAACATCATTGGAAGTGCTACTTGTAAATGAATGAGAATGACTAATTGAATTTGATATGTATTGATTGTGTTCTGAATTCTGGACATGAATTGTCCACGGATTTTTTATGCATGTGAATATCATTAGAAGTGCTACTTTTATGTGAATGAAACTGTCTAAATGATTCTCAACTAAAAGTGATGGGATGTTATGATTGACTGTATTAACTGAGATAATGTAAATGAAAGTGATTGATTGTATTGAATGAATTGTGCCATGCATTTCATTTCAATACATGTAAAATAAAGGCAGTTGTGACTGGTGTTGCTACTAACTAAGACTGCTACTGAAAAGAACTTAAAACTCAAACATATATGGTTAGAACCTAAGGCTCACTGTAATCAATGAGCCCGATGATACGGGATACTCAAAAAGCACACAATCACAACAATGCAAAAACAAATGTGAGTCTTATACATATAACATTCACATATGATTTGAATTCATTGAATGATTTGTAAAGATGTAAAAATGTTATATGTTTGAGTACATGCTATTAAACCAATGATTGTGTTTTATTCAAGTGTAATGAAGTGATAGTTTGATTAAATTGTTTGACTGAAACACAATCTATTTGTGATAGAACTTGGTGCTAATTAAGTTGAAATGAACTGTGTGACAATATGTTTCTAATTAATTGTGTTTTATAATATAAGTGAACCACCGAGGATAGTTACTCTACTAAGTTTACAAAACTCATCAAAAATTTCAGGTTCAAGAGTGAGATAACCTAGCTTTTAAGAATCCATAGAGGCATATTTTGTGCAACTTTGATGATCAGTCATGGCTCAAAGTTTGGTCAGCTGAGAATTGAAGACATAGTCTGTTATTGTCTTTTGTTATTCCTCATGTTTGTAGTGTACTATGTAGACTGAGCTGTTATGCTCATAGGATGGTGTTGTATAAACTTGGATGTTGAACTTAAGCTACATTGTACATTATGGTTATGATATAAAATGAGGGAATTTTGGATTTTAGCAAATGTGTGACTTATGATTCTAATTATGATGCCATGTGATAAAATGAAGGTAATATAGGTAACATGCCAATTTTGTTGGGCATGTACACGTGTGAACGTATGGTGTTCATGCATGCGTAGGGCGGGTTGGGGTGTTACAGTTGGTGGTATCATAGCATGGTTGGCATTCATAGGAATATGTAGTAAAGTTAGGCATGAAATGTTGTGAAAATTTCTGATGATAATTGAAGTTATTGTGTGTTATAGGTTATTCGACGTAGGCTATCAAATGGAACACTCAGCTGACATAGGATCAGAAAGAGCCAGTAGAGAGTCGTTAGTATCTCGACCTGAGAGAATGCCTCCAAGAATTCCTGAGAGAAGGGAAAGGAGGTACGACAAACTGCAAAAGCAGGGGGCTATGAACTTCTAGTAAAGTATAGACCCTACAAAGACCGAGAGATGGTTACAAAGAACTGAGAGGATCCTTGATCAGATAAATTGTGAGTTGGACGAGAGGTTCGACTATACTATATCCCTACTATAAGACCCAGCTTACCAGTGATGGAAAACTGTTCCAGGCAATACCATCAGGCCTTGTAGTTTAAGATGGGAAGATTTCCTGAGAGTCTTCAAGGAAAACTATATGCCCAAGATCTACATGGATAGCAAGAAGAAAGAATTTATGGATTTGAAGCAGGGCAATATGACTGTAGCATATTATGAAGTGAAATTTAATGAACTGATGGGTTATGCCACTGCCTTGTTTCCTATTGAGGAAGACAAGTGCAAGAGGATTGAAGATGGCCTGAATATGGGAATCTAGATGAGGTTAGCTATTTCTAATCTAAGTAATTTTACAGAATTACAAAGCTGCCTCGATTTGTATTGAACAGTTGTTGAAAGATAGTCAGACTGAGCACAAATTTGAGTTGAGACAGAAGAGGCCCAGTGATTCTCAGTGAGATTTTAGCAGAAGGTTCAGTAAGCAACAGAACCGAGCTTTCAGGTCACCGACTGGATTTAGACAGTCAAGATTCAGACGGAGAGGTAGTTTTGTTCAGTCTAAGAATAACAGAGATACAGTATCAGGTCAGTTGCCAACTTGTGAACATTGTGGGAATAAGCACAGTGGTGAATGCTAGAGGTTGATAGGAACCTGTCTTCAGTGTTGCTCACTTAATCATCAGATTAAGGATTATTTTGTGATGTCTGGAGCACAGTATGGTAGGAGAAGAAGTATGGCAACAAAACCCACTGTTCAGTAGAGCTGAGCCAATGGAACTGGACAGAGAGGCTATGACAGAGGCAGAATGAGTTCTAGGAATATTACTGGGAGGACTGAGGTGCGAAGCAATCAATCGCAATCTCAGGCCAAAGTATATGCCATGATGAGACAAAAGGCTCAAAATTCTCCAGATGTTGTTGCAGGTCTGTTATCACTATTTACTTTTAAGGTTTATGTATTACTAGATCCTAGATCTACACATTCATTTATCACACCGCATATGACATCTAGATTGCATTGTGATAGAGAGTTATTGAGATGTGGATTAGAGGTGAGTACATCGATAGGTAGTACTATCGTAATTAGGGAGGTATGTAAGAAGTGTTTGATTCAAATTGATCAAGCAGAGTTAGAAGCAGACTTGATTGTATTACAGTTAAAGGAGATAGATATTATTCTAGTCATGAATTGGCTCACTACTCATAGGGCCATCATGAACTGCTATACCAAGGAAGTAATTTTAAAGTCTTCTAATCAGTCGAGAGCGGTGTTCAAAGGTATTAGCCAAGCAGCGCCAGCTAGACTAATCTCATTTGTGAGTACTTTGAAGTTAATGTATGGTGGATGTGTGGCTTATCTGGCCTATGTGATTGATACTTGAGTTAAGCAGAATGTACATGATATTTCTATGGTTAAGGAATTCCTGGGCATGTTTCCCGCTTAATTACTTGGTTTGCCTCAAGATCGAGAAATGGAGTTCACGATTGACTTAGTTTCAGGTGCTGCTCCTATATTCATTCCTCCATATAGGATGACACTTGTGGAACTAAAGGAATTGAAAAGTCAGCTGCAGAAATTGCTTAAGCAGGGATTTATTAGACTCAATGTTTCACCTTGGGGAGCTCCAATGTTATTTGTAAAGAAGAAAGATGGCACTTTGAGGTTGTGCATTGATTATAGGCAACTCAGTTGGGTTATAGTGAAGAACAAGTACCCGTTGCCTAGAATTGATGACTTATTTGATCAATTGCAAGGAGCTCAAATGTTTATTAAGCTCGATTTGAGGTCTATGTTTTATCAACTAAACATAGCAAAAATTGATGTACCAAATAGTTCTTTCAGGAGCAGGAATGGGCATTTTGAGTCCTTAGTAATGCCGTTTGAGTTGACCAATACTCCAACTGCATTTATGATATTGATGAATAAGGTGTTTCAGTCCTACCTAGATTGGTTTGCAATTATATTCATCGATGATATTTTGGTGTATTCGAAAAGCAGTGAAGAACATGCTGAGCATCTGAGAATGATTTTGCAGATTATAAGAGAAAATCAATTGTATGTCAAATTCAGTAAATGTAAATTTTGGTTGAATCAAGTGATATTTTTGGGTCACATAGTAACTGGACATGGTATTCAGGTGGATCTAATGAAGATAGAGGCAGTACTGAGATGAGAGTGGGGTGTTACAAGAGGTGTCAGTGCCACCATAGATGATGTAATAGGATATTACTGCAGCTCCACCTATGGTCCTGGTACTACCAAACCTTCATGCAACTTAAATTTTCTAGAAATGTTATCTTCTTTACCCTCTCCTCTTCTCTTATCTCCTCTTCTTTCTCATCTTTCAGCCACATTTTCTCCATTTTTTTCCCTTTCCATGACTTCAATTATTATCCTAAATAACGACAACATGTAATCCAACTATAAACTAATGTAGGATGATCAAAAATCACAAAAAAGACATAAATTAGTAGCTAGAATTTTACCTATGTTTTAAGAGATTTTGAGGTTGTTAACCTCCATAATTTTCTCCCAATTTTCTACAAAACAAAGATTTTATATATATATATATAACCAACCTTTTGAATTTTTGATGAAGACTACAATTTCCATGCATGACCAATTGAACGAAAAGAATTATAAGATAAATAAATATTTATTGACCCACAATTATGAAGATATCCAATAATATAAAGTATTTTAAACATTACATCACATTGATTGTAATTTAGAAAAAAATAAAGAAAGAATTTTGAAAGAACATTTCTAAAGAGGAAAAGAAATATATAACTTACTGTTAAACAATTGGTATTATTTCATATACAGAGGCAAAGGAAACTTGTAATTTTTTTAAAATTTCTTTCATAATTAATTAAAATAAATTTATCAAATTTAATGTACCCAATATCTTGCTTCATGTTATGATTTTTGAACAATTTGACCAAAAATATTGTCATTTGTAACCAGAGTAAGCAACATTTGACAGTAATGAAAATTTTGAGAAAATCTTTTAGATTCTTGACTTAATTATTTAATATGTAAATAATTGGTAAGATTTTTATTTATTCACTTTTAAGTTTAAATAGGAGAAGGTTATTAGGTTAATCACAAAAATAGGCCCAAGTGCGTGGATTAGGGCTCCATCCGCATGGCTCAGAGGGGACATGCTACTTCACCATTTAGTACCCAAGATTTTAATTCGATTACTGAGGGTTAAATTCAGCCCGAATTCACTTCTCTACAGTCGTGTATCTTGCGTGCAATTAGGATAGCTCGCAAGCTCCCAGCTTTTTTAAGAAATTCCCGTCTTATTGTGAGTTGGAGAAGATCTAGACGAGAAAGGAAACAAGTAAAGCCCGCCAGTTGTTTGATTCTTTGCTTCTTTGAAAGCAACTTTCAGGAAAAGAAAATGTTCGTAAATGCTTTCCTTTAATCGAGTTAAAGAACTGAGCTTTCTTGACTTCAGCATTTTCTGTTGCTTTTAGCCTTTATACCCACAGTATACTTGTTGGTTCCAATTTAGGTGCTTCGACTTTCGAGAAGATAGATTATCTTGGGCTGTGATTTTAAACAGTTAGGTGAAGTACTTATATGGGTTTTGAACTGCAGAGACTAAAATTGAAAGAGGTTGAAGAAAATGCTGCCGCAGAAGATGAAGCAGGCAATGGCTGACAATCCCAAGAAGCTTGCTAATTTAATTGATCTTGTTAATCTTCCTTCAACAGTCAGAGAATTTGTGGGTCAATCCCAGATTTCTCGTTTGGGTTGTTTTATGAGGGTTTGGTCCTACATCAAGACTCACAATCTCCAGGTTCTTAGTCTATTCAACTCTATGTGTGAATCTACACGTCAACCTTACTTGCAAATATATGTTGTATCTGAAATTCTTCCTATTAATTACGGGGAATTACGATATATTCCATGCCATTTCTTGTGACATAACACTATTAGAACTTCATGAAAGTTTACATTTTAGGCTTGTCACTATGGTCATGATTGAGTCGAAGTTGATAATTTTTAGTAGTTAATTGTTGCCAAAAACTGTTTATGTATCTAAATATCTCAATTTGATGGACCCAAATTGTGGGAAGTACCAGATCTTGAGAAGTAAATGCAGCCCCATTTAGAAATTTCACTCTGGGTCCTTCTAGTCATGCAAATCACATGGCTCATTTGTTTCATTTACTAATTACCACTTAATTTGTGCTTCAACGTTATGTAGGATCCAAATAACAAGAATGTGGTTCGATGCGACCAAAAGTTGAAAAGTATCCTATTGGGCAAGTCTCAAGTTGACCTGGTTGAGCTTCCTGCACTGATCAAATTGCATTTTCCCAAGGACCCAAAGTAAGATGAAATAATGAAGGTCGAGCTCTTCTGCCCCTACAAAGTGATATTTCCTTCATGATGCATCACCAAAATTATATAGCTTCTTCGACTTCTAAAATAGTTTCTCTCTTTTGCAAATTTGAGTCGGTCAGTATTTGAACAGAGGATTGCAGTTGCCAATTGAAGCTTTTATTGTCACTTCGACCTGCTTTATTATCTCCTCAAGCTTGAATCTTTGTGCATTAAAAAGATTGTTGAGTACCATTAAAAGATGCTCGAGTACTATTGACTTAAAATCCTAGATGTCAATAAATTTTTATGTTGAGACCTTTCATATGCCATAAAGAGATACACATGGTTGGAAATATGTGTCAGCTTTTTCTTTCTTCGTAATTGCTTGAACGTGTGTTTATTGCCTACATTAGGACATTCTTTTTTTTTATCAAATTTAACCTACTCCTTTTTGGTAGACGTCATATGTTTATGAGTTTCTGCTTTGGTCAAATTCGGACCTTCTGAGCTCTATGGACTACAATGATTGTTCCTCAAAAGCGCTCTTCCCTGTTAAGTTTAATTCTCTAAAGGATCAGTAGACATTAAAGATTGCAATTCACTAGAAATATTAGATCCCTTAATGGCTCACAATGACACTGGAAAAACATCATGCCAAAAACTGAGCTAAGCCGTTTTTCACCGCAAAATCAGCTACAATTGCGTTTGTTCTCTGTGTGGGGTGGAAGGCATCCCAAAACACATACTTGTTTGCATCTGGGCATGTGAAAGGGTTTTTCCTATTGCACAAATAGCTCATCTCAAATAAGCCTGTCCCACAGCATGCTATTGCTGCATTTTCAAACCCTGCAAGAGGAATAAAACACTTTACAATTCATTTGATATGTGTGTGTGTGTCATTAATTAACTAAAGTCTCTATGTTCATGTCATTGAAGTTTTGTTTGATGCCAGTTACTTAGATTTTCAAATAGACACTTTGCTTGTTAGCATTTAAATCAAATCACTATTGTTCAATGACTGTAATCCGCAGCAAATGTATGCCAATAATATTATTAGGTGTTGCTTTTATAAAATTTTATACGAAAAATTGTGAGTGTGTGTGAGTTAGAGAGAGAGTACTTACCAAACGAATTTGGTTTATGAATTATTTCTAAGACAAGATCGTAAGGGCTTAAAAGCACCAAATTGGTTCCAGGAAGCTTCTCGTTCAGCTCCACAATTATTCCATTCAACTTCCCATTGAACTCTTTGGCCACGTTATTGTATTCTTCAATGCAATTACCACCATCCAGTATATTTATGGTTCTTTCCAGAGGTAAACATCCCATGGGGGGAAGCCCACTTACAGCTATCTTAAGAGCTCCAAGGTGATAAAGTTCTATGATGAAGTCCTTGGCAATTCCTAGGATGAAATTCTGGTACTCCTGAACAGAGAACTTCGTTGATCTGCCTCCTGGCATTGCATAGTAATTCTCCAAAAAGTCGTTTGTTCCTATGCTTATCAGATACAGGGCCTCACTTAAAAGCTTATTGGCTTTCTCGACCCCTAAATAGCGTCTAAGCTTCTTCTGGTAGTCCTTGTAGTATTCAACTTCCATCCAAAGAGGTATTACAGACTGCAAAAGTGAAATGGAAATGAAGGATGTGTACGTAAGCCCCAATTAAAACTACAGAAAATTCTCCTTCAGGCTTAAGTTTTCAAGCTTCCCGGTTAAAAATCACATTAGGAAACGTCTAAAAGAAAATATGATCTTGTTGAAGAAAAGACTGCCGAGGTTATATTGATTCCTGCAGGTATCATAGAGTTACCACCACTTACTAACACATCAGAAGTAGCATTATCAAAGCCAGTTCCTGCAGAAGCAAAGCTCACTCCAGTTGCAAAATCTTTGATGCTATATCCTGGATCTAAGTATGCGGGTATCGCTGGTTTGATACCAAAGGCTTCTGAAATGAAATCCGGTGCAATTCGACCATTGGAAAACCTTCCTGTTGGCTTTCCACCCTCGAAATCACGTCCATATGGTGCAAAATCACTCCTCAGGATTGTGGAAATCTGGTTGTTGTTACCTGAATCCACTGTAGAGTCTCCAAAAACTATGATGGCTGGAACTTTTGCATTCACCTTGCTCATAAGTTGCAGCAGAAATTTCCCCCATATGAGCCAAATAAGAGAATGAGTTGCCATAATTGAATTGTCCCAAGACTTATCATATATAGACAGTATTAGTTGGTTGGAGGTGGATGGTGAGACCGTTATGATTTATGATTCCAGGTGAAGTCGAGGGACTGAATATTTTTAAGAGATAGAAATCCTTGAAGTTGTTGGAAATCTTAATTGCTCATCAGCCGTTGTTGGTCCTTAGTGTTGCAGGTCTCCTGATAAGAAATACGTGTTGATGGTGGATATAAAGAGTAATTTAGCTATGCCACTTCTTTTCTTGATTTATGTGGGACTCAACCTAAAATAATTTAGGATAGTCGTAAATGGTAGGTAGTTGGCAAGATGGTATGGACCATTACGAGCAAAAGAGGAAAGATTGAAGCATGGAAATTGAAGAAGATGTAGGGAAGTTATGCAAGCCTATTCTTAGCCTTCCATGAAAACAACCTGCAGAGCGGTTTAAGACATGAAGTTGGACTGACGTAGGGTACATTATGTGTTTACCTGAATCTTAACTGTTCATGAGTTGATCAACTGCTTTTATCGTCCTATCAGAAAAGAGAACGCAGGGTACGGTGCACGGCTCATGAAATTAATATCCCCAACTGAAACATGCTATTCGGTGAAATGAAGCAAGCTGTTCGAAAAACTGGACTAGGTTATCAGTTCCCGTTACTCTGTTCCTACTTTGTTTCATAAAAATTCATCCACTCAATAAATGAGACCTACAAAAATTAAATGGCTAAGATCACTTGAGAACAGGAGAACAGAGGATCTCCGTGTAGAGAAAACACCCCACCAATCTTTCATGCTAAAACACAAGTGTACAAGTAGAATCGTGGACTTTATAAATAGGAGACACGTATTTCATTGATAAATAAAATCTTATCGTTTTCCCCAATTTCTGAAATTAGGGAAAAATTACTCTATATCCAGGGATTAGATAGAGTTGTCCTAATATGGAAGCCTTGTAGAGAATCAACTAAAAACATATTTTGATTCTAAAAGAAAGAGCGCCGACCTCAACAATCAGAGTAAAGAAATTATATTATCTGAAGAAGAATCGAGCTATCCACGGAGGGGTTCTGATTACTTCTTTGGAGGATACGATCCTTTTCATGATCCCTCTTAAAGTTTTATACATTTGTGTTATCATCACATTCAGTCTGAAGTCCTGCAATAAAGTGAGGTCTAGGAAGATCTGATAGTACACAACCTTACCTTTATATAATAGAGAGGCTGTTTTTGATAGACATACATCAGATGTGACAATATAAAAATGATGCAGGTTAAAGAGTAAAAAAGTAAAACTGACATGCTAAATAATTATCTAAATAAAATTACAATAAATACATAAATAAATAATAAATAAAAATAAAATATAACTCAATTTTTAAAAATAAAATATATTTTAAAACTAAAATATAACGAAATATATCATTTCTTTATCTGTAGAAAAGCACCAATACTCAGATAATAAGAGAGTAATAAAGCATCAAAGAACTCGACTTTGACTCAATATGTAGAAACACAAAATGTCTGAAACCATAAGATCATTAAGCATAAAAATTCAATCTTGGCATAAACCCAATAATATCAAATACAAAGAGATCAACATAATCAAACCCAGAAAGCGTTAAATACTAAATCAAACAAAGAAGCTAATATCAAAAGCAAAAAATATATATAAAGAACAGAAATTTCAGAAAACCCAACAAAACCTAGAAATCATCAAAGCAGAAAAGACTGATTGATTAAGAACCATACCCGAAAAGAGGAGAAGGAAGAGAGAGTGAGAGCGTCAAGAAAGAGAGAGAGCAATGTTTACGTACCTTGTGCATTCGCAATATTTTCACTTGTCCGTGTGGATTGCATTATTTGTTAGAAAGGGTAAGAGCACTAAGATCCAAATCTAGAAAACTACTCAATCAAAAGGCGATAAGATTTTTACCTGCTGAGTGGATTAGGTGAGGTATGACTCTCAATGTGGTCTAGGGGATTGGAATCCCTAATTTGGTTTTTTATTCTGGAGACTTCGAAAGGCTGTTTTGAGTTTAAATCTTGTAAAACCCTTCTCATCCAAACTGCTTGACAAGTCATTGCTGATGCATCTATGTATTCAACTTCAATGCTAGATAATGCAATGATATGTTGCTTTTTTCGATACCCACAAAATGGCTCCTCCATTAAGATATAATATGCAACTTATCGTACTTTTCCTGTCATCTACACACCCAACCCGATTACTGTCAGTGAAACCCACAAGTTCACTTCTTTCATCTTTTGTATACCTGATCCCATAATTTAAATTGCCTTGAACATATCTCAAAATTATTTTAGTAGCTCCCTGGGGATGTTTACTTGGATTATGTATAAAGCAAGAAATAACAGTTACCACAAACATTAGATTTGTCTGAATTTGTGTGAGATACATTAAGCCTCCCACCAGACCTCTAAAATACTTCTCATCTATCTTCTTAGCTCCATCTTCAAAAGACAAATAATTGTTTACACTTACAAAAGTCTTAACAACATTACAGTTAAACATACTAAACATCTTCAAGAGATCTATTATATATTTCCTTTGATAAAGACATATTTTATCTATATCTTAAACAACTTCTAATAAAAAATTGCATTATCTCAAATCAGTCATATCAAAAGCTTTTATCATAGACTCTTTAAATGCTTTTATCAACATCATAGAATTTTTTATAAATTATATCATCCACATACAAACTACCACTAGAAAATCACTTCCATAACTTGTAACATACAAAGCGATTTTACTAGCACTTGTCAAAAAATTATTTTTAGGAAAATAGGAATCAATTTTACTTAATTAAGTGTGTTGTGCTTATTTAAGCTTGTAGAGTGCTTTATATAGTTTATACACTTTTTAATTAGCACCTTTTACTTCAAAACATTTTGGTTATTCATCATATAAATCTTCAACTAAGTCACCATTAAGAAACACATATTTCACATTTAACAGTATCTAACTATGCTACCAAAGCAAAGTTTTATGAAAATTTAGTACCTTAGGCATAACCTTCAACAACAAATTGAGCCTTATTCTTCTTTAAGGAATAATCTAGATTAAATTTTTACTTAAAAATCTATTTGAGACTTATTGCTTCTTTTCTAACAGGAAAATTTCTAAGGTCTTGGTCTAGTTTTTTTTTCAATGGCTACTAATTCCTTTTCCATTACTCTAACTCATTCTTCTTTACTAATTGCATCCTCAAAATAAAGTAGGTTCTATGGTAAACAAGCAAAATCATAGGATGAATAAATATATGACAAATTGCTTCCTCTTCTTTGAGGAGAATCTGTGATAGAGTCAACTATAAGAGGAGTAATTGAATGAGAACTAAAATTACACAGATCTGAACTAGTAAACTCTTCATCAAAATCTATAAATTATTTAACAACATGTACAACTCCTCCCAATTCCCAAGCTTTTCACTGAAAATAACATCAGGACTAATAATTAAGTTTTTGGTGATATGATTATAAAGCTTTTGTCTTCTTATTATAGCCAACAAATATACACTTAACACTTTTCTCATCAAACTTCCTCCTTACTTTGATGGAATATGGCCATAGGAAATTGATGAGTTTTGAGGGTGCCTGGGGAGACATTTGATCAAATTCAGGTGAGCCCATACATAATTAGGGCATCATATCTTAACCCAAAACCTTAAGACAATGACTTATAAGCCCTAACTTTGTATATAACACATTTCATCTTTATGTCTATTTTTAATGTAGGATTACCCCACTTGTGAATTTCCAACATGTCTTCCTCACCAGTGGATCCATCCATATTAGACTAACTCTTCCTCAACATATAGCTCGTATAAAGCCATTTGAGTTACTCTATGAATCACCCATTCAACCCAAATCCATGAATCTATATTCATTGAAATTAGTTAACCTAGCTCTGATACCAATAAAGGATTTTGAGAGGGCTTAAGGAGAAATTATACTAGATCCAAATGAGCTCACATACAATCAGGATACCATATCTTAACCCAAAACTTTAAGGTAATAAGTTATAAGTCCTATCTTTGTATATAACTCACTTCATGCTTATGTCTTTTATCGATGTAAGATTATTCCACTTGTGAAATTTCATCATAAATGGACTTAAAAATGCTCAAATGACTCATATTTGGTTTCTTGTTAATCCAAGCTTTATAAGGAGTTTTTTTTCCTCAAGAGCTCGTGTTATTTAATAGTTGAGAACTTAAATAGTCATAAACACCACTTTAGCCCAAAAATAAGATGGTAGCTGCTTGTCACTCAATATACTCTTGACTGCCTCAATGAGTTTTTTTTTCTTCTTCTTTGCCACACTCTTTTGCTGTGATGTATAGCTTATTATCAATTGTCTTTGAATATCAAAGTAATTGCAAAATAATTTAAATTCTTGGGGTGTAAATTCACCCATTCATTCATAATGTAAAGTTATGGATGGATTTCCATTTTTTTTATGCAACCTTGAATTGTTTGAAAGATTCAAAAGCCTCGCCCTTTCCTTAAAAAAATAAACCCATATCATTCTTGAAAAATCATCTTCAAAGATTAGGAAATATTTACTTCATTTTAATGAAGAGATTTTTTAATATCTTTATGAACAAGCATTACAGGTTTAATGGCTCTCCAAAATTGGTCCATTGGAAACTTTTCTTGATAAAGTTTAACAAAAATGAATAGTTCACATGAATTGGAATTATTGACCTATAACTTTATTAGATCTGTCACTATATCATGCCTTTACTTCATTTGAAAACCATTGAAATTTAAATGAGCAGACCTTTTATGCCAAAACATTTAATCATCATTTGAAACCAAAAGTCCACTAAGCTTAAATTTTGAGAATATGACAAGAAGCATTTTATCTACTGACATTTTAATTGAATGCACCAAATACATTATGCTTTTATCAAAAATCAAACATTCATCATTGTAAGATAACACAGTAACCTTTCTTCATTTATTGACTTAAATTCAAGAGGTTATTAGCTAAACTAGGAATAAAGATTATATTTATTCAAATGAGCTTTATGAGATCAAGAGAGCCTAATATCTCTACGATTGAGTAGTTAGACAAATCCTTATATTCTTTAATAGTTACACTCATATGATCATATTTTTGGGAAAGGTTTCTTAAAACATTCTCAACACTCTTTTGGTCATGAAAATCCTTACAAGGGATCGAATTTGATTCACAAGAGCAAAGATTTTTATGGAGAACTATTGCATTGAATTGGTGGGCTTCAATAACAAGGTATCAAAATCGCAATAAAAAGATTGCAACTTTATAATAACCACCTTGCTTGAACCTTGATAGTGCTCTTAAAGTAAATCACATGCCTCCTTTGATGTTTTTACTCCTATCATACATGAGAATAGGGCATCCTCCACTTCTTATTAAATAAGGAATAAAGCCTTAGCATCTTCTTCTACTTTCCCCTCAATTCATTATGTTGCACTATGTCAATCTTAGAACTTCTTTAAGATTTGCAAGTGTTGCATATCCACTTTCCACTAGGTCTCATAACTCTCGAGACTTGAATAAAGTCCAATCTTTATTGACCAAACTAGTAATTTAAGCCATAAAAATTAGGGACACCTAGAGAATTGTTGTTGGCTACCATATGACTTTAAACTATATATCTCTCTCTTAATTTGGTGGGTTTTTCAACTCTTGACAAATCCATTCACAACATACTTACTTTTATAACCTAGCTATGATATCAAATGTAAAAGAAATAAAAACAACTTAAAGTATTTAACAAAGGAGATACTCTTTTTTATTGTAAGTGAATTGTTGAAAAAAAAACACGACCAAACTTTAAATTGAAACATAAGTCTATAAATTAGATTTTTGGGCCTTTCAAATAGAAAACACATACTTTGGGATAAATAAAACCCTAAAAATTATAATCTTAAAAAATTTAACATAAATTAAGCCATCAATAGCTAAACATTAGGAACTAACTGAACAAATAAAATATCACTAACTAAACTGTGATAAATATCCATGTAAATGAACAAGTTACCAAAGCTTGAATTAGTCAACAATATTGAAGAGCTTACAGCTTAATTGTAAGATAATCATCATACTTAAACCTTACTCTTACCTAGTCATCTCTAGTTGTTAGGGTTAGCTTTAATTCCGTTTTAGCACATACCAAAATGACCCAGTTTAAAATAGTAAAAGTTGATGGGACCAAGTGCATTAATATATGAATGAATCGTTTCTCATAAATCATTTAGATCAAATAGATATGTGCATTTCGATTCATTCAAGGAGAAGGTTGGCAGGTTAAATAGGCACCTTAGTTCTAATCTAATTCAAATTATTTGTCTTGTATACTTTCAAAAAGAATAGTTTAAATAAAAGTTATTCTTTCAGAGAAATGTTATTTGGAAATATAATAAAATCTAGTTTAACATATTCTAAGTTATTCTAATTCACTCTTTGTCATGTTCAAATAAATGCAATAAAAGTATACAAAAGATTTGAGAGAGAAATAAGTATACCCATGGTTACTTCTAAATTGATAAGGCATCAAAATGCACAAAGCTATGTTAGAAATGATTAAGAATTTATGTTCAAAGTCATTGCAATTTTATTTGAAGTAAACTTTATATTTTAGAGTTGTATTTTAAATAAATTTTAAATTTCAGAGTTTTATTTTAAGTAAACTTCAAGCTAGGATATTACTATTCATTATAAATAGTTGTAAAATGACATAACTTATTAACTTTCATTATCTTCATTATTTTATCAATAAATTTGATATTTTTTAGGTTTTCTTCAAATTTTAGATTGGATTTGATGTGTTCTTTATTTTTGGACTAGAGTGGGTTGCTTCTATATTACGTTAGGTGGTATCAAAACTTTGAAAACTCAAAGTTTGTTCATTGTTAGTAAGTGGTATCAAAGCTTTGAAAACTCAAAGTTTTTTCTTTTGACAATGGCCAACAACATTATTAATGAATTTTGTGGGTTACTTAAAGTTTAGAGAGCAATTAAAGAATGAAGGGAGTCAAATCATAATATGGAACCGTATTTGGTACTTATAAAGGATCAATTACAAAAGTTGTTATAAGGAGATAATAATAAGAGAATTAGGGATCAAGATGATAGGAAAGATGGCCTTATAGGATGTCCTTATATTCAAAATTATGCACTATAGGATTATAACAATAGCTCTAGTAATGAAAAAGAAGTTATTCATTAAAGACATAGTAGAGGAGAATATGAGTACAAAATAAAGGTAGATATCACGTCATTTAGTAGTTATTTAAATATAGTGTAGCACCCTACTCTCGCAAGACATGTACCTGACATCTTGAGTGATATCCGAATATGTATCCCATAAAGGTGACATGCTAGAGCAATCACGGCACTCACTTAATCATGGCTTCATCATTTAATACGTAAATGTCACAATATTTGAAAACCAAATTCCTCATTTCATTTCATAAAAATCGAATATGTACATTGTAACTTTACAAAATTATCCAAATATGTACATTATCAAGACTAATTACAGAATACGTTACATATATGAGGAATTAGATAAACATTTCTAACTAGATCCTTCAGTCTCAGCTGATCGACCTTTGAGTCATTTCTTCTATCCAAAAGTACAAGAACTATGCTTTTTGTGGAGTCTCTCTGTCACTAGTGTCCTCTCATGATCCTGAAATGTCAACATTACAATTTTAGTGAGTTTTGTGAACTCAGTGAAGTAACTATCTTCAATAGTTCATTCAATTCATACAACACATCAACCCATATAACACATAATTCACATCATTTCATTTATCATGTAGCATCATATATCACTTTGTTCACAATTTTCACGTTCTCATTCAAAACAATACATTTCAATCATTCAAACATACATATTAAATGTATATGCAATGCTTATAAGACTCACTTATGATTATTATGTTGTTATGATCGAGTGCCTATAACTTTCCCGTATCTATTATGGATACCAGGTTTATTGATAATTGTCCCTTATCCGTTGAGGATATAGGGCCCATTATACATAGCAAGCCTTTGGCTCCTAATCATATTATGAGCTTTAAGCTATTTTTATGTGGCTACTTAGGTCACAACTGCCATTATCTGTTCATGCATTCATGTAATGAAATGCATCACATATATTCAGTCAACCAAAAGTGCTCAATATTACACAGTCATGATCACTATCGCATTCATTCATATTTATCATCGAACCTTGGTCCGACATTCAATAGTTATATGGAATACACTTATTTCTGTCAAATTCACATACAAGAAGCAATTCCAATATCTCATTCATACATCAAACGCCTCAGACATTCAAAGTTCGGAATCAACACAATCAAATTCACAAAATAATTCAATACAAAATTTAAAACAAACAATTAATTAACTGAGACCATCTAGGTTACTCACAGGTTGCTCTAGAAAGCTATTGCCTCGCAGTCCTGATAACATCTAGATGTTGTCTCTCAATATGCTCTTTGATATCATGCAACATACATTTACACATATCACAAATTTGCACAATGATATAAGTACTCATTTATGCACATATATATATATATGGATTATGTACAATGCATGCTCAATGACAATCCTCAGTATATTTCCATTATTCACATCACATGATCATTTAAATATCAAAACTCACATAAGTCTAATTTGAACTTAGGTTTACACCTCAATAAAACAAATTGAGTCTAAGTTTATAACTCAATCAATCATTCCAGCTTTTTTTTTTCCTAAAAATAGATTTTCAGGTCCATTTTGTATGGTCATTAAGACAAGGAAAATGAAGCATTTAGGCATCACCTTCTTCTAAACAAATTCTCCCAGAAGTCTTAAGCGTATAATGACACCAATTTCTCACAATTTGGTTTAATGTTCTACAAGTTATACACAAAATATTTGAGACTATACTCAAACTGCAATAGTACTCTATACTCAACTTTAAGTCAAATTTTGAAACTTTTAGAGACAGAATTAAAATTCCATTCCTTCATGAAATTAGTAACCATATGTATCTAGTTTAATATAAATAAAAAATAATCTCATTTTGATATCTATAGATCAAGATATGGCCAAAATATAGATGTCTGTTCAGTGAAAACACTCCATTTAACAATATTCTAGCACACTTCATCATATTCATCCTAAACTTATCAATCAATCCTTTCCTAACAAATTCAGATGGGCATAAATTTTGGTGGAAAAGAAAAACAATGTATGAGGAGTTTTTTTTTTCAAATTTCAAGTCATTTAGAGGTCGAGAGAAGAAGTTATGGCCAAAAGAGAAAAGATGTCTAAAAATGCTATATATTTCTGCATTCTCATTGTCACTCACGATCATGCAGCTCTAGCTAATTCTTTTCTGTCACAATCATATGTGTCCACGATCGTGCAATTCCGGATATCACCTCAATGTCACGATCATGAAAATCTTCTAGGGTTCTCTTCGGTCATGATCGTGCAACTTCTCTAAGGGTTACTCTCTGTCATGATTGTGCAGTTCCTCTAAGGCTCCCTCTCTATCATAATGACAGACGATATTTTGCAGATTCATGTGAAACTGCAAATTTTCATCTCTTATTCATCTCTTTTACTAAATCCAACATTTCTAACTTATGTCTCCATTGTTTACCCTTCATTCCTACTTCCATTTCAGTTCAACTCATCACAAACAAATCAAAATCTATGGTTAATCACAAATATCAAAAACTGAACATATCAAACAAACATTCCTCATATTTTCTACATTTTTTTTTATCTTCTGCACTTCTTCATTTTCTGCAACACCTTTATTTCATCTCTAACTTCTCATTTTAATTCTTCCCATATCATGAAATCACCTTACTCCTTTCTCCTTAACTCTAGACTCATTTTAGTTCATGTCTAAAACACCCAAAGAGATTCACGCAAATACAATGAAAATAGAGCATACGTATATCATCTATCCATGAATTTTTTGCACTCTTTTTATACACATTTCCAATGATCTCTCTATTTAAAAATCATTTCAACAACATCTTATGAAATATTGATCATCAAATAAGTAAAAGCAATATATGCGGCACACCCTAAATTCTCATTCACGTTTCAATAAATATACATCCTCATTTTATAAACACTTAACTATTAACTAACATGATGCATGTTTCATTCTACATATGATGAAGAACCATACGATACTTACTTGTTTAAAACTCCAAACTCTTCAAAATCACGTGAACCTTAGCTTTCCAATATCACATGATCATCAACAGTCAAATGTTGTAGGGTTAGGTATTTTAGTGAATGTGAAGAAGATAACAAAAGGAGAATAGCAAGTGGAAAGTGAAAGCAAAGCTTGCACTGTAAGGGTGAGAAAATTTCTGGAAGGAAGAAGCTTATAGAAGATGAAGAATTTCTACTACCATTCATTAATTGACTTGTCACTTGGCATTCTTCCTAGTCTTGAAATATTTGCAATTTTCAAAAATTTCCTAAATTTCACCAAAAATTTAAAATTAGTAAGTATACTCTCCAAATCAATTTTCAACACATAAAAATCACAATTCTCAATATAATCACATTTATAACTCAATTATACTGAAAAAATATCAATGAATGCATGTACAATTATTTTAATGTGCAAAAGTCAATATTCACATGTGTGTGTGTGTGCCATATTATGCATGACCATGAAATGCACTTTCTAACTTCTCAATAAACTCTCATGTACACTATTCTAGGGTTTTAACCCCTAACATGGGATAACAAGATGGTATATATAGAGGCATTTTTTGATTGGTTAGTGGAGGTAGAACATTTCTTTAATTATACTAAGATTCATGAGAAGAGAAAAGTTAGGTCAGTGGCTTATAAATTAAAAGGGAGAGTGTCAATATAGTGAGAATAGTTGAAGAAGAATAGGAGAAGAGAGGGTAAGAATCTCATTTCTTTAAGGAGGAGGATGAAACAACAATTAAATGAGAGATTTCTACCACCATGTTATAAATAATATATCTTTGATGCTTACTAACAATACCACCAAAGAAACAAGAGTATTCACAAATATATAACATAGTTTTTAAGGTTGGCAACTTTTAATCAATTATCCAACCCAATCTCAACAATTTTCATGGTATTTAAGAGGATTGAAGCTAAGTGTAAGGGATAAGATTGGGATCTAGAAGGTGCTAACAATTTAAAAAGCTAGAAATTTAACTATAAAGGTATAATCCATATTTAATTAGAAGCCAAGGGGCTTTAAGTGGTATGGGAATAAAAAGGCTTCTATCGCTTAAGGCTCATGGTGAAAGGGGTTTGGGCATTCAAGCACTTATTTTGGCTTTCTAGAGGCTTAATAATGTTTCTCTTGCAAATGTTGCTTCATCTGATCCTACTGTTTAGACTGGTAGATCGATTTGTTATGTACTTCGTTGTTTAGAGGTTATCATTGGCATTGCCAAAAGAGAATAAACATGGAGGTTATTCTCTACTGGAGGTAAAGCATTCGAGCTCTACAGTGGCCAGAGGTATATGTGCTCATTTCCTATTAATCCTCACCTTTCTGTTACTCTCTGCTATGTTTCTCTTTTCGTGGCTTTGAATAAGTAAGCAATGTTGAAGTTCTTGAGAGCTTTCCTAAACCTCTAGATTTGTTAGGAGTAGCTCACGATTTGGGGCTTTTTTGGCTACGGTAAGTGCCGTTGTCTCTGTTTCTATTTTTGGATTATAGATATTTTATTTTCTGTGTGAAGGAAAGAGGGAGGTTCGTTTCGAATAACCTTTTGATTGTGTTTTTGCATAAAGGAGGCTCCTTTTTGATAACCCATCTTTTCCTTTATTGTGTACACATTCCAATAAGCTTGCTTTACTTCTGTTGATGTTGGTTTTGATTTAGTTCTGTTTTAGTTGTTTGGAGATTGATGTGTTAGAGCTTGAGGTAAGCGATACTAGGTTTTGTCGTTATTTAACTGAAGGGTTTCAGTTTGTCGCTATTATCTCTTAGATCTAGTTTGCTTATGCTTTTGTTTATTATGTTATTTTGTTTTCTGTGGCAGATATGGTTTTATAGTGTTACCATTTAGGCTGAGATCTACTATGTCTTACTGTTTTGGTTATAAAAGTGTGTCCTTATGTTGTATGTTGCTGATTGTTTTTTAACTTAAGAGTATAAAGTGCTTGTCTTTAAATGGTGGATCCAAATACTGGAGCTACAATGTATGAATCAGATGAAATAATAAAATATTTGGTTGGGAAATATGGTGATGGAAGCATTCCTCTCATGCTATCACTTGGTCCTCTAACTGTTTGTATATAAATCTTCTGCTATTCTTCTTGGAGTTTAATTCCCATAAATGTATTTTGGTTGATACTCAACACCAAAACTATTGTTGAAGTTAAAGTGCTTGAAAAGATTTTGGTATTGCTTGGAGGAAGAGAGGAAGGTTAGCCAAGCTATGCAGTGCTTCTTCAGCCGCCAGCTATCCAAATTTTCAAGTCCAAGGATGACCTTGCGCAAGATTGACACACATAAGGATGGCCTTGCGCAAGATTGACACACACAACTCAGATAAATGGTGAGAAGAACTTTGCATCGCATCAGGTATAGGCAGAACTTTGCAACATATAAGGTATATTTGTCCTATAAATTTCTTAGAACTTTGTTTTCTAGATTTGTATCTCCTAATGAAGATACGTAATATTTTTTAAGCTATTATTTTTTAAAAGTTTTAATTCTTTTTATTTTATTCAAAAATTATTTTTAAATTTTTATTTATTTTTCATTTTTTACCTGCATTATTCTTTTATTGTCACATTTGCATGTAGGTCTACCGAAAATAGTCTCTTTACTATGTAGGAGTTAGGCTACGTACTATCAGACCTTCTCAGACCCTGCTTTATTGCGGGACTTTGGATTGGGTGTGATGATGATGATGAGATAGTAAATACAACCTTCAGATATGGTAGTATTAGGAAAAGAAACACTAGTGGTGGAAGTTAAATCAAGTTAGGTTAAACAAGCCTAAATGTTACAAATGTAATAAGCCAGGGCATAAATCTAATGACTGCATAAAGAGGAAGATAGTAAATATGGTAGAACAATATGAAAATAATAAGGAGGAGGAAATATGTGCACCTAAAGAAGATGATTAAGAGCAACAAAAGGAAGAGAGTAATGATTCTTTGTAGGAGTTATTAGGATGTTGATGATATCCTATAAGGAGTAAAATGATTTGCAAAGGCATAAGTTTTTTCACATGAGGTGTGTGGCATAAGAGAACTTATATGACTTAATTCTTGATGGAGGTAGCCAAGATAATATTATAAGTAAGGTAGCGGTGAAGAAATTAAAGTTGACTATCGAGCCACATCTCTAACCTTATATCATTGGATAGATAAGCAAAGTTGGAGAAATCTTATTAATGAACATTGTATGGCACCATTCTCGATTGGTGAATATTATGATGAGCATTATTGTGATGTTATTGAAATGCATGCATAAAAAATACTTTTGGGTATATCATAGAAATATGATGTTGATGCAATATATTTGGGTAGGAAAATATTTATCAATTTATGAAATAAAAGGTGAAATATACCTTAGTACCTATAAATGGGAAAACGAGTGTGAAATCCAACAGGTAAAGTAAAAAACTTTACTGTAAGTAAAAAATAATTTAAAAATTATAAGTGTGACAAAATAATTTGGAGAGTTGTATTTATTAACTATAAAAAGGGAAGAGGTGAGAGAAAATAAGGAAGATAATTTTTCCTTATAACTCTGACATATCTTACGTGGTTTAGGGATGTAGTTTATGATGATTTAGCTAAGGAATTTCCTCCTATGGGTGGTATTTAATGCCACATTTAACCTTATTCCTATTACTAGTTTACTTAACCTGACTTACTACCACATATATCTAAAAGAAAATGAGATATTAAAGTATAAATTAAAAGAATTAATGAAGAAGGGTCATATTAAGATGAGTATGAGTACATATGCTATTCCTGTTTGGTTGTGGTAAAGAAAAATAGTAGTTGGAGGATGTGTATTGATAGTAGGGCAATTAATAAAATTACTGTCGGACCCCGTTTCCAGAGCCCAACTGATGTCGGATCCCGTTTCCGGAATCCAACTACTTAATCCTAAACCATCATACCTATGTACAAGTATAAAGTCAAATGAATAGTGAAATGCCAATTTCCGACCCTCATAACTTTTTGCTCTTAACTCCGATTCGGACAATTCATACCTCCCTGAAAAGATAAAAAGACCCTCTACCTATTTTATGAAGGAAACAAGACTCAATTATGTCA
>JANVCQ010000005.1:24211614-24231187 GCA_025531925.1 Erythroxylum plowmanianum | reverse complement strand
CACTTAATTGTTAATACACCAAATGCACCACTTAATTGTTAGTACACCAAATACACCACTTAATAGTTAGTGTACCATTTCTATATGATAGTATTTTATTAGAAATTTTGTACTATAAATAGAAGGGTTCACTTGATGTAATGTTACACCAATTTATAAGAAGACTTCTCCTCTCCTAGTTTCGGTTTTATAACAATATTCCATTTCTTTTTCCGTGCAGAAAAACTCGACCTTTCACTGGCAACCAAAAGGGTATTTTCGTTTACCACATTTCAAAACTACTTAAATTGAATATTTAATCCAATTACACTTAGTTTAAGATTAACTCTTATGAACTTTAATTAATCCTAACTAAATCAAATTAACTCTATCCTAAATAATCTTTATTAAATATAAATAACCTTAATTTCAAACTTACCTCAACTTGATTAGCACTAATTTTAAAATAGTTCTAATTAATCCTAACCAACTCTAATCTAAAGTTCTCAATCTAATTAGCGCTATGATTGCAAATCAGAGACATGAAATTTCATGAAAATTTGCCCATAATGACCTTTTTTGTATGTTTAACTGAAGTTATCTATCTTTTTTTTGCCAGCCAACCGGCGCAACACTAGCCCCTCCCGAACCTTCTGGAGGATTCTATTCAAAACCCAATTTCTGTCACCACCCTCACAACAATACCCTTCTCAAATCCCAACGTTATGCTCTGCACATAGGGTTAATTCCGTCATTCTAATACTACTCCCTAAAACCCCATAGATATTGACGTCTGACGACGTTGGCACCGGTTCTCTTCTCTTGCTTACAAAAAACCTTGCCAATTCATCTTATTCGTCCACCATGTTGACGTCTCGGGTTCTATCACGCGCCTTGCTCCTCCTCTCTTCTTCCCAGAAACAGCAATTGTCTATCGTCTCCAGTCAGATTGGATCAACAGTCCACGAAAATCCAACTAGGGTGGGTATTTAATTGAATATTCCCATTATTTTCTAGGGTTTTGGTAGGGTTTATGGAACTTTGTACGACTTGTTTATGCTTTTCTTGTGGTTTAAGATTTCTTTATGAACATTTGATGTAAAGGTAGGTACATTTAATGATGATTATTTTGTTATCGAGAAGTGGAATTGAGAGTCAAAAGTTTTAAACTTCTGGTGAGATATTTTATCTGAGTTAGAAGTTTGATGGCGTATCTGATGGCGTATCTACATTTGTTTTGCAGAAACATACTCTTTATGTAATGTATTGAATTTGTACGGGAATGATTTTGCAATCTAGTCTCAAGTATCTTATATGACAGCTCCTTTGGCATGGAATGTATTGTATAATCTCAGTTCTTTTAGATCTTATTTGCATTCATTTGGGACGCTATAGTTATTGGTTTTTGTCCAGCTAATTAATATCGTTCTCAAATTTGAGCTTTCTTGTTTTACAACTGCACGTTTCACTCCTTTTGAATTTAAATCGATAACTGTAGTTCCTATTGGTTATTTAGCTGTTTTTTTGTTGGTTTTTGTGCGCTGTAAACTTGTGAACTGTTCAAATTTTCATGCATATTGGTTATGGTCCTCGGAATACATTACTTTTCTTGAATATCTTGGTATTTCAAGTGAAACTTCCTTTTACTCGTGACTGATGCTTGTCTTGGAACTGTTTTCTCTTTTTCTTGCTAATCATTTCATCTCAACTTTGAAATTTGGGTGCAATCTCCTCCTTGATTTATATCTTATTGTAAACTTTTTTCATTCAAAAGTTAAGTGAACTTGTCTGCGTGGCCCTTCCAGTTTATTCCAATTCAGGTTTCTTTGTTCCATCACTCAGCCACTAGTTTCTCACCCTTTGGACGATTTGGATTCACTTCATCTGCATCCCCTGAGCCTAAAGAGAAGGGTCGGGCGAAATTGGAAGAGAACAACGGTAGTTCCTCAAATGCTGAGGCAGCAAAAGAAAATCATGTGAATGCTTCTGTCCAAACTGAAGAATTGGTGTCTGAGGAGAGTAAAGAGTCAGGTTCTAATTCAGAATCCCAGCCAACCTCATCTCAATCTGTCAAAAGAAGAAGAAGAGGTGCAAAACGAACTGCTTTTTCAGACTCGGATTCAGATGCTGAGGGTGATCTATCCATGGATGATTTGGTAAAGCTTGTGACAGAAAAAGAAGAACTCCTAAAAGTGAAGCACAAAGAGATAGAGAAGATGCAAGATAAGGTTCTCCGTACTTATGCTGATATGGAAAATGTCATGGAAAGAACCAAACGTGAAGCAGAGAACTCGAAGAAGTTTGCTATACAGGTTCTTCTAGGAACAATGTTTACATAATAGCTTACCGTGTGTTTGGATGTAGATGGGCGTCAGTTTTACTCTCTTTTTTTTCTGATATTATGGTGTGTGGAAAATTTGGTTTATATCTGTATGCTAAACATTGTCCCCCAGAATTTTGCCAAGAGTCTTCTGGATGTTGCCGACAATTTGGGAAGAGCATCATCAGTTGTCAAAGATAGTTTTGCAAAACTTGATATCTCTGAAGACTCTACTGGAGTGGTGTCGCTCCTTAAGACACTTTTGGAAGGAGTTGAAATGACAGAGAAGCAGCTTATAGAGGTACTTGTGTCAAATTACACTTTTGATGCTTTGGTCATTCCGCCTTATGATTGTCTTCCCTACTACGGGTTTGATTGCACTTTCAGTTATGCTGTTATTTGAACTACCTTTACCAATTTTGAACTTCAGGTATTTAAGAAGTTTGGAATAGAAAAATATGATCCAACGAATGAACCGTTTGATCCACATAGGCATAATGCAGTATTTGAAGTACCAGATTCATCTAAGCCTCCAGGGACCGTTGCTGCTGTTCTGAAGGTATCAATTTCCTAAAATTCTTATGTTTTATCTTCGTCAATGTTGATTATATGAGTTTGAATGTGGATTCATTCTTATTGATTCTGGATGAATGTTTTTAGTAAAGTAATTGTACTGAATTGTGTATTTCTTTGATCTTCTTACCAGTGCAGTTTAATCAGTGCTTTCATATTTAATGTCTCTTCATCTGTGTACTCGTGAAATCTCTTGCGGACTAGAACATGTCTTTTTTATTTTTCTGCGTGATCACTTTCTTATCTCAACTGACAATACAAAGAAGTAGCATATGACGTTGGGGATTTATGGTTTTGGTAAAGGCTTCTTTATGTTGGTATTGCAGACAGGATACATGCTCTATGATAGGGTTATTCGACCGGCAGAAGTTGGTGTTACTCGAGCATTGGAAAATGACACAGAAGCTAATAACTGAGGGCGCAAATGATGTCGATGCTTGAAGGAGTGCAAAGATTTTTCCTGCGGGAGTGGAATGAATTGTGGGGGTTTCTTGTCAGATTAGCTTGTGATGTAAGAGGTCCTTAAGGAACTAGAAAGCCTTTTATGTCTTTTTCTCAACTAACTTGTAAAAGATGAGGTGACACAGAGGGGTCTTTTGTTGATATTCTTTTCATATTTAGAATTATAGCATTTGTACTTGAGGATGATTGTTTATTCTTGTCCGGAGGGCAATTATTATTCACTCTAATTGTCTAGTGTCTAAGTCTAACCTTGTTGGTTTTGGAAGGTTTCCTTATCAAACAATAGAGGTGAGGATATGAACGTAAATGCACAGAACTTGCTGAATGTCTGCCTTCTTAAATGGATAATACATCGTAGCTATACTTCAGTTTAAGTGGACATGAAACGTGTACAACTGCGAGCAGATAGGATTTGACTCTTAAGCTTATGAAGATGCTGGTTAGATCAAGCTTGCTGCTAATAACCACCTACTACTTTTAATTGTTGACACCGTCACAAACGAGCCTAAAGTCACGTAACTGGAAAGATTAAAAGGTTAAATTAGATTTTTAAGGTTTTTGCAAATTTTAATTTAGATTTTAACTTTTAATATCTAAAAAATGAACGTTCAAACAGAAATTTATTATTGGGTCAATTACACAAAAAATATTTAATTTTACTCAATTTTGCAATTATTGCATGAATTTTTAAAAGTAACAATTAAATGTTTAAATTTTTATTTTTTAATTCTAGCTTGATATTATTGTCTCAATTAAGTTTACTTGTGTAGCTTGTCACGTATTCTAAAGACCCCAAAACACACACACTTAAACACGTTAGAACAAATTAACATAACTAATGGAGATTAACTAAACTACATCATTTAATTATGATGTCATTTTTGTTCTTTAACATGTAAAACAACAAGGTGAAATTTAAATAATTGATTACGCAGTTAGCAACAAAGTTCGAGTTAAAGATACAAAAGGAGGCAAGAAAAACATTTAGCAGCTCACAAAAAAAGATAAAAAGTGCATGTGATTTAGAAACTTTTTCTCCATGAAAGAAGATTGGTATTTGTCCTTGAATTACAAGGAAACATGATCGAAGAAATATAAAAAGACAAATGGATACCTAGCCACGAAAGGAATGATTAGCATGGTAGAGAGATGGGAGATTCAATAGAGACATCTCTTCCCTTCATTCAAGCAACACTGTAATGCATTATCCACCATTAATCTACAACTGTTTTAGATAAGCCAAGAAGCCTATTTGGTAATAATAGTTGCTTGATTCCACTAACAAACTTAGTGAGAACCCATTAAATAGAGTAATAATAAAAAGGAACTGAAGATAAAGGGAAAGCTTACTAAGGGTCTAGAATAACAGCAGGAGGGCTCTAACAAAAAGAGAAGAAATGGGCAACCATGAAAATGAGACATAAAACATAAAAGAGAGAGAAGAGAAGCATAACAGAGACACAAGAACAAGAATACAGAGTCAACTAAAAGGGACACTAAAATTAGATGGTGGTGTTACTGGTTTGGTTAAGTAGGAGCTGCAAATCAGAGACCAAATCATGAGTGGTTTGTTGTTGTGAAACGAGTAAGGTGCTAACCTTTTAACTCCTTTGATGTCTTATTATTAAAGGCACAATTCTCCCTAAATAAGATTCTAAGGTGCTTTTTGCCTCTGTCCCAAAATATGGACAAAAAGATTCATAAAAGAGAGGGATAGAGATAGAGAGAAGAAAGAGAGAGGACAGTTGTGTTATGCAAGAACAAACATAGTAGCTTGGTGCCATGCAAGAATGAAGGATTGTGTGAGAACGAAGGGCAACATCTTGCATTTAGGGATTTCATTCCAAAAAATGATGAAATTTTAGTTATGTTATTAAACAACTTAGTTTAGTTATTAATTTGGTCTAACATGTATAAGTATTTTAGATCCTAGAACACGTGGCAAACCACATTATTAACTTATAAAAGACACTAACGATAGGCTATAATTAAAAAAATTGAAAGTTTAAGCATTTAATTGTCACTTTTTAAAGTTCAGACTATAATTGTAAAATTAAGCAAAGTTTGAGATTGTTTTTTAATTAACCGTTTATTATTTTATAAACACTCATAAGAATTTTGACTTGAAAATTGTCTACTTCTTGATAAAAATAAAATTAGCAAATTTTATTACTTTTTGTTAGTGTCTTGTCACATGTGATAGAAAGCTGGCAAAGTTTTTATAAACAACAAAATTTAGGTTCTAGCAATGACCTATAAAAATCTGCAAGTCATTCATAAAAGATCCCACCTCAGTCAGAATGTGTGTTCTTCTTTGATGTTTTATTAAATCAAATCTCTAATCCTTATTATGTTTTTCTTTGGTGCCTTCATCATGTTCTTTGGTAAAATCTTCATGCTCTTTTTTGTTGCAGTCAACGAGGCTTTTGGATTATAGCATTCCTTGATACTTACTGTTATAGTCATCATGTTCTCCTCTAGTGCATTCTTATTCTTTTTTATTATCGTATTCATCAAGGTTTTTGAATTGTGGGCATTCTTCGAACATATGTTATTGTTTTAATTAAGTTTGATATCTATTTATATAAGTAAAGATGAAGGAGACATTTTGTAACATTTTTTCTATTGTGTTATATTTAGAGGTAATATGTAATCCCGATATGTTATTTTTCTTTGTTAGTAGATTCAATATAAAATTTCTTTTCCATTTGTCACCAATATTACATTATATTACATGTCATTTCATTATTTACGTGATATTGTATATTATTTCATAGGATTTCATAATTGCATTATAAAAAATTTATGAAATGTGATATGTGATCTTGCCTTCAATCCTATATTTCTCAAAAAACTCCTTACACTTTATATATTCTCTAGGTGACTATAGCCTTTTCTTCATATTAGTCTTGTATATGTGTTCTTAAATATGTAATTGTTATTTACTTGTCATTTGCAAGATTATAATGACCCAATATGGATGCTTGAAGTTATATTATAGTGGATACTTTAAGAAAGATCCTAAATTGAGTTATAAGGGTGGGTCATCAACTTATTTTGATAAAGTTGATCTTAATTTTATCAGTTATAGACAAAATTGTCAGACAGGGAAGGAACTTGGATACTTACAAGTTAACAAGGTTTAGTTCAAAGTTTCAGGTTTTAGATTCAATAAGTCTTAAAGACTTATTAACAAAATTTTTTGGAAATACATGGGATAAGTGAGATGTATATTATACACAAACTTGACATTCTAATTATTGTTCTAAAAGTTTTGGCTAAAATAGGTATTGATGGGGTTCGAGCTCTGATGGAGATGTTGTGCATGATAATAAAATTAATGTAGATATCGTTAAAGAAGAGAGTAGTAATGGTGAGGACGCGGGCACTCCTTCAACTTCATTATCACCTTCAACTTTAACTTCAGGTTCATTATCACCTTCAACTTTATTCCTATTAGTTGGATGCATTAAAGGATGCAAGTAGGAATTATATGCAGCCTATGATAGTAAGGACATATGTTCAAAAGACATATAGGTCTAAGTATATATGTTTCACATTAAATAAGTTTAAAATAGTATCATTAAAATTTTTGGTTAAACACTTACAGGATAAAATTTTAAAGAAGTCTAACATTATGACTGGGAAGATGATTGAAGAATGTTAGATAGAAGTTGAACACATTTATGAATTTTAATATGTGCATGGTTGCTAAGAGAGAGTAAAGGAAGGATTGCCATACTCAAAAATATTTTAAGCTGCAAAGATATATATAGGAGTTAAAATATTACAATTATGATTCAACAATGTAAACACAACTGTCAAGAAATTATTAAAAAAAACTCATTACTAAAATTCAAGAAATTATAGATTTGTTTTGCAGCTATGAGGAGACACTTGAGACCCATATTTAGGATGAATGGTTGTTTTTTGAAGATTGAATTTCAGAGGAAACTAATTAGTGCAATTGGAAGGGCTGGGATGGAGACATGTATCCTATAGAGTGGGCAGTTGTTGAAGTTGAAAGTATTGATTTATGGAATTGGTTTATGTCACTCCCATTATGTGATTTGGAGTTAGAGCTTGGAGATGTCACAATAATATTTGACTTGAAAAAGGTACATAAATGTATGCTTATGTTATTTGACTTATATTATATTATATATTATTGTATTACATTATTTGACTTATGTTTATAAGGATTAATAAGAGTTATTAAGGAGACGCTTTAAATTCATGTCTAAAAACTGTGTGCCATATATATTTACCATAATTAGCATGGACAATGGAGTGGTAAAGACTTGAGGAAACAATTTTAGGCATGTACATGGTTTATATACATCAAAGACTTCAATAAGAAAGTGAAAAAATAAACAAAATTAGACCTAAGTGTGTTTATGCATTGCTTGAATATCCATAAGAGAGTCAGCTAAGTTACACCAATCATTTGAGTTAAAATATCTAATCATTGATAATAAAATGAACGAGCCTTTCAACTGATGGATCTTAGCAGTATGAGAACAACCAGTGATTAGTTGATAGAAATAATTAGGACAATAGTTATAAAGAAACATACTACGAGAAAGGTTATATGTATATACATGGAAATTAGATATTTCACCTACAATTATAAAGAATCTTGAAAAAAATAAGGAGGTAATGTAATAAAGGAATGTGTGGAATGGCGATAGAGTATATAAGGTCTATAAAGGGATGAAAAGCATCGTAAAAGGCTAGAAAGTGACAATTGTTCTAGCTATAAAGTGTGAGACCTACATGGTTATCTATGCAAACATTCTATTAGTGCTTTTAATCACTCGAAACAAAATTGGAGGCATTTATGAATGGCTATTACAAAAAGAGAACATTTTAAGAGTTTATGATCAAGTCTTGTGGCTTATTAGGGGAGTGATCTTTTGGCCATTGAATGGTTATGAGCAAATAAATCGACCAATTAGAAGGGTGATGTCAAAAAGGCCAAAAAAGGAAAAAGGGAGAGACAAAAATGAACTAAAGAAAGTAAAAGTACAAGCAAGGTCTCATAACAAGTGCCAAAATTTAGGAAATTTGGTGCTTTTGGAGATAATAGTAGAAACTGTAATGTAACAAGACCTAATGAACAACCTATTAATATAAGCAACTATTACTTTACTAATTGTTTTAATTTTAATCAAATTACCAATGTTATATTAGGTTGAAACAACTTCAATTGAAGGGCCAATAGTTTGATAATTGTCATAAGTAACTTAATGATTCTTTTCTTTAACAAAATAATGACTATATGAATATGCTATTCATTTGACCTAAAATAATGATTATGTAAACTATATTCAACGAAGACACATTCAAAGTAGCATGTCAAGTGTTAAGGATTGTCATCCTTGTCAACAAAGTATTAATATGAGTTGTACTCATATTAAACTCATATATAACTGGTTGGTCAATGTTGAAGTCATATGTATGTTCATATTGGTTAACAGTTGGTTCATAAGTTCTATAAATACAACTTAAAGGAAATATGGATAGGTTGATTTAAGATCTTTCAAATTTTCATTTTAAACTAAGAGGTACTAGGTTTAAAAATATGTCTAGCATCACTTTCAAAAAATTACAAGTTACTGCAACCAAGAGGAGGGCAACAACTGGGACTAGTGGCCAATAATTTGACAAACTAGAGAATTAATGTTTCTTTGAAATTAGTGTACCATTGTATTCAACCTATGATAATTAGTTTAATGTATTTTGTAATTGAAACAATGTTATTTTTCTTAGAGGTTGTTATGACTCTATCATGCATTACAACTATGAACATTGTTATTTTGTTTTGTCCTTGTTGTAACTCTATTATGCAACCATGTATAGAAAAAGTGTGTATATATAATAGATCTTGTATGCACATAGTTGCTTTCTTTTTTTTTTTATGCACGTAAGTTCTTTTTTTTTTACTATATATAGCCAGATATGATGTTATTTAGTTTTAATGTTGTATTAATCATCTAACTGATATGATTTTATAATTTTAAGAATTGCAAACATTATGTTCTAATATTTCATTGGTTGAAAAATAAACTTTTAGTGACAATTCGTAGTCATCCTTAAGCTATTTGGCTTCTTTTTAATTAATAAAGTTAATCAACTTTTAACGTGTTTGTTTACCTAATTAAGTGCTTTAACATATTACATTCAACTTCACTCATTTTTTTAGTGGAAAAACAATGTTAGGTAAAAACAATTCATAATAAAAAAGTATAATTACATTCATATTAGTCACACTAAATTTTTACAATCACATAGAAAATAAACAGTGAAAATTTGAAATAAACCTATAAATACATTAAATAACGTAAATTTCAACTCTTTCTTTTAATCAATATCTCAATGTCTTACTTCATAATTTTTAATTATTCATCATGTTCCTTGTTACTTCTCCTTCTTTCAACCTCATTTTTCTTAACTTTTTTCAAGGTAAATATTTCATTACTTAGTAAACAAAATATACATTCTACTTACAAATCAATTTATACAAGTGATATTATGCTAATTGAGGCTAACTATCCCTAAATAAATAGGCAAGTTAACCTACAATTACTACTGATCAAATCTAGTGCTTTTAGCCCATTTCTTGTTTTAAAGCCAGTCTTTTTTGGACAAGGAGAGATAGCTTAGAGTGAAAACCCCTTGCCAAAGTAGCTAAACATATTTTGAGTTGATGTTTGGGTAGTGCCACTTCCACATCTGGTGTAGTTTTCATGAAGATTACATTATTTGTTATACTTCATATCAAATGAACTAATGCTCTAATGCTAATCTTGAAGAGTTTTTTTGTCCCATTTATCACCCAAATAGATTGCATTAACCTATTATACTATTCTTGGCCAAACTATGATGTTACATTAAGTGTTGAATAATTCCAGCAAGCCTCTCCATAGTCTTTGAGAGTATGACATTCAAAGAATAAGTGTGTGCGGCTTTCTAGAGTCACTCCATATAGTATACATGTTTTAAAGTCAATTATGAACCTAATTTTATTCCTATTAGCTAATCTTTGCATGATAGCCAACCATAAAAAGAAAATTTGAGATGGTGACATTGTTGTATCATATACTAGCTTAAACAAATAAGATGTTCCTACAAGATTTATTACAGAACTTCTTGTTTCTTTCCTTTACCTAGGATACTAACTTAGGTTTGTTAATAACTTGGGAACATTTAGATAACAATTCTTTATTCAATATAATATCCAAAACCTAGGTTGAAGCAGGAACAATAGCTCTAAAAAAGTTGAGTTCCCTTTTTTATACAAAGGACCAATTGTAAACTAATTATCAAACCAAAAATTAGTTCCATTTCCATCCCCATTGCTTTGTCTGATTTATTCCTACATGAGTATCCTAGTTGACATAATTCTTTGTATTGTGGACGATTGTGTAGGGTTCACCTGTGAAGTCCATACACTCTCCCATTTTATGTAATATGTGTGCATCCATTTGACCCATAAATTCTCCTTTTCTATGTAAAGCATCCATAGCCTTTTTTTAATGAGAGTTTTGTTCAGAAACCCAAATAAATTAATCCTAATTAGTCTTTGTTTAAAGAGTGCTCCATTTGATAGTATGGATTTTTGTGTTATTGGTAGATCCCATCCATATGAAGTCTTGATTAACCTATCTATTTCGTTCAAAGCTCCTTTAGGTAGAGCAAAATGTGAGATCCAATAATTACTAAAATTATTAAGAATATTTATAACTACCTAGATTCTGTCTCTATAGGACAAACATCTATTACACCATAAGTTTAATCTTCGCTCTTTGGAGCATATCGATAGTTTGCAATCATTGGCATTTATGCTTCTAGTAGAGATAGGACTCTTAGGTACATGAGGTAATGACTCCAACTTTAATCCCAATGGCCTGGGAAGTAGTTTGTCATAGAAGCTTGTATCACATGAGACAAATATGGAGCTTTTGTTAGGGTTAAAGCTTACACCAAAGATTTCTTTGAATTTCTCCAGAGATCTCATACCTGGACTTGTTAACTCCTTGTATGCATCACACAACATGAACAAATCGTCAGTAAAAGCAAGCGAAGAAATTTGTAATTTAATATATCTATAGGGATGGAAAAAAATGCTCAACCCAGGCTCAACGGGTTTTGCCCTATCAAACTAGCCCATAGGTCAGGCCACAGTCCTATTTGGTATGGCCCAAAACATAGGGGTAGGTCATAGGCCATGGGCAGGCCGTAGGGCAACTAGCCGAGCAGGGTGGTGGCCCAGCCCGTGGCTCATGGCCCGTATAGTGATTGATCTAAACAAAACAGAGTCATTTTGTTTATGTTCAAAATATTTCTTCCACCAACAAAACTATAATGTTTTGCTTTAAGAGTAAAACGACATCGTTTAATTTATAAGACAATTAATAAAAGATAAGACAAAACGACATCATTTTGTTGCAAACAAAAAAGATTTCATTTTGTCTCTCATTAACGAAAGCCACTGCCAGGAGCTAGCAGCCCAGCCTCCTCCCTTGCTCTTGTAGTCTCGCCCTCAACACTCGTCCCTCAGCCTCAGTACTACCTCCATCCATCTCCTTTCATCCCCGACCCTAACCCCTCACCCAGTTCTTCTTCTTTGTTTCTTGTTCTTCCTTCGTTATTATTCTTCTATCCTCAATGTCAAGTTCTTCTTCGAACTGTCGAAGTCACCAACGTCGAACTATCAAACTGTCGTACTTAATAAGGTAATCTCTCATTCTCTCTTAGACAATTTGGTTGTTTTGAGAACTGACGTGGCTAATTTGAGAACTTTGTATGTTAATATTGGGAATATGGGATATTGCTTGTAAAGTATTTCATGAAATGTCGCAAAGATAAATCATTTCCTATTGCTCATCATGGTTTTGATGTCTCGGGCTATATTTGTGATTCTTATCTTCTGCACTATGTTGTGGGTTATGGTTTCAATAATGCATTATTTCTAACAAAACAATTATCTATCCTTTTGAGTGCCAGTTTGTTGCTTTATTACATATAAAAAAGATACTATTTTATGTTGTTGATTGTGATAATTTCATTTCCTTTCTGCACCCCCTAGGTATATGAGTTTTCCATTCAGTCACCTTTCTCTCTTCTTGTCCCCAGTAGAAATCTACTATTGTGACAACGTATTTTCTGCCCATTTCATAGTTTCTCTGTAGGTTGAATGAACAAGTTAGAAAAGTTAATAATTAATAATTTTTAATATATTTGTGAAATGATATTTACAAATATACATTATCTTAAAATTTTAAACTAGTGTAATATTTTAAAATTAAATTTAGTTTGATAGAGTTAATTAATATTAAATATTCTAAACTAATTTATAGTTGTCCAAAATCACAATTTATGATAAATCATAATCTGATAGCTAGAGGACATAGGTATGCCCTAACTTGAATTACGATAAGGGCACTACAAACCAAACATAAAAGTTGAAGAAGAGAATAGCATCTGATCATACATACATATCATATGTTTCATTAGAGTGAAGCTACTGATCTCCATATACATATAAGCATTATGAAAATGTCGGTACGAACCACTTAATGATATAAGTATTTGTATTTTCTTTGTATTTTGGTAATAGCAAACATAGAAGCAAAGTAAGAATCCTATTTATATTTCTGGTCATCCAACAAACCCGATTAAATTTAATGGTTAGAAACTATATACATGGGAATGACAAGAAGCATATAATATAAGCCACATCTATGAGCTTTGTATACATAATAAATACGAGGACCACGACTTAACATGATCTAGCTAGCTAGCTAACATTTCAGCTAAGAAGTAATGTTACAGGACCCATGAAAATAACAACTCGACATTAGTTTGATTAATTTGTGTTCTTCATTTCAGAGTTAGTTTCACATTTGTTAGAAGTTTGTTATTCCTTTTGTACATAAAGAACACTAGATATATATCTGCTCTATACACACAATAAGAACAGAGAATAATAATAATAAGCACATAAAATTTGTTCTGCATATTCTTCTCTACTGTTTCTTGTTCTCTGTTGAAACAGATACTTGAAAATACCAAACATTGACATGGTATCAGAGCTACCATTTTCTTTGAGCACTTCTTTTTTGATCCAATTAATTTGTTTTTTTTCTTTGAAGAATCTGATTTCATTTTTAGTTCTTCCTTCGATACAATGATTTGCTTCATCAATCATCCAGTACATATTACACTTTTAATCAACATTTTGCTGTAATTTTTTTATGCATATATAGTGTTCGATGATATAAGTATTTGATGATATAAGCAAAATCACAACATATAAGATGTTGGAAAGGAAAAGAAAGGTGAAACTAAACTATAAGTAGTATACATGAAATCTTTTGTAAGACTCTTTCAAATAGGTTGGACTTTTTCAATATTTTTTATCAAGAAACTTGTAGATTGCATTACAAGCATGAGAAGAAAAAATAGATTACATAATAGTTAACACATCAGACACACACACACACACACACACACACACACACACACACACACACACACATGGAGTTCTCATTATACATTGCTCATCTATGATTTTGCTTACAGACAAGAATGATAAGAAAAGTTTTGGAAATAATAGGATGATGAATTTTAAACTTAGAATAGATATAGCTTCTTCCACGTTATTGGTTTTCAAGCTCCTGCTTTTGCTAGGTTTTGAGCCACCTTGACCTTGGAGGCTATCTATGAATATGCAACATGCAAGTCCTTAAACTCAGCATATTCAAAGTTTGGACATTCTTTGATTTTCTTGAACATTTTCTAACCTCAAGTATTTATATGTTTTTTGTCAGATGGATGAGCATATTCCTTTAGTTGAGAGTTCTAATCCAGTGTCAGAGGTACAAGTGTAAACTTCCATTCTGACACCAAGTGACAATGGAAGTTTAATCAGAACCCAAGTTAGTCAACATAAAAGTGAAGTTTGGAATCGCTTTATCGATCAACAGAATTAAAAAAGCAGAGTGCAATTATTGTCAAAAATTATATTCAAGTGATTTGAAAGGTGAAACGTCTTATTTAAAGAGACATATGGAATCACGTACTAGAAGGAAGATGGTTTTAGGAGGCCAAACATTTTTAACCCCTAACTTATGAAAGGAAAGAATGAAATGACCATAACAACTTTTGACAACCATAGACCAAGAATTTTTATAGCTAATATGATTATTGGAGATGAACAACCATTGTCTATGGTTAAAAGCAAAAGATTCATGATATTTCTTAATTCACTCCAACCGATTTTCAAGGTTCCAAGTCAGAATATATTGAGGAATGATATTTTCAAAATTTATAAGGAAAAGAAAAGAGAAACTTTAAGAGCATTGTCGAGTGTTCAAGGATGAATTGCCATAACAACAGACATGTGGACTGCCGATAACAAAAAGAAGGGTTACATGGCATTGACAACACATTATATTGATACTAATGGGAAGTTATACAATAGACTTGTGACGTATTCATATTCTTTAATATTGTTATTATTTGTTTTTTTCATTATTTTATGAATTTATGATTCATGTTGATATGCTTTTTTATGATAGGTTCATTTAAATGCCTACATCGTATAAAGTGAAAAATTAGCAAACATATTGAAAGATTGTTTAATAGATTTGAACATTGACAACAAAGTATCCTCCATCACAGTCAATAATTATAGCACAAATGTTGCTATGATTCAAAAGTTGAAGGGCAAGATGCGGGTTGGGAGCCTATTGGTTGGAGGTAAGTTATTTCATATGCATTGTTTTGTACATATTCTTAACTTGATTGTGAAGGATCAGTTGGAGACAATAAAGGAAGCAATAGAGTGTATTTGAAATAGTGCTTTATATTGGAGTGCAACTCTTAATATAGTTGAAACTTTTGAAGATGGTGCACAAATTTTATGCATTCCACATTCAAAGAAGTTGGTTTTAGATTGTCCTACTAAATAGAACTCAACCTTTAAAATGTTAGACTCGGCAATCCCATATGCTCACTTGTTTATTAGACTAACCAAAAGGGATTCTCAGTATACCTGTGTACCATCAAAGGATCAATTGGCTAGAAAACTTTGTTTGAAGTTGAAATGATTCAATAATTGGACTAAATTATTCTCAGGAATAAAATATCCAACTTTGCACTGTATCTTTAGCACTATGTCTGACATAAACCATGCTTTATCATTGTGGATGTTTAACTCCAATGTAGTGATTCAGACTATAGCAAAGCGGATGGCAGAGAAGTTTAATTCTTATTGGTCTAAGGTTGGAGATATTATTGCAGTATTATACGTGTTGGACCCGAGATACAAGTTGGACAGGGTTGAATATATTTATAATGCATTGTATAGTGGTAAAGCTCAAGAGTGTATACATCCCATGAAACAATTATGGTATCAAACAATTATGGTATCAATTGTTTCATGATTATGGAGTCAGAATGTAAAAAACTCATAATTGAATGTAGGTAGTTCAACTCATACTTCAATTTCAAGTTCAACCTTTTCTTCTGACCCATTTTTGACAAATTCTCTTTCAAATTTTTTGAAAAAGAAAAGGGTTAGGATTTTTTACAATACGATAAAGTTAGATAAATATTTTTCCACAAATTGTGTTCTTGAAACTAAAAATGGGTCGTTTGATATATTGTTATGGTGGAATACATCTGCATAAAATTATCCGATCTTGCAAAACATTGAACGGGACTTGTTAGCTATTCCATCATCCACCGTTGCTTAAGAGTCTACATTTAGTATTATTGGTCAGGTCCTTATTGCTCATTGTGGTTGATTTCATTATTGCATTGTGAAAGCCCTTATGTGTGCTCAAAGTTAGTTAAATAATGAAGATATTGATGGTAATTTCTTTTCTTTTTCATATGTTTATTTTATCTTACCTAATATTGAGATTTTTTTATTTTTTTACAGTAACAGGTATTAATGCAAAGGGGACTAGTGAAATTAATCAACCAATTAAACGTTATTTTGATCAAATATATGAAGATGAAGGTATATTTAATTTTCTTTTTATTTAATATTACATTACTAAGTATTTTTATTTTAATATTATATTACTAAATATAAATGATTGGATTCGAACTGTTGACAATCTTACCAACAAGTACAATTAGTCAATTAGTTGATGTTTCTCTCAGTCTCTACCTCCAATCTATCCAGAATGATATTATCTTAATTTTGTAAATTGTATTATTTCTTATAAAATAATTTAAATAAACATTCGTGTACAACAAATTTTTCTATAGTTGTTTTTATTAATTTTTTGTTATAATATTTATTAAATTATTTAAGTAAATTTAAAATTCGTAATTAATTGAATTGAAATTCTTAACTATAACTATTAACTTAATGACTTTTCATACAAATTTCTAATCAATTGAATTAAAATTCCTAATTAATCATACCAATAAATACATCTCAAGGTTTTAATTTTAAAATCTTTTTTAATAATATGCAAATATACGTGGCACCCTTCAATCTAAACATGACTTAATGACTTTTAACACAAACTGTGTTAATATTTAGCTCATTATACCTAAAATATTACTTAAAACATTAAGAAGCTAGTGATGTTACGCTTTCATTTAATGACTTATAGTTTTATTCAAATGAAATATTAAGTGGTTTAATATTTAAAGATATAAATATTTTTTAATTTAATATTCGATAAAATTAATAACTTTATTATATCATAATTATATGTTATTATAATTTAAAGTTGTGACATAATATAAAAATTGAAAAGAAAAAGTTGAAAATTTTATAAATTTTATAAAATATGGTATGCTTATAACGAGAAGTATTTAAAGTAAAACTTATATCAAGGTTTTGAGTAAGAAATTACTCTTAACAAACTTTTAATTGGAGTGACTTAGGAATGAATTTTTTAATATTAGAATTTAGAAAGGAGAAAAATTATGAATATAAATTTAGATTAATTATAATATAATGATTTTAGAAAAAGTAAAAGAACTATTTTCAAAAGTAATAAAAATAATAATTTATAAAAACATATCAAAAGTATTTATACAATGTATTCTATTTTAATAAAATAATAGATATTTTCAATATAATATACTATATGTATTTGTTTTTATAATTCAATTACTTATATATTTTTTGGAATTGATACATTAGGATTAATAAAGTGATTAATTCATTTTAAGATTAATATAAATACATATATGAATAACGTATATATTGTTTAAATATGAAAAATAAAATAAAAAGTTTAAATGCGTTAAGATTAATCATGATTTTAAGTCCAGCTGCATATTTCTTTTAATATGTGTAATAAAAATATAAAATTTTACAATGATTATTTAATAATAGATATAATATGAAAAGACAATAATATTTATACAACTATACAAGTAAAAAAATCAACAATAAGTAAAAGTACAACAAACTGCTACATCAATTAAGAGTTTTGTACATAATTTATAAAAACATTAAAAGTTTGAAAATATTACAAACTTCATAAACTTATTTGTTTTAAAAATCATATTAAAAAGAAATATAATAGTTTATTAAACACTTAAAAATAATATTTGAATTAAATTCATTATACTTAGATAATAACTTTTTTACTTTTATATTATAATTAATTGTTATAATAAAATTACAAAATTAAAACTAAATTCTCTTGTTTGTAGTGAATAATTATGACAATATTATCATGCTACATATTTTTAATAAATATATATTGGTTCGTATTTTATATCTTTAATTTTAAATAAATATTTTTGTATAATTTATAGGTAATTTCATCTTATACTTTACTATAAATGATTGTGCTATAATTTATAATTTATGAATTTTAAAAAATATAACTACAACTTTTTCAAATTCTCTTAAAATGAATATATAAAAAATTTAAAATATATATTAAACGATCGGGTCGATTGAGACTTGACGGGCTGCCTATATCACAGGTGGGCAACCCGGGCTTGACCACAGGCCGTTTTGGCCCACTTAGCCAGATCATTCTTGCCCGGTTGAAATCTTTTTGGGCGGCACCCCTGTATATCTACGGTGATTCTTGAAATTGGGGAGATCGCAATGTTTAGAGATGTAATTCTACTCAAGATCTCATTGCAATTGTAAATAGGAAAAGGGAACATAAGGTTCCTTTGCCTAACTCCTCTAGTTGTCTTGAATAAGTTCGAAGGCTCTCCATTAATTATGATTGCAAAAGATATTAAGGAGATATAAGCTTTGATTGGGAAATCCATAAGTGGATAAGGAATTCAGGATAAATGGCCAATTAACCGTATCAAATGCTTTTGCAAAATTAGTTTTCAAATAACAACTTTTTATTGGTTTATTGGAGGAGTAGAGTAACCCTTGAAGAGTGCTTGTGCAAGGCATATATTATTCGCAATGTTCCTGCCGCCTCGCATAGGCTCCTTGACATGGATTGATGAAGTTGTAAAGTGTATCCTTTAGTCATAATTTTGGAAATCACCTTATAGACGAAATTATAACATGAAATAGGTTTATAGTCTTTTAGTCCCTCAGGGTTAGGAACATCAGGCACTAAACAGATGTGGAGTTCAAATCTTCTGTCTAATATTATAGTGTCTTATGCTGTCCCATAAATCTCAGCCATTCATTTGTGTGAGTCCCGCATAAATAAACGCGAGGCTCGCATAAATAAATGACTGAAATTTATGGGACAAAATAAGACACCATAAAGTTAAACAGAGGATCCTGTCCTAAACATATGTAAGTTTTATTCAATTCGGACAAGAGAAAACTTTTCTAATGAAGAATCTGGTTAAGCTCATCTACTTGCGTCAGGAGACGGTAGTTTTGGTAAGCAATGGATTTAATAATTCCGACATGAAGCTTAGGCTCTGTTTGGTTTGAGGGTTAATAATGTAATGGAATGGAACGTAACACACTTCTATCGTTTGTTTGAAGATTTCATAATGGAATGGAATGAATTGGGATGGAAGCGGAGGGTTTCATGTTACGTTCCATTTCATCTTAAACAGTGAAAATAAGAAACCTTTGATTCGGGAGGTTTTGGATGGAACGTAAACTAACAGATACATATTACCTAATATACCCTCAATAATTCTTCTTAATATCAACTCTGACTAAATCATAATATTAATATATTAAATAGAATATAGTAATATTTAATATAATAAATTTTATTAAATAATTAATAATAATATTTTTATATTATT
>JANVCQ010000005.1:24197148-24211514 GCA_025531925.1 Erythroxylum plowmanianum | reverse complement strand
ATAAAATAAAATAAAATATATTAAATAATTAATAATAATATTTTTATATAATTAATAATAAAATAATAAACCTCCTGCAACAACTATTTTAATATAAAGATATAAAAGTCATTTATTATACATTACATTCCATTTTATCTATTTTTTAAATAATATTTTACTACATTACATTATGAATCCCTTTATCCTTCTCAAATAATTTTTTACTATATTATATTTTATTCTATTATAAATTATTTTATTTCCTTCTATTCTATTACATTCTATTTTATTAATTAACATTCAACCAAACCAATCCGAGAGTTAAGATTTTGGATGACATACCAATACCATTGCCCATGCTGTCCCCAGCGGATAAAGATATTTAGATAACTGCTTTTAGAGCTAGAACTAGAAGCCTTTACCAGGAAAGTTGAAATTGCCCAACCAGCCATGGAGTTGAGTGTCAAGTTCACTGCATTTCCTCACTCGAATCTAAACCAGTCACAATCCAATCAATTCTTTTTCAATAACTCCTTCAGAACCCAATTTCTGCCCGCCATTTGCCACAAACTCCCGTTGTCTTCTTCCTGTCAAGTTCAACGTTCAGCGTTTCCTCGATTTTCTAGCAAGTTCGGGGCTTCTTCTTCTTCTTCTCCTTCTTCTGCTTCTACGGTAGCTGTTGGACCCGAAAAGGACAAGCTTCCAGCTGATATTAAAGTCACGGAGACCCAAGAGGCCAATTCAAGAGTGAGTTGTCCTTCACCTCTTCTCGTTTGTTGCCCAAGTAATTTCTGATGTTTATTTATTCTTGATTTTTATTTGTGATTAGTAGGTTATTAGTTCAACTTCATTTTGGGAAACCAATCACTATCGTTCTTTTCAGACCGATTTCTCTTCTTTTTTGGATATGGAAGTCGTGTGGCCTAGATATTCGTAAAATCTTACTCTCTTGATGCAGTTAAAGTTGAGTGTTGAAGTTCCCCCAGTAGTATGCGATGACTGTTACAATAGGGTGATCCGTGAGTTCATGAAGCAAGCTAAGGTGCATAGATTCTCTGCCTTGTAAAAGTTTTATTTTTTTTTTGATAACCTCTTCCTTGTAAAGTTGATTTTCAGTTTTGGTACTTTTCATTGAATACTCTACGGTTCTACATAATTGTCCAAACTGCATGCAACAGTTTATGCACTTCCGAATCTATATTTCAACTGAGTGAAGATATGAGTTATGAGAGATCTTTTTAAGTAATATCTTTGTGACAAGGTCAGTTGTCACATACCTTACATGGTTTGCTCATAGAGGACTTCATATAAGAACTTGACTGAAGACAGCATTTTCTTATAGATTTTCTAGTCAGCTTATTCATGGTGAGATAATTCGTTGTAAATGGTCTAACAAATTCAGGTCCCTGGATTTCGTCCTGGGAAGCTTGTTCCAGAGAGTATTCTTATTAGCCATGTTGGGAAGCAAAACGTGCAAAAAGCTACCGTTGAATCGATTTTGAAGAGGACCCTTCCACATGCGTTGTCTGAGGTATGTTCAAGTTATAGCACTGCGCCATTTTTCTGATTATACTATCTATTTCTCAGTTTTTCCCTTTTTCATTGGAACTGTCTTGTACTAATTTACTAACTTATGCTCTGGAAACTCTTCCAATTACTTTTCTAAATATTTCCTGTTGCGTGTTTTGTTTAACTTATCGGCAATAGATTCAAGTTTCAGTATATAATAGCAGAATAAAGGATCTCTTATGCAGCTGGCGTTGCCTTTAAAAGTAACATTGTATCAGCTGTTCAAAGGCAAAAGGAATTTATTTATGTGCTTTGGCAAGTGAAGCTTGGACTTCTTTCAAGACATTTAATTGTCAAGGAATAATGAGCTTTCATGTAGTAATATTCATTTACACAAGGCAAGGAATAATGTAGAGTAATATCATCTTTTAAATAACAAACTGCAACTCTATTTTTTGGTTGTAGCTGTATTCCAAATAATCAACATTGTTGTGAATCTATATGAACAGTAATCTTGTTAATAAAAACCCATTTCAGTTGGCAATTCTCATACTGCATTTCTAATTTTCAGGTGACTGAAAGGGCTTTGAGAGACTCAGTTCGCATTGTAACCCAATTCTCCGACATGGAGAAGACCTATTCTTCCCTAAATTCTCTCAGGTTTTTTCTTTTTCCCAAAATGACATTTTTGGTTCCTTTTCACTTGCTTCCCTTGTTCCTTATTTGCTGGTCATTGAAAGATCTCTTCTTTCTCCAAACATTACTTCCTTTGGTTTAAAAGAAAAGCATTTGTTGCACTTAGATATCTGGTTCACACTTACTTAACTAAAGTTGTCTGATTGGGCTTGTGGACCAGATATGATGTCGTTGTTGATGTGGCTCCTGAAATTGAATGGATCCCTGAGAACGGTTATAAAAACTTGAAGATTGTGGTTGAGATAGACAGCGAGATAGATGCAAAGAAAGTTTCTGAAAAAGAATTAAGTCGGCGGCACAAGTCCTTAGGCACACTGAGAATTGTAACTGACAGGGGTTTGCAGGTAATGATAATTTGACCAGTTCTATTTTTAAAAAAAAATTCATTTGCATATGAATTTTGAATATTTTAAAGTTCCATTGTGCAATTATATTGCACATAAAATCTGGGCAATTCTTGAACCTACCTAAAAATGAAACAAATGCAACAGGAAATATAAGTATTATAATACAGGTCATAATTTTCCCTCCTCTCCTTGCATGGTATTATACTGTAATTGTTAGACCATCAGCAACCAACACAACAGAAGAGCTAAATAATATCAGTTTTGGAGATCTTAACCATAGTAGATAAGTAAAACACTGAAAGAGACTAGTCATACTTCCTCATATACTTTAGGGTTCATCAAGTATCCTAGTCTAACTGGAAAAGGGAAGGCTTGTTCAGTTTTGATGCTTCATTATGGTGGGTTTTTAAGTCCTGATTGTCTTACTGCCTAGCTTGTTTACCAGAACTGGACATTTGCAGCCAATTTAGAGCTTAGAAGTTGCGTTGCATCTGAACTTGCCACTGTTTGTTTCTGGCAATTTACGTTTCGAAACTTCCTTGATTGACAAGGACTTAATATTTTGAGTTTTAATTGTACACAATGATTCAAAGATTAGAAGGCTGTATTTGGGCCGAACTTCTCCTCATTCCTTTAATCCGACTAACAGATTAATTAAAACTTCCACAGATTGGTGATGTTGCAGTTCTTGATATTTCAGCAACCAAAATCGACAATGGCAAATCGTCAACTCCTATTCCAGCTGCTGAGAGTAAAGGTTTGCTCTATGACACTAAGCTTGCATTCATAGTCATTATTCTATATGGTGATGGTACTACACCCACCAAACTTTCATTCCCATAATATATCTAATAAAGGCAATGCCAATAGTCAAGAATATTTAAGGAAAACACAACACTGAGGTTATAAACATTAGAAAAAATTGCAATTACTATATGTTGGTTAACATTGTTAAAAACTGGTGCAACAAGGATAACGCCAAGCATGTTGATGGGAGTTTCAAGTTCCTGCCATTGAGATTCTAAACTACTTGTGGGCCATGTAAATTCTGCTTCTCATTCCATTTTAATTCTCCATTATCCTAACCATTAGATTCCAGTTTTTCCAAATGAAAGGTGAAAATTATTACTAGCCTCTTACCATATGATGCAACGTTATTGTCAATAAGAAAACAAAAGGTATAGTTGCAGTGGATGAAGGTCTGTCAGGTTATTGAATAGTTGGATACAGAAATCGTAAGGAAGGAGTACAAAGCTTAGAAGCCTGATTATCCATGGTCTAGGTGATCATATAATGAATAAATGATGGATTATTCCAATTCTACATGTAAAAAAAAGCTAGACTCATCATACTTGAACAAAAAGAGTCGTTAATTTTCTGCTTATACTTTTTGAATTAAAAAAATAATTTATGCTTGTAACCTCTTAAAAAACTAAACAGTTGTTCAGTCTGGGTTATTTTTCAGTTGATTCTTATAATATTTAAATTATTGGTCCCATGTTATTTTTTATTATAAAGTAACTAAGTGACCAACAGCATGATCTCATAATTAGCTTTCCTTTAAATCCAAAACCTTTACCAATTGACTGCGTGTTGTTTCCAGAAGTAATTCTGTTCAGTTTCAACTGACAGGGGTTGTAGTTCCTCAGTAATTGAACACCTTTCTGCAGGTTTTTATTTTGATACGGAAGATGGAGATAAATTAATTCCTGGTTTCCTTGATTCAATAATTGGAATGCAACAAGGTGAAACAAAGTCCTTTTCTCTTGTATTTCCTGAATCATGGAAGCAAGAAAATCTCCGTGGTATTCATGCACAATTTACAGTGAGTTCCATTCTGTCCCGAATAAGTCATACTAAAATGTTGATTCATGAAATATAAAGTAAAAGGAAATAAAGCATATAGATACAAAGTAAAATTTACATGTTTATATTTTCTTTATTTTCTATCAGTTATCTGTTGGAATATTGGGGTAACAAGAAAACCAGACAGTCTAAGAAAACAAGTCTTTTGAATGAATTCTAAAGTCGCCAAGTTTACATCAGCAACCATTTAAGTGATCGAGCTGTCCGAATTTTGTAAAAATGTATTAACAAACAATGATTATGAATCTTTCTTGCTAATCCCTTCAAGTTAAAGCCTTGTCATTATAAGATATAATGTCGTCCTTGTAAGGCATTTTTGTCTATATACTTGGAAATACACAAATTTTTTAATTTCCAAAGAAAAACAATGATTATGAATCTTTTCTGTTTACCTTCTAGGTTGAATGCAAGGAATTGTTTTATAGCGATTTGCCACACTTGGATGATTCACTTGCTGACAAACTTCTTGCTGGGTGCACCACCTTGCAGCAGGTTTTTCTGAACTGATTACACCATGCATGGCTGTAAATTCAAATCTATTTATGAGTGTATCAGTGATGGAAAATTCTCATGTGAAAATCTGTAGGTCAAGGAATCACTGTTGCAAAAATGTCTAGAATTGGAACAAACAGCAAAAGATCAAGCGACCGATAATGCAATTCTTGACCAGCTTTGCAAGGTTGGTTTACATTCTAAAGTAGAATCTCTCAGGGTTGGGCACATGCATTCCTTAATATCAAGTAATAGTGCAGAAAATATTATTCTTATTGTCAATTGTGAAGACAATCCATTTTCTGCATGGACTGGTTGGCTTAATCTGTTTATGAACGTTAATAAGTCGAATAGCTACTCTGCCATGTGCGTTCTTGCACTATATAACGTGTTTTGTCTCATGTTTAGATGGTGGAGGTTGACATACCTCAATCCTTGTTTGAGGAGCAAGGCAGGCAACTTTATGGAGCTAAACTTCTTGAAATTCAGGTTGGTTAGAATAGCATGCTGGAGTTTAATCAGGGGAGTAATCTGGTGACCTGAGATACTGGAGATACTCTCCCTAACTGTACAGGCAGGCAGTATTATGCATGTGTAGATCATTTATGTTCCCACATGTTGATATTTCTGATTACAATACATTGGTGCAGGCAAATATGAAATTAAGTGAAGAGCAGCTGGCTTCTTTATCCAGTCCTAAGGCAGTTAAAGAATACCTAGAAAAGCAAAGGGACAACATAACAAAGATGATTAAACAAAATCTGGCAGTTGGGGATATATTTAAACGTGAAAATTTGCAGGTATGGCAACGGTTTAGCAATTCCCCAGTTTTATTGTTCTATGTATTATTTTATTTCAGGTCTATTTTTATAGAAGACATAAAATTATCTGCACTAAAATGTATGATTTTAACCAACTTCTCATCAATAATACCACCATTTTAGTTGTCATAATTTGAAAGGTAATTCTAAACTGACAACATACCTGCATTTTGTCAGTTGTCAACAGAGGAGCTTGTGAAAGAGGTTGAGAACTCCGTAGCTGAATTCAAACGTCACAAACAGAATTATGATGAGGAGCGTGTGAGGGAACAGGTTTGCCTGATTCACTTAACTCTGAAACCTTCTGTTTCCTCTTATTGCTTTCACTCCCTTTAACATTTGTCCCAAATATCTTAGTCCAACTATATAGGTTGCCTCTGCTGCTCCAGTGATTGTGAGAGATCCTATATATATTTTTAGCTCTTTGAGAAGAAAAGCTAGGTTAATGAAACGATCTTAGTGCGAGTAATATTAAAAGATGCTTTGAGGAGCCTCTAATAGATTGATGCTGGTTTCATTCATCTGGCTGAGACTTATGTTATTGACAGATGCCACAATTTCTTCTTGTTTCTTCCGTTCATCTCATTTTGGATTGATATTGCTCTTCTACACATTCCTCTTTTCTAAATCTAATAACAACACCAACAACACCTAGTAGAAATCTCGCTGGGGCGAGAAATCTAGAGAGGTCTAGTAGTATGCACCCTTATTCCTAACTAATAAAGAGGCTGCTTCGAAATCTAATAATGTAAATAAAATTTGTCATGGGTAAGGGAAGTTAGCGGGTCTATGGCCTGTGCTAAGCTTTTTCATTACTTACAATGGATTTCAGCTTTGTGCTCTTCATTGTCTATACGATAGCGAATCCATTCTTAATGCTTATTCTCTTCCCTTGAAGCTTTGATGGAGCCTTCACATCTTTGTCACTCTGATATTCATTTGGGCTAGAATGTAGGCTTTCTGATTATAGTTTCACTTGTTTTGGCATTCTCTAGGTAGCTACAATGACAAGATCAGTGCTATTATTCCAATTTGTTCTTTTGAATTGAATAGGTACAAGAGATTATGGAGGGAGCAAAAGTGGTTGAATGGTTGAGAGAACGTGCAGAAATTCAGTACATAATCAGGTGAAGTGAGAACGCAGAGAGCTTGGTGTACGTACAGAGTTGAAATCTGAGATTTTGTTTTTCCCCAAACGTTTAAAGCATAGAGCAGGTATTTTCTTCGTAGCGTTGTTGAAAATAGACGGTGAAGAATAAACCTGGAAAGCCAACAGGTGCCTGTTGGCGGCAATAATGATCAATATAACAGGATGTTTCTATTTCTTCCAAGTGGTTATGCTGCTCCACAAATCGTAAAACCTTGTAGTCTGGAAAATACATCTAGGGAATCCAGACAAACCAAACTGAATTAAGGGCTGTTTCCCAATAAGTAATGGACAAAGGTTACCTTCCCTAAAATCACTGATTGAGAAACAACAAATGACTGATAATAGATGTGGGTGAAAGGTGAAAACAGGTTTTGGACTGCAACTGTAAGGCATTGGAAGGTGTTTGTGTTTATGCACGAACTAGAAGTCTAATACGAGGAGGAAGAAACAATAGATAAAGGCGAAGATAATGTACAAGCAATACGTAATTACAATCTTTGTTTTTTGAGGGAACTAGAAACTTACTTGGCAGTCCATGCTTCGGGTATTAGACCAAAGCAGTTGTGTCATTATATTGTTGCAGAATCATTCTGAAAAACTCTTTTTTCTTAGACGACTTTCATGTGCAAGATACGATTAAGCATTGCGAACCATAGTGGTATCTGTGTTGGAAGCAACAAACTGATCAATAACTTGAAATGATTTTAACCAGACCAAGTTAGGCTTGTTTTGCCAAGGTTTTTCCAGTGAGAGCTCAAGTGAGTGTGTTTCAAGCACATGGAAGATTCTACCACACCTCTGTGTCCTGACCCTATCAAATAAAGGAAGCAAGACATATTGTGTTTGCTGGACCCCCTCTTTCTGCTGTTGTGTAGTATGAAATTGATTTAGCTCAAGTTACATCAATCAATCTCTTACCCACAGCCCATTTTGGGTCATTCAGCAGATTAAGTGTTATACAAAAGTTGCTTTTTTTTTTTAAGGAGAAAGATGATGTGAGGTGGGTATTTGGATTATTCAATACACACAAATATCTGACTAGCCCACATGATGACATGAAACAGATACCCACGCCGTTGGCCCTTTTGAAGCTCATCCGCTTTGAGCCACTCAATGCTCATTTTCTGTGTCTCTTCCCATTTACAAAACTTTCCGAGCAAATATAATATTATGTCATTCTTTACTATAAACCAAGGTTAGCAGCCACAGATACTCCATTCTTATATATATGTATACAACGAATCCAAGAGCAAGTAATCAAGTTGTTCCTTAGGGACATTGCAAGGGCATGTCATGTTTAAAACGAAGGAAACATGACAAAGTATGTTGGACAACCAATGGCAATGCCTTTGTAATAATCCATAATTACACAGCCAAGCCAACCAATCGCAGTATCATTTGTAATAATCCATCATTACACGTCGCTTTATCTTCTATGATGCTCTAATGCCTTACCTTAAAAATTGACTCCTACCTATCCTTCTCCTCCTTTTTAACTACTAGTTTGTCACGGAGAGCTCCAAGAGCAGTAGAAAACCAGTTTTACCCACTTCACGGAAATGAGTAATAATCGACGACTACAATTCATCATCCGACACAGCGGGCATGATTGATGCATCTGGACCCACACATCAAAGGGTTAGATCTAATTCTGGTGAAAGCCACATGTCCCCCCAGTTGTGCTCCATCACCAGTCAAAGAACAGACAAAGAAGATAAGTCCAAGTCAATTAATTTAGTACAGTCGGACAGTGTCATTGTCGTAAATAACACAGAAAACGCGGGCTTTAAGGAGTTTGATATGTAGGGGTCCCACTCTCTATTTTGGTATCTGCATGATACTTAGCTTCTATTCTTCACACATTTTCTCTCTCTGCTCAGCGTCACAAACAGTGAGAGAGAGAGTAGACAGCAAAGAGCTTTAGATCTGAAGCCAACAGATACCCAGCATATAGCCTTAGCCTGTTAGTCGATCTGGGTAAGTTTCTTCCTGTTGCTCAGTTGCTGTACTTGTACATTGCAGTTCTTCTTTTGCGGTTCATGCTTGGTAGAAAATGTAGCTTTCTTGATCTTGTTCTCGATGTTTATGGTAAATGGGTTGTGGTTGTGATTCGTTTTAGTATCGGGAGGGATGTCTGTCGTTGTCTAAGTAGCTAAAGGACTTATCTTTTGTTCTTGTTCTGCTGATGGTGGATCAGTGTTGGTGCAATTTGCTTGAAATGGGGACTTTAGTTTTTACTTGTTCAAAGCTTGAAACATTGAGAGGATTTTATCTTGGGGTCCAATGAGTGCGGTTAGTTGCGATCTTGTTGGTCATTGACATGGATTTAATGAGTAATTAAATGTTTGTAATGATTTAGCTTTTTATGCTAATTTTTCAAAGGGCATTTTATTTCATAATTTATGGTTTTGTGTGTATAGCGTGAAAATGCGTGGGTCATATGTACCTATTGAGCAGTTCATTGAATAAGCTATTAACTCTGTAGGAAAATATAGTAGCGAGGGAAAAGGACTTGTAATAATTCTTGCTTTAATTAAGAGTGATTCCTTCCCTGTTCAGTGGCCAAGAAATAATCAAAATTGCCATGCTATCTTACAATTTTCCAATGTTCACAGTGCTTTTAAACTTTAAAGCAGATATAAGTTTACCGTATTCATCCTGCGTTTAAAGCAGGCTATTGCTGAACTTTAACTGGTTACATTGCTTGTACTGTGAGTGAATTAGATTAAATGTGAATTGTGATGGTGCATGATTCATATCTCTTTTTCACTTTTCTTTCTGGATGCGTATCCCATTGTTTGAATGTGCCATCCCCTTCTTTTACTGCTGCTGATTATGTGTTTGTGACTTCTGATAGGTTGCATGTTTTATTTATCTGATAAATATCTGTTTCTTTCTGGTTAATAAGGTATTGTGTTTTGCTTTCCGTTTTTTCAGGTATAACACATAAACATAAATGTGTTTATTGATTTTAATCAAATCAACATAAATATAAAATCCCTTTTGAATGCTTTATGCATTGTGTCTTGAGTTTTAGGTTTTAAGTCAATGGCGATCTCTGATGCTCAAAACCCACTTCTTGAGGAAACTACTTGTCGTTCTTTACTTCAAAAGCTGCAGGTATTTTATCGTATTGTGTTTTTTTTTTCCTCTAGCCTTTTTAAATCCGTTAGAGAATTTGATTTACTCACTGAGCCCTGGTATGGGATAGGAAATTTGGGATGAGGTTGGTGAAAGTGATGAAGAGCGGGACAAGATGATTCTTCAAATAGAGCAGGAGTGCTTGGATGTGTACAAGAAGAAAGTTGAGCAGGCCACAAAGTCTAGAGCAGAATTGCTCCAGGCCTTGTCAGATGCACAAATTCAACTTTCCAGCCTTCTATCGGCCCTTGGAGAGAAAAGTTTTGTGGGGATTGTGAGTATTCTGAATTTTATCATCTAATTATCAGTAATTAGCATGTTGTTTCAGGTGCTACGATATTTTTGACATATCAAGGCAGCATTTTGTCTAAGAGGCAGTATTTGATAAACTATATCTTTCATTATTTATTTGGTTTAACTGTAGCCTGAGAAGACCTCTGGAACCATCAAGGAAGAACTTGCGGCTATAGCACCTGCTCTTGAGCAGCTATTGAAACAAAAAGAGGAGAGAGTGAAAGAGTTTTCTGATGTACAGTCACAAATTAAAAAAATATGTGGAGAAATTGCTGGGAACTTTAAAACTAATGAAACTCCTGTGATTGATGAGGCTGATTTATCTCTTAAGAAGCTGGATGAATACCAAGTCCAACTTCAGGAACTTCAAAAGGAAAAAGTAAGGAAGTGTTTTCCCCTTCTATTTGTTTGATATGTGAGTTCATGTATATTACATGATTTCCATACTTCTGAATGTTTTGTGTTGAATATTTCCTGATGCCTTTTCTATCAAATGGCAGAGTGATAGGTTGCACAAGGTCCTTGAATTTGTAAGCAGTGTACATGATCTCTGTGCTGTCCTTGGAATGGACTTTTTCAGCACCGTAACTGAAGTTCACCCAAGCTTAAATGACTCAACTGGTGTGCAATCCAAAAGCATCAGCAATGATACGTTAGCTAGGCTAGCTAAGACGGTCTTAGGTCTGAAAGAAGATAAGAGGCAGAGACTTCATAAGGTAATGATTGTGAGTTATGGGTTAAACTATGATTGACTAATTTTCTTAATTTTGCTTTTACTTCTACTATTGAAATGAACTTCAGTTGGTCATATTTCATCCTAAGATCTGTGTCTGTGACTTATTGCAAAACTGAACCTCATACGTGTATCTTTCTCCTCAGCTTCAAGAGTTATCAAGCCAGCTGATTGATTTGTGGAATCTAATGGATACTCCAACAGAAGAGAGGAAATTGTTTGACCATGTGACCTGTAACTTTTCAGCTTCAGTTGATGAAGTGACAGTCCCTGGTGCTCTTGCTTTAGATCTAATTGAACAGGTAGTCTATTGATACAATAAATTGAATTAGGATCTTAAAATCTTCATATCGATTGGCAAAGACAGGACCTATTTACTCATTCTACTTTACATGTTGAAAGGCGGAAGTTGAGGTTGAAAGACTTGATCAGTTAAAGGCTAGCAGAATGAAAGAAATCGCATTCAAAAGGCAGACAGAGCTTGAAGAGATATATGCTCATGCTCACATAGAAATAGATTCAGATGCAGCTCGAGAAAAGATTATGGCACTTATTGATTCTGGAAATGTTGAGCCTGCTGAGTTACTGGCCGACATGGATGGTCAGATATCAAAAGCCAAGGAGGAAGCTTTTAGCAGGAAAGAGATTTTGGACAAGGTTGAGAAATGGATGTCAGCATGTGAGGAAGAGAGCTGGCTTGAAGACTATAATCGGGTACATGTTATCTATGTTTTATTTGCTTTGCTTGAGTCGTTTTTGTATTAGCTCTGAGATTTTCATAATGTTTTTCCTAGAGTCCGGCCCTATGGTACCTCTGTCAATGGCAAACACAGCTATCCCTTATTGTCTGGAGCCACTTCTTTTCCTTCATACCTTACATTTTGTAGTAGATCATAACATGTATTTGTAATGGCATGCATTTATCTTTATGTTAAGCAATGGAGAAGGTTCACTTCAACATACCACAAATCTGACTAATTCTCCTCGAAAATGAATATCAGCCTTTTGATATGGTAGATAGAATTTCAACTTAATTGGTTTTATATTGCTGATACAGGATGAAAACAGGTATAATGCTAGCAGAGGAGCACATCTAAATCTCAAACGTGCAGAAAAAGCTCGAATACTGGTTAACAAAATTCCAGGTGCTTTATTTTTTCAAAAAAAGTTCCAGGTGCTTTGTTAAATAAAAAATTGATTTATTCTGGTGGTCAAAGCCGACAATGCTCTACTATTATATTCCATTTTTAAAATTTTAAGGGAAAACCTGCTTCAAAGACTCCTGATCTTTTTTTTATTTTTGTTTTTGGCCATATAGCTTTGGTTGACACCTTGGTTGCCAAAACTCGGGCTTGGGAAGAAGAGCGTGGCTTGCAATTTGCTTATGATGGTGTTCCTCTCCTTGCTATGCTAGATGAATATGCCATGCTCAGGCAGGAAAGAGAAGAAGAGAAACGAAGGATGAGGGTAAGTTTTAACTGGTGACTATTGTATTGTGCATCATAGTGAAAAACGATCTTAACGTCAGTTGACTTTACTTTTATATGAGGAACATTAGAGTTTCCTGGCTACAGACTTTCACATAGAAAGGGTTAATTTATATGTTGCTGTCTGTTGTATGCTGAAAACTTCGGGCGTACAGGACCAGAAGAAGTTTCATGAGCAGCAAAACTCGGAACAAGAACATGGCTCAAGACCGAGTCCTGCTCGACCAATTGGCAGTGGTGCAAAGAAGGTGGTGGGTTCACGTGCGAATGGAGGCGCCAATGGAACTCCCAGTAGACGACTATCACTTAATGCTCACCAAAATGGTAGCCGGTCTGCTGCCAAAGATAGGAGGGATAGCAGTAGTAGGGATAACAGGCCAGCTGCTCCCACTAACTATGTTGCCATATCAAAAGAGGACTCTGTATCCCATATTTCTGGTAGTGAACCAGTTCCAGCATCGCCGTGATAAACCCATAAGAGAAATCTGTTGCCTACACCTTGTGATATTGAAGCTCTTAATAGGATTATATAGTAGTCAGAAACTATGGAACTGGAGAGTGAACAGCTCTTAGTTGTGTATGTTTTCGAAGCTTGTTTACTTGTTCAATTCAGATAGTACCCATGAAAGAGAACGATCCTCCTTCCCCATTACCCAAGGCAAATTCTAATTAGGGTATAAACTATAAAATTCCAGTAAGCATTCAAGGCCTGATTAAAGCTTTCTTTCTTTTTTGGGACAGTTAAGAAAGATATACCAACACCCCGTATGAGTGCCTTCGTCAGGACGAAGAAACTTGGGTCGAAAATATATATGCTTTCTTTGAAAAATAAATAATGCATTAACTGGAAAAGAAGAGCAGCTGGTAAGAAGAAACAGAACAAGGTGTCCACTTGCAAGCAAACAGAACAAGGTGTCTATATACAAGCAAAGGGAGGGATTCCCACTCAAAGATATCCCACGAGAAAAGGAAAGATCAACCAGAAGCTGGGCTGATAGCAATAGAACTTGCTGAACTGTGAAACTAAAGTTGGAAAACTGATCAACTCTCCTCCATTTTGAAGATAATTCCGTTGCTTATGCTGGGTTAAATCCTATGTACTAAAATTAACTGTATAATCCAATTTAATAGTGTAAAGGATGAAGTCGCGGATTGTCTGCATGAGCTATCGAAAGCTTCTCATCTTCCTTCCTTCTTTAACTGTATAATCCTCTGGACCTACATTGCCAATTAACCAACTTTCCTATGGTTTATTTCTCCATGTGAAAGAAGTTTCATTATACAGCCTGCTTGGAATATAGGGAATTGAATTCGATCTTGTAATTGAATTTAATTCCCCTGTTTGGAACAAAAAAATACAGACGAATTGAATTCATACGTGAGTTTAAACCCACTTCCTTTGTAAATTCAATTCACGCTCTCATTCACGTGAATTGAACTCCTTTGGCTGCTATTCTTCTTTTTTAACACCAAAACTCAATAATACTCAAAGGCAATAACCCTATCACAGCAGACCCAATAATACTCAAAGGCAATAATCCTATCACAACAGACAACGTCACTCTTCTCCCAAGCAGACCCATGCACCAGCAGACGCCACTCTTCTTCCAACTGTTGGAGATGGGTCCCTCTCACATGGAGGGACTCCATTCGTTTTTTGTTGAAGCCGCAGTTGCAATTGTTGAACAGATGTAAAAGACAACTGCCTTGCAACTGTCTTCAGGCGGCAGAATGCCTATATAAGGCACTCCCTGCTTCAACAAAACAAAAAGACAGAAATACAGAGAGAAAATAGAGAGAAAACCAGAGCATTGTTCTTGCTCTGAAGTTAGGAAATACATTCCTAAA
>JANVCQ010000005.1:24092204-24120699 GCA_025531925.1 Erythroxylum plowmanianum | reverse complement strand
TCTGCAATCTCTATCTCCTAAAAAAAGTGACAAAGGGTGAGTTACCTACTTAGTAAGAGTAACTAACCATATCCTTAAAATCAAATAACTTAATATATAATTATAAAAATTAGTCGAAGTGATTAAAACATACGCATAATACTAACATACACAACCTTACTCAGTTTAGCTGAATAATTAACAAACATCTAAAATTTTATCAAAACAATGATTAAAACTAATATTATTGATTACTATCATTTATGATTTTTCCTATAATTAACTGAATTGTCTAGGCCTTGCTTAACCTAGTAATTTTACATTCAATGGCCTGCTGGCTCATCTATACTTGCTACACCAAATGGAAATGTAATCAGATGTATAAGTGTCGACATAGACGAACACCTCAATTTCTCAATCTATTTTGGTATTCTGGTATTACTCTAGTACCTAGTTATCGACACAGGATATCTTCAAGTCTCATGATATCTTGGTACCACTCTGATACCTAACCATTGACACAAAACATCCCTAGGACTCAGTAACTATTTCATAAATAGATACCTAGTCATCGCTCACTCATATCTAAGCAACCTATCAATCTATGATCATCGAATGTAACATATTCTAGGCAAGCTATAAATTCACGATTTACACCATTTATTCATAACCTATTATTAGTCACTCTATTTAATTAACATATTTTTTATCGAATTAACAAGCGATATATCTTATAATACATAACAATATAAACAAGTGAAACACCTTGTACTTTTTTTAATTATTTTTGAAATAAAATAAGCACAATTTGTATAATTTAGAAATATATATATGTAATTGGTAATCATTAATTCAATTCATAACTAATTTAAAATATGATTCGCTATAAAATAATTTATTAATAACAAAAATTAAAAGTTTCAATAATCGAACACCTCTCCAATCGTTATCAACAAGCCAATCCTTTGCCACTCCTGAGTACGACATGGTGTCTACGTCGAGGAGGGGGTACGACATGGTGTCTACGTCGAGGAGGGGATGAGACCCATGATCGAGCATGCCCAAGTGAGTCCGCTCCTTGAAACCAGGTCAGCAAAGGGATGCATCATCGTCGATTCCTTACAATTGATGCTATTGGACATTCCCGAGCATGGGGGTCATCCCCTCGACGATCATGACCTCAGGCCATGCTTTGTGCTCCCTGTGTGAAGAACGAGGACTATGACAGTATAATGTTATCCTTTATTGAATTTTAGACTTAACTAATTGATAGTTCAATTTATTCTTTAATCTGACCTTTGGATTCAGACGTTACAAAATTTTATTAGATTAATTTAAGAAAATTTTTCAACTTAGTTTCACTTAATAATCCAACATTCTTCTCTTTTCTACTTTATTCTTAATTATTAAAAAAATATTTTCTACACCTAATGACCACAATTACTAAAATACTCTTAATTATTAAAAGTCTTATTTTACCCTCGTTTATTTTTATTAATCCAAAAATACCCTTCTTGGAGTTAAATTTCAATTTTACCCATAACTTTTTGCATTTCCTATTTTGCTCCTTAATATAATTTAAATTTAAATTGTCATCTTCTTCACCCTATCCTCTTTTCCTACCTCATCTTCTTTTCTCATTTTTCAATCACCTTTTCTTCATTTTGATCTTTCCCATAACTTCATTTTATTGTCTCAACCATTCACAATATACAATTTCAACTATAAACTAGTATAGGATAAGTAAAACTCACAATAAAAAAGCATATAATTGTTGCCGAAATTTTACCTATGTGAAGTCTATGTCTTTCTAAGAGGTTAAACCTGAACTTCTGGGTTGATTAGTTAAGGCTACACTCCTTAGCTTTCCTTTTGTGGGCTTTACATTCCCCCATTCTGCCATCTCCGACAACACCAGCACAATCTCTGCCACTCTACGTTGTACTCTTTTTGCCAGCCTAACATCCGCCTTTCTACGCTCTCCATTCTCCTGCCTCACCGATTTGCCATCAGGAGACTCTTAAAATCCTTTGTTGTGACCATCGTATGGAAGACAGGAGGGTTTATAAGACAACATTCTACGTGAGAAATGTGCATTTATCTTTTTCTTTGGTGTTTCCTGATATTGAATTGTTGTTACTCGGGGCATGAAACTGATAAATGCAAAGGATTGGCATTGGCATACTTTCTGATAATAAAAGAAAAAAGACCTGCTAATTTCCCAATACTGTACACTATAATACAACAACGACTAGCAAGCAATATAAGAACATTCAATTGCATCATTTTTGGTTTGGGTCCAAAATGACAATGTAATAATGGCAGACGAATTCAATGGGTTCCTGTATATCAACATCCAAGCACCCAGGCCTATTTGCAGATTCAGCTGTTACTGCTACTCAAGGTCGAGATTGCTGCATATAACCATCTTTGAATATTCATAATGCATATCAGTATTCTGAAGCGTGAAACCATGAAGAACTGGCAAAGGGAATCCCTTCATGAGGCGTAAGTTCACATATGGAAGGAAGATGGTTTTAAGAAAGGCATGTGTTACAGACTGGAAAAAATGTCACAAGAATGGTGATATTAACAAACCGATAGTACCAAATAAGGCATATATTGAATAAACAGATAAGTATAAAAAGCAGTGCTATCACTATTACAGCATTGAGATGTCTGGGCATGATGTACAAAATAGTCAAAAATATACTGAGTTTGATTTGGAGGTTGAAAAGAAATTAAATTGCTATAAGTTTGGAGATTTTTGCAGACTACACATTTTCCATAATAGATTTCATATTAGCTCACCTGGACGAGTTCCATATGCAGGTCTCCGATTTTACTCCACTTCGGAGAAACATGAAAGGTTTTCAACTTGAGAACACCAGCTAAACGATTCCTCAATATTTGTGGAGAACAAGAAGTATCAATTACCTGCACCGGTGAACAAATCTGGGTCATTTGGCTCTTCCTACTTCTGCAGTTACAAGAGTTGATAGCATTTGGGGCAGGGATGTCATGATCCAGAATAAGGTTTCTTAAGAGTAATCACCACTTGCAAGGAGATTTTACAGGAGAAAACTAGAGGTGTGGCTAAACTACTGCATGTGATAAATAAAGAAAAGGAACAGGTAAATGTTAACAAAAAGATTCAAGGGTATGTCTTATTCAAACCAAACATACCAAGGAGACACTTGCAACAGGTATAACTTCACCAGCATCCAAAACCTCTACAGTCACATCCAAGCAAATGGTAGCGTCAATGCCGCTTTCCAAAATTCTTATGACTGGTGGAGAGGTAACTGTGATGTTAAGGTTCATGTTATCATCCGGGTATTGAGAATACAGCTCAGGATAAAGGTATTTCCATGCTGAAGTGTTGAGAAGGGACTGATTTCGAAATTCGTCAAACTCCCAGTGCATGTAACCTCCCTGACCACAGATAGCAGCCAAATAACCATCAATTTTCTGCTTAACTGTTCCATGAGTGGACCAAAGTTAACATAGGTCAAGCCAAATCCAAGTAGAAGGTTGTTTTGCCAACATTTTAGCTTTCAGGTAAGCATTTAAACAAGCAAAAATTACTGATATCACTGTCCTAAAGTCTAAGACTTATCGGTGCGGAAACTCACGTTGAAATGAACTAATGCAGCAGTATTGAAGACATCTTCATCCATAAGTATTCCAATCATTTTAGCAGGAGTGTTGCAGGACGCAGAAGTATGGAGTCCTTTTTGGTAGCTTTGAAGCAAAAACTTATCCACAGCTGTGAATAGACCGTTGATTTCAAATCCAACAGAAGAGTTACTAAATCTGGGGTTGTCGACAAAAGTGACATTAAGTGCAGCAACATGATCTACTGGGATTTGTTTAGGAAGAGATTGCAAACGGGAATCAAGCTTTCCTATTCCTTCTCTGAGTTTCTTTGAAACAGCTTTTTCTATTGCAGACCTTATAGGCGCTTGAAAAGCATTAACCACCCTGGAAGATAAAATAATGAAAGGCATATTTAACACAAGTACCAATCCTCATCAATCATTTGCTTTAAACTTACAGTTTTGATGATGTCAAACACACACACTAAATCTCCAACTTATTGAAAATAACACAGGGCACAGTTAACAAAATAGTGAGTCAGCTAAAGTATTTCCAGCACCAATGAAGCGAGTGAAACAGGGTTGGTCAAGTTCCTTATCTTCTAGACACAGGAATGGATATGAGCAATTATGAAACAAAAACAGATACGACTAGTAACAGGAAAAGAGTGGAATTGAAGTAGAAAAAGATTTTGCAGAAACATGAAGCGCATAAAGAAAGCTTAACCATGAGATAACTTCTTACACTTGATAAAGCCAAGATGCTCCACCATCCATCTTGATAGATATGTCTTTCACATGACACCAACAATCTAAAAGAGACAGCTTGAGACTGCCTGCTTGTTCTGTCAACGACCCATTAACCCCTACCTTCATGCCTTTAACCTTTCCAAATCCATTTTGTGGGAGGACAAATTATCAATGATCAAAATGCGTTATTCACAAACTGTAATCAACGATCAAGTAAAATGGCGGTTTAAGCATTAAAAGGTTGCTGTTACATTGCAGATCATATTGGCGTTGAAAACTAGTAGCAACTCTTTAAGAAGAGGAACTCTTTCCACCAAGTTAGTTTAGTTTGACAGTACTACATGCACACTTGATGAAATAAAGCCTTCGCCAAATGTAAGCTAGATCTTACTAGGAAGGATGAGGATGCTCTCGTACCATTAGAAGAACAAGAATAGATATTAAACTAACTTTGTTGAAAGTGTCTATCGGCGAATTATATGCATCAAAACAAGAAGAACGAAAAGGAGAATTCAAGTTCAAGTGTACCCGAACTGACGCCTCTCCGTGATCGGAAATCACAACTATCCAAGCACGGTAAGAGTACTTCCATTTCATGCTCAAATCCGCAGTAGCACCCGAAACAGCTAGCACTACACCTGTTTCCCCCGTTTCCACATACGAAGAAGCGACGTTAACACTATAGATTTCAATGTTTGAAAGAACAAGCTGGACCTTGCCGATAAGTGGTATTTTGACCGATTTCTCAATATCTGTCACTTGAAGCGGAATCATCGAAGATACTGTTTTGTTAATTAGCACATCCTTGCCCAAGTTCAAACCTTTCTGGGACAAGAGTACAGAGATATACCCATCTTCATTGGATTGAGGACGGGCAGTTGTAGGAATCAATAGAAGCGTCAAAAACAGGAAGAAAACCCACTGTGACATGAACCTTGAGAAGATAAGGACACCCAAACGAGAAATATGATCAGACCATGTCATGAAGCTGGTCCGGCCGGTTAAAGCAGCTCTCTTTTCTTGGACGCTAGTCCATTAATTTCGTTAAAAAGACAACAACCATGCCCAACCTTAGCACCGTTACTGCTTACCAATCAACAGTTTAGCAATCATGTTAAGTGACGTGTGTCGGAGTCTATATCTTCTGTCTAATATTACAGTGTTTTATTGTGTCTAATAAATCTCAGCCATTTATTTATATGAGTCTCATATAAATTTTGTGTGAGTCCCACAAAATAAATGGTTGAAATTTTATGAAACAGAATAAGACAGAATAATATTAGATAGAGGATATCATCTCAGTGTGTCAGCGTGGAGACAAGATCCTCTGTTCAATATTATTCTATCTTATTCTATCCCATGAAATCTCAGCCATTTATTTTGTAGGACCCACGTGGGATCCATGCATAATTTATGCGAAACTCATATAAATAAATTGCTGAGATTCATTGGACAGAATAGGACACCATAATATTAGACAGAAGATCTGGACTCGTCAGCGTATCTCTTGGTAGCTTTTTTGCCGCAGAATCTGAAGTAAAATAATATGCTGTTTATGACTTGATAAAGATGTAATTTAAATTTTAAAATTTTGTATTAAAATACAACTTAAATTTTAAAATTTTAGAATGTTTAATTTTAACTTGTGTTTAAAATATTTTTTAACAAATAAAAATTTTAATAAATCAAACTCCTCACTTAAATTTCACCACCAACGAATTTAAAAATGTATATATAACTAAATTCAAAATGCATTTTTGCCCTAGAACTTTTCTGGATACACATTAATCTAACTCATTGTATATTTGATCTTGCAGTCACTTCTTATTATTATTTACAAGAATGAACAGTTAGTTATCATGAATGGATTAACCCAGTGGTTTAGCCAATTAGCTGATCACCAAATTACTACTCAACTATCCAATCTTTTCTTCGATAAATAACTCTGCATGCGTGTGTTATTTGTTACAAATGAAAATCACTCTTCTTTCAGCATATATGATATGACTTGTCTGTCCACCAAGAACAAGATACAAAATCAAGACAATTAAAATTGGCTAATAAGAAAAGAAGTATACTCCAAAACATAATTAGAATTATAAACTAATTGAAACAAAAGAATTAAATTGCTTCGGATATTATCAAAAAACAATAAAATCTGAAAACTTCCTACAAAATATATACTAAAACATATAACCTTAGGACATGATGGAATTTTAAATTTAGACTGTATAATTTTACCAGAAAATTACTATTATAATGATCCAATAGATTAGCGTTATTTATATAATTAGAAAAATCTTTTGAAGGATTAACAAATATAAGTACTTTATGAAATTTTATTACTTACAAAACTACTGGGATTGTATTAAATTTTGTATTAGATAATGAAATAAGAATAAAAAAATAATACTTAATTTCTTAATGCTCTTAAACCCATAAAAGCTTTCTATGTAGTCACTAATGAAATTTATAAGGAGTTTATTGGGAAAGATATAACTTTTTATAAACAAAAAATAGAAAATGAAGCAAGGAAAACCCCGTTTGGCATTTAAACAATATATGAATATGTGATCTATGTTATCTTGAAGAATATATTTGTGAATTTAAAAAATATTATTATAAATTAACAAGAACTGAACAAGAAATGTATATACAAATATTTATTCAAAAATGACCTTATCCAATCAATAATACTGTTAAAGAATTATTTTTAATAAAACAAAATAATAATCTAATAGCTTATAATTTAGGCGGAGCTATAACAAAAGAAGTATTATCTCAAAAATGTTTAGAGACAAAATTACATAAAAGGTTCAGACACAGAGATATTCAATTCATATCTACAACTAACTTCATCTTGATCAGTAATTGGTTTTATGAATTCACATTTTAAAGAGTGATTCTCTAAAGTTAATTTATTAGCAAGTTGAGTAATTTCTTCTAACGAAGTTTTAATATTTTTTTCTATATCTTCCATGATTTAACTAAAGTAATTTGATTCATAGTACTTCGCTCTGATACCATTTTTGTTTCCGATTCTACTTCTTTTACTGTAAGTATTATTTCTAATGTTCTATCTAGTTTTTTATTTATAGTATCTAATATTTTTATTGTTTTTTATATTTTTGTTCTATTACTTTATGATTTTGAATTGTTGGTATAAGATCTGTGATTATTTCTTTTAATTGATTTTCGATATTTATTTTTTATTGATTAATTCAGATAATTGTTTATTAATAAAGTATTTTTAAGATGTTCTATTATTTTATTGAGTTGATTTTTAATACTAATTATTTCCTTTCCTAATTGTTGTTTTTGATCGAATTCTTCGTTTTTGGTTATAATTTTTCGTTCAATAATTCTAATAGAATTTTCTAAATCTATACTGGATTCAATGAGTCGAATAGGTCGTTCTAATCTTACAAATTTTGATCGTAATGGAATTTTTTTAATTTTTTTTTTCAAATAACGATATTCTACATCAAATAATTAAATAGGATAATTTATTACTGGTAATTCTCTTAGATTTGTTCTTAAATTCGTACCAACTTTTGCTACATCACTAAATAATTGATCCATATGAATTTTATTTGTATTTTTTAATTCAATACTATGATTTGAATTTGTTAAACCATAACTAATTTGATAAGTAATTGAAAAATGATATTGTCCAATAGTCATTAAATTTTCTCTATAGAATTTATATGCAATGGTTATAGTTTCACCTAAATTGTGTGATATTAAAGGAATTCCTAATTTTAAACGAGTATTAAATTTTATTTTCCCATAAGCTAAATTTTCATTCGTTATATCAATTATTTGATCTTTTAAATATGTCATTCGTTCATCTATAATGGCCATTCGTATTGGTGAGTCTATGCCTTTTTGGAATGTAGATTTTAATAAAATCTGAATAGTCGATAGATGTATATATCCTATTTTATGTCTTTTTTCTTTAGTTTTTTTGTAATTGTTTATAAATTTATTCTTGATCTATTAAACTAATACGAATATGTCCATTATATTGGTCTATTCTAGTTGGTGTTTTATAAATTAAAATTTCATAATAAATGACATTTTTGCAATTTATTAGATTTTTAATGAGATGAGAAGTAATATCTTTTGTTATTAAAATAGCTTCGCCTAAATTATAAGCTACTACATTATTATTATTTTTTATTAAAAATAATTCTTCAACAGTTGTATTGATTAGTTAAGGTAATTTTTGAATAAATATTTGTATATACATTTCTTATTCAGTTTTTGTTAATTTATAATAATATTTTTTAAATTCACAAATATATTCTTTAATATGACAGATATCATATATTCGTATATTGTTTAAATGCCAAACGATGTTTTTTCTTTTTTATTTTTTATTTTCTATTTCTTGTTTATAAGTTATATCATTCGTAATAAATTCCTTATAAATTTCATTAGTGATTACATGGAAGGCTTTTATAGGTTCAAGAGTATTAAGAAATTCAGTAGTATTTTTTATTCTTATTTCATTATCTAATAAAAATTTAATGCAATTCCAATAGTTTTGTAAGTAATAAAATTCCATATACTTATATTTGTCAATCCTTCAAAAAGTTTTTCTAATTGTATAACTAACGCTAATCTATTAGACCATTCTAAAAGTAATTTTCTGGTGAAATTACACAGTCTAAATTTAAAATTCCATAAGGTCATAAGGTTATATGATTTGGTGTATATTTTGTACGAAATTTTCATATTTTATTATCTTTTCGATAATATCCGAAGCGATTTAATTCTTCTATTTCAATTGGTTTATAATTCCAATTAAGGTTTTGGTGTATATTTCTTTTACGTTTTTCTCCGCTTTGACTTGTCTTTGGTTGTTCAGTATTATCAATTTTGTGTTGGTCAACATAACAATTACAAAAAGTACCTGAAGAAAAAAGACATAAAATAGGATATATACATCTATCTACTATTCAGATTTTATTAAAATCTACATTCCAAGAAGGCATAGACTCACCAATATGAGTTTCTCTCGATCCTTGGCAAAACGTTCTTTATAATTTTTAACTGCCAAGATGAATCCTGGAAGAAATTCTGAGAGGGTATGTAAATTGATAAATGAATAGCTCTACAAGTAGAACAAATAGGCATAATTAATGAATTTTATCAAGAAGGCATTGCATAAGAATATTTCTAAAACTATAGCATAAATAGGTAGTAAGAAAATCTTTCAATTCAATTTTCTTATTTAAATAAATGACACTTGTATATAAAAAGATAATAATGGGTTTCATAAGATATAAATACAGAGTAAGTAAAGTTGAACAATTATTGATAAAAACATAAAAACTAAAGAAAACATACCTTTATTTCTTGTTTCTTTTTTTTATCACCAATATCTGTAGGCTGGAGTAGGAATTTAAGAGAAGGATATGTAAACTTAAGTGTTTATTTTTTCATAGTTGAGCAATTCTCAGGTGGTTACATTATATAGGACGAAGCTACCATCCAAAACAAGAAAAGTAAAAGTAGGGGACAAGCAAAAAAACAAAAGTTAACAAAAGCAAAAGATTCTAGTTAGGTAGCTGACAAGTGGCCTAAATAATTAATTATTTAGGCCCTCCTGTTTAATTATTTAGGTCATTTGTCGACCACCTTGCTAGAATCTTTTGCTTTTGTCAACTTTTACTTTTTGCTTGTCCCCTATTTTTACTTTTCTTGTTTTGGACGATAGCTTTGTCCTTTGTCTATATAATGTAACAACCTGAGCATTGGTCAGCTCTGAAAAAATAAACGCTTAAGTTTACATATGCTTCTCTCAAATTCCTACTCCAGCCTATAGATATTGGCAATAAAAAGGAAATGAGAACTAAAGGTATGCTTTCTTTAGTTTTTATGTTTTCATCAATAATTATTCAACTTTACTTACTCTGTATTTATCTTTTGAAACCAATTATTATCTTTTAATATACAAGTGTCATTTATTGAAATAAGAAAACTGAATTGAAAGATTTTCTTACTACCTATTTACGGTATGGTTTTCGAAATATTTTTGTGCAATACCTTCTTGATAAAATTCTTTAATTATGCCTATTTGTTCTACTTGTAGAGCTATTCATTTATCAATTATACATATAGAAAAGAAAATTATAGTTAGTCAAAGATGTATTAAAGAATTTGAACAAATCTATAATTTTTTTAAATCTATAAATGCTTCTGAAAATACGCTTACTACTTTTCAAACTATGATTCTTAATAATACCCAGTTGTATAATCAAGAGAAAAATGAAATTAACCAACTCTACCAATGTTTTCAAACACATTATCAAATGCATTAAAATCAAAACAAATAAAAAAATGTTTATATTATATTTCCTTAATTTTCTCAACTATCCTTAACCCAAATATGAACCCAATAAGTCCCCTAATCCTAGACTAGTTACATGAAAACTATTTAATTTATACATAAATACAATGTGAGAAGTGGACATACATGAAATAATCAAAACTGGGAAGAGTTTAATGAGATGGTCCTCTTTATCAATGGTTTCCTTGGCAGCAATGCATGGAAATATTTGATATAGTAGATATCATAAGAAGCAATTGAATGATGGTTTTTTTGATAAGAAAAATGGATAAAAATAACTCTCTCAAGTGGCCAGCAGTTAGACAAAACAAAAACGATAAACTTTCTCCTCCTAAAAAGAATCTATGAGGAAACAATATAATCAATCAATTATAAAAGAACATCATAATTTTAACATTAAAAACTCCTTCAATGTGAAAGATAAAAACTATAAGGCCTCTCCTAACTTAAAGGAAATCTCCACTATAAAGTAAATACTTTTATAGTAGATACAATCCAGCACAAGTGAACAACAACAAGTTCACAACTCAAACAGCAACAAGGGTGAGTTACAACTCAAATATTGCAATTGATAAAGCAATAGCAAAAATTTTGGAATTCCAAACTCAATCTCCACCGTACAGATTAAAGAGTATATAGTCTGGAACAAGCTCACCAAAGTTTACGTAGAAAATCATATGTAGAGTACCGATATAGTGCTTCAATACGAACAAAAAACGAGTTACTTTCAGACCTCCAAAACAATCTCTACTGAATAAATAACCAAATGTCTACTCAATGCAGTTAAAATTTTAGCCACATCCAATAACTAAAAAAATTTCTCAACAGGTATAAGAAAATTAACCACAAAAAAAGCCAAGAAGCAGCAGTTGTTCACAAACAAGAAAATTCCAATTTACAAATCTCTAAACCATATCTCGACTTCAAAATGAAGAACAAAGAGACCCCAATATCCTCTCTAAAAATCAACAAGATCGAACTCTAATAAGTGAAAAATCACTAATGGAAATAACAAGTTTAAATTGAAATAAAGGTTTCAGATTTTTTTCTTATTGTTTATGGCATCGCACACTGTTTCCATAATCTTCAGATGAGAAAACATGTTCCTTTTATATCACAAATCTAAAGGGATTAAAGACTTATGCCTAACACAAGTAGACCCCCTCCATATAGGAAGGGAAACCAAGCCCAACAAATCTCTCCCTCCTGACTATGTGGAGGATGTTACTAAATCAACAACCTCTCAATAAAACTCAAACTTGCCTCTTGGAAGAATTTTAGTGCATATATCAAAATCATTGTCATCAGTATGAATCCTTTCAAGTTTAAACTACTTAGAATTCAGAACGTCTTGAATCTAATAACTCACTTTAATGTGTTTAGATTTCTTGTGAAAAGCTAGATTCTTGCTGAGATAGGTTACTCTTTGACTGTCACAAAACAAGGTATACTTCCTTTGAGTGAAACCCAATTCTACACAAATCTATTCATCTAAAGCAACTCTTTCAAAGCCTTAACTACTACAATAAGCTCTACTTCTATGGTAGACAATCCAACACATTTCTGCAACCTAGATTGTCATGAATTAACTCTCCATGCAAAAGTAATCAAGTACCTTAAAGTAGACTCTCTTGTAATCCAACCATATGGATAGGCTTTCTAGATCCAAAACAAAGGATCATACTATAAATATCGAGAAGATATTTTGAAATTCATTTCATAGCATTCCAATGCTTTCTTACTGGATTAGACATAAATTTAATGACTATACCAACTACATGAGCTATATATGGCCTTGTACAAACCATTGCATACATCAAACTACCTACAGTAGATGTATAAAGAACTTTTTGCATTTCTTCCTTTTCTTCCTTAGTTGATGGACACTACTTCATACTCAATTTAAAGGAGGTAGAAAGAGGAGTATTCACATCTTTTACCTCAGACATGTTGAACCGTTGCAACACCCTCTCAATGTACTTCTCTTGAGATAGCCATAACTACTTCTCCTTTCTATCACGAGTGATTCACTCCAAGAATGTGCTTTGCAAGTCCTGAGTCTTTCATTGCAAAGAACTTGCTCATCTCCTTCTTCAAATTGTCAATCTTGGTGGACATAAGACCTACATCATCAATATACACAAGCAAAATGATAAAATCATTGTTAGAGAATTTTTGCACAAAAACACAATGATCAAAAGTTGTCTTCTTGTAGCCTTGTTGAATCATAATAAACTCAAACCTTTTGTATGAATGCCATGGAGCTTGTTTCAAAACATACAAACTCTTCTTTGGTTTCCTTTATTATATGAAGGAGACCCACTTGTGTTAAGCCCAAGTCTTTAAACCTTTCAAGTTATGATATAAAAAGAACATGTTTTCTTATTTGAAGAGTATGAGAGAAGTCTGTGGTGCCATAAACAACTAAAAGAAAAGCTAAAACATTTGTTTCAACTTAAACCTATTATCTTCCATTAGTAATCTTTCACTCATTTGAAGTCCAATCTTCCTGATTTTGGAGAGGACATTAGGGTCTCTTTGTTCTTCATTTTGAGTGGCGAGATTTGAATTACAGGTTTGTAAATTGGGGTTTTCTTTTTTATAAACAACTACTTTCTCTAGGCTTTTTTCCTGCGACTAATTTTTTTTACACCTTTGGAAGATTGTTTTCTATCTATTAGATATGACTTAAATTCTAACTGCATTGAATAGACATCTAGTTATATATTCTGAATGGTGGAGATTAGTTTTTCTATTCATATTAAAGTTGTATGCTTATACTTTGCATCTGATTTTTTGTATAAAGTTATTTCATCTCTTTCAACGTTTAAAGCTCTTCTTAGATTTAGCTAAAACCTGATAAGCTTATTTTAGACTCTACTATTTAATTTTTAAAATAGAGATTGGGTTTGAGAGATCAATACTTTTGCTATTGCTTTATCAATTGTTGTACTTTAATTATAACTCATCCTCATTACTATTTAGGTTGTGAACTTCTTGTTCACTTACGTTGGATTGTATCTACTGTAAAAAAATTTACTGTATAGCTCATGGTTTTTGTCCTTCACATTGAAAGGGTTTTCCATGTTAAAATTGTGGTGTTCTTTTATGATTAATTTTTTATACTCCTCATAGATTTTTGTAAATAAGGGAAATTTTACTATTCTTGTTTTGTCTAGAAATTGACTGATGAAGAGAACGTTATTTTTGTCCATTTTTCCCTATCAGCCTTTCACTACAAAACCTTTAGGCTGCTCCATATAAATTTCCTCTTCTAAATCACCATATAGGAAAGTTTTCTTGACATCTATCTGCTCAACTTCTAAACCAAGACTTGCAGCCAAGCCCAAAATAACCCGAATTGAAGATATCTTGACAATTAGTGAGAAAATTTCATCTTTCATTCTTTTGACTGAACCCTTTAACAACCAATCTGGCCTTGTATCTAAAAGAAGAATTCTCTTCATGCTTCACCCTGTAGATCCATCGATTCTTCAAGGTTTTTCTACCTTTAGGAAGCTTAACCAACTCAAAAGTATAATTGTCAACTAAGGATTGTATTTCATCTTTCATAACAACAACCCATTTCTTCTTTTGCTCACTCTCATTAGCTTCTTCATAATATTCAGGTTCTTCAGCATCTGTTAAGAGAACGTACTCATTAACTGAATACCGAATGGAAGGTCTTTTGTCTTTGGTAGACCTTCTAAGTACGAGTATAGGTTCTTCATCAACAACCTCATCATGTACAGGAGCTTCCATCTGGTCAACAACTCCATGCCCATCTGATCAACAACTTCATGCTCATCTTCAACTTGATCATTCTGATCCTAAATTATCATTGGCGGGAATAGGATCCAAGCCAACTAAACTATCATTTCCCTAAGGCTTAGATTTTTTAGCCTTGTCAATATCTTCAATGGTTTGATCCTCCATGAAGATTATATCATGGCTTTGTACAATCTTCTTCTCAAATGGATCATATCACTTCTATACAAACTCATCCTTGCCATAACCAATGAAGATACACTATCTTGTTTTGGCATCTAGCTTTGATCTCTCATCTTTTGGCACATGAACAAAGTATTTGCAACCAAACATACATAAGTGGTTATAAGAAACATCCTTATCGTATCACATTTTGTCAAGAATATCAACCTACAATGCAACTGTGGGATTTAGAATAATAACATAAGCAATGTTAGCAGAAAGGAAACATTTCAATCTCTTGCCTATTTCCCCTTCAACAGAAGCTTGAAATTCTTTAAAATTTTCTAGCACTTGGTCCTTTGACTTTAAGACGTACACCCAAAGTTTTTTTAGAGTAGTCATCAATAAATGTAACAAAGTAAAGTGCACCACCAAAGAGACTTTACCTTCATAAGACCATAAATATTTGAATGGACTAACTCAAGTAGTTCATTTCTTCTAGAAGGAGGATGATCCTTGAAAGAAACTCTTCTTTGTTTTCATGCCAAGTAAGGAGCACACTTGTCTAAGTTTCCATATTTCAACCCTAAAACCAAATTCTTCTTAAGTGGGCAATCAAATCCCTTCTCACTAATGTGACTCAATCTCTTGTGCTACAAACTTGAAGATCTCACTTCCTCAACAACATTAACAAGATTATCGGAAACAGAAGCCCGCAACTAATACAAATTGGAATACTTCTTTCCATAAGCCAGAACGATAGAACCTTTAGAGATTTTCTATGAACCATCAACAAAGATGCAAGAATAACTTTCATCATAAAGTCTACTAGTAGCAATCAAGTGCAACCGAACATTTGGAGCATGCCTCACATCTTCGAGCACTAGCTTTAAGCCAAGGCTAATGCCCAAGCAAACTGTTCCAGTGCCTACTACGTTAGACACTTCATCATTAGCCATCTTCAAACTCCAAAATCACCAGGAGTATAAGACATGAAAATTTTCTTCCTTGAAGTGACATGAAAAGCTACTCCACTATCAATAACCCAACTGACTTCATTACTAGCAAGATTAATGTCAATTTCATCATAAACAGTTACAAGATCATCTGTTGTAGTAGTATTAACACGATCATTGTTGTCAGTATCATTTTTCCCTTCTTTTGCTTATCACCTTTTGCCTTCTGCACCTTTTTCAACTTGAAGCAATACTTCTTAATATGCCTTGTTTTCCCACAGTGGTGGCATTCAAGATCTTTAAACCTAGGCTTTGACTTGCTTCTACTTCTACCTTTGCTCTTGCCTCTTTTTCCCTAATCTTAACCCCTACTCTTACTTTTCCCCCTATTTGTTGTAAGTGGATCCTCTGGCTGTGATAAAGATGTTCCTTAATTTCTTCTCATCTCTTCAGTCAAGACTCCACTTTTAGCAAATTGCATGTTGACCAAACCACTAGGGGCTGAGTTGGTCAAAGAAATCCAAAATTCTCCCATGAGTCAAGAAGAGTATTAAGCAACCGTAGACCAAGAACTTTATCATCAAATTTGGTTCTCATGCTAACCAACTGATCAAAGCAACCCTAAAATTCACTAATGTGATCAAAAATAGAGGTATCTTCTTTATATTGTGTAGCTTGTTTGAGCAAGAATAACTTGTTGTCTATTTTAAAAGCATATAAAGTCTCAAGCTTATCCCATAAAGTTCTGGCATATGTTTCATTTGCAATGTGATTCAACACATTATATTTAACCCAATGCAGAATAAAGCCACAAACTTGTTAATGCTCAAATTCCCATTCTTCATGACATTTAAATTCAAGCTTTTGACTAGAAAATATTGGTAAGTGCATCTTCTTCACAAAGAGAAGATCTTTCATCTTTCCTTTTCATCTTTGATAATTTGTATCATCCAAACAAACCATTCTACTGAAACTTGCCTTCATCATTCAATTAAGCAAACACTAAAGTAATTAGGCTTTGATACCACACTGACAGGAAAAAATGGACAAAAATAGCACCCTCTCAAACAACCAACAATTAGACAAAACAAGAACAAAAAGCTTTCTCTTGCTTAAAAGAATCTATCATGAGCATATACAATAAAATCAATCAATCACAAAAGAACATCACAATTTTACGTGAAAAACTCCTCCGATGTAAAGAATAAAAACCACTAGATCTCTCCTACCCTAAAAGAAATCTCCACTATAAAATAAATGTTTTTACAGCAGATACAATCCAGCACAAGTGAACATCAACAAGTTCACAACCTAAACTATAACAAAGATGAGTTGCAATTCAAGTACATCAATTGATAAAGCAATAGTAAAAATTCTAGACTCCCAAACTCAATCTCCACCAAAAAGATTAAAAGGTAGAGAGTCTAGAACAAGCTTACCAAATTTCAGCTAAATATGAACAGAATAAATAATTCAAACACCAAAAGAGATAAAATAGCTTTATGTAGAAAATCAAATGTAGAGTACTAGCAGGCAGCTTCAATATGAACAACAAACAAGTTACTTTCAAACCTTCAAAATTGATCTCTGCAGTTTAGAATACACAAATACATGTCTACTCAATGCAGTTAAAATTTTAGCCACATCTAACGGCTGAAAAACATTCCGCAAGAGGTTTAAGAAAACTGGTCGCAAGAAAAAAACCTAAAGACAACAATTGTTCACAAACAAGAAAACCCTAACTTACAAACCTCCAAACAAGGTCTCGACCATTCAAAATGAAGAACAGAAAGACCCCAATATCCTCTCCAAAAATTAGCAAGATCGAACCCCAAATGAGTAAAAGATCGCTAATGGAAGACGATAAATTTAAGTTAAAACAAAGGTTTCAAATTTTCTTCTTGTTGTCTATGGCATCACACACTTCTCTCATACTCTTCAAATGAAAAAACATGTTCCTTTTGTACCACAATCTTAAAAGGTTTAAAGGCTTGGGCTTAACACAAGTAGGCCTCCTCTACATAGGAAGGGAAACTAAGCCTAACATTTTTAGCAGGTATGCCTCTTGATTCCTGCATCACATTTTAACTGCTAAATACCCCACTTTAAAGAATAAGAGACTACGGTCCATTTTTGTTGCTCAAATTGTTCTAGACGACACAGATGGGAGTTCACCATCAAGTTTGAGCCTACTACACTCCCCAAGGAAATAAAACACATTTGAATTTTAAGGTTCCAGTAAGAAAGTTTTCTATATTTACATATTGCATTATGAGCTTCATTTTTAAAGTACAATCCAAAATCCCCAATCCCCAATCCCCTCTTCCAAAAGAATCTCATAATATATTAAATTTTGTGAAGCAATTGACACAGAATATTTCATACAAACCTGTGGAGTTGCATCAAAGACACAAAATTGCTTGTTAAGATTTTCATCCAGCTTAAGGATTACAGCCACATTACCACATCTGCATCCAACCCAAAGTTAAGGATCACAGATCTCCAATAGAATCTAAAAACTTAAGATGGCGAAGTACCTCTAACAATAGTTTGGAGCCAACCAAACAGTACCTATCTAATTGTCGAACATCCATTTGTATCCTTCCATAACCAACTGATGTGCACGGCATATATAGTCAAGGATGTTTGAATGATTAAAAGAAGTACCACCAAATAGAAAACCAGCACCACGTGGACTGAAACCCCACCCATCCACAATATCTTCAAGATCTGACTAAAGGAGGTTACACATAGCACCATCATGAGGAAGTTCTTACTTCGTATCAATTTTTCAGATCTGAAAACAACTATTCTCAGTATCTCCTTACATAAAGTGTGGAAAGAAAGTAAAAAAAATATCATAAGGATAGATTCATTGTCCTAATCCATCATTTAAATCGTTGGAGAGAGACCAATATGAACACTAAAAATCCTGCTTCTTATAAGCGTTGATAAACTGACAATAATAAAATTTGTTATCCATTGAAAGCCATTAAAAAGGATTGAAAAGCAGTATGACAAATGATGTCATATCTATCCCTCAAGATAAGATTATTTTACAAGTCAATGATAAAGCAAAACATAAAACTTGACAACTACTTTAATTACTATCACTGGACATCAGTGATGGTCTATGAGTAAAACTTTGCTCAAGATAAATCAACTTACATAAGATTAAGTAGTTCTTTATTAGAAAATGTTAATTAAATTTAAAGTTTTGGGTAATTATGTCAAAAGAACAATAGGTAAACAAGCGGGCAAAGGCATGATCACCACAATCGGATTATATCGTAGGAGTCTAACTAGTGAAAAGTGCCATAAAACATGTAATGTATATGAACAAGAAAGTAAAGAAGTAAGATATAAATTGATTTCACCAACACCCAAAAAAATGACTGCCTAAGTTACAAACTTGATTGAGGATCATGAATTATCTAAATGTATTAAATTTATTTGGTGATCACACCAAGAGTTAAACAAAAAATAGACAATCATCTATTGAACATCATAATGGACCAATCCTTTAAACTCAACCTTTATTTTAAAAAGTTTTCCAACCATCCAACATTTTAATGATGGATAAGAACCAGTTTTCTCTTAATTGGTATAGTCATAACTTAACTAATCAAATATATCTGTGCAATATCTTCAAACACTTACATATCCATATTTTCGTAGGCATTCATCATAGAACTTGTATACCTAAGAAGAATAGATAACTGACTAATAAGCCAATCAAAGATAAAGAAGTTTGAAATAGAATACCAAACAAATAAACTTACCTGAGTAATTTGATGGCCCTCATGGTTCCCTCTAATGAGTGTTATCATGTCTGGGTATCTAACCTAAAACACTCAAATTGTAAAAAAATATAAAACCAATGAAATTTGATAATAAGTGAATATACAACTCACTGAACAAATTTACAAAAATAAACGTCCAATATGGACCACCTCAAATTGCTTGCATTTAGTCACAAATGATACATTTTAGATATACGTACAAACCTCTTGTCACCAAAGTAACAAATGAATAAATAATAAGTCGACAATCTTATAGATAGCAATTAAAAGCAGAGAAATGGTGTTTGGTAGAAGAACCTTTAAGAATTATGACTTCAAATTTAGAGTATGCATTCTTCTCAAATAGTAAACATAATAGAACTCTTGGAAAGACGGGGGCATATTCTAAAAAACAATGGAAGTGCTAAATATAACATACGACAAGTATTTACCTCAAGAACTAGCAATGGCAGAAACATCTCAATGGAGTAAAATCCTCAATCAACAAAATCTCCAAGAAATAAGCAACTGGTCTAACTTTAAAATGATCTTTCATATCATAAAATTGTCCATGGATATCTCTGGAAACCTATATAGCAGAACATGTTGGAAAAGAAAGTTTAGGATTAGACAATGAGGTTTGATATGACAATATGAAGAAAATAAAATGTTCCATTTGTGTAAGTTACAATTCCAGATTAGGATACAATAGATACAAAAAGCTCAGCCAAATATTATTAGCGTTAAGAGGCCCAATATTCAATTTAAACAAGACCTTTAATATGGACCACATGACATATTTCCATTCATCCAAGTAACATATGGCACTGATTTAGTATGAAAATTTGCAAGAAATAGCAGACAATAAAAATAAAATAGGCTACCTAGGATAGCACTTTATGAGCTACAATGAATAAAATCATAGAGCATTAGAACACATTTCTCCTACATTCATAAATAAAATCAGTCAACACAAGAAATGGGTAGCGGATGGGAAGAAAGCTACTTTTCATTGAAAGATAAGAAATTATAGCATTCGAACACACTTTCAATTGCAAGGAAAAAGTAAAAAAAAAAAGAATTTAGAGAAAAGGAAGAAGAAGCATCAGATAGCCCCATTCCTCAGCAACAGCACGTTGAACATCGATAACCCCCAATTTTATATCTCATGCATTTTCTCGATTTTTAGAAAAGATTACAAAACTTCAACAACCCATATTTACTATCAGAATATAGGTTAGACAAAGTCCTTAATCACCTCAAAAACCCTAATTCTTACTTCAATCTCAAAACCGTTAATATCCTTCAAGCTAAACCTAAACCCATTAAAACCAAATAAATCCCAGCTAATATTTAATTCCAAATTCATCCTAAACATCTACCACAACCCAACCCCACATTCCTCATAAACCCTAACAACACTCCAAACATGGTGAACTAAAACCAAAACCCAAGACCCTACTAACTAATCCAAAAAGAACAACTACATAGAAGTAAAGATTTTGTCAGATTTTCAAGTATATACAAATGCGTACAGTGACAGGGGCATCAACACGTTGGACATTGCTTTCTTTGACGAGGGTTTTGATAGATTTCAAGCAAAGAGCCTTTACTTTTGACACTTTCAACAATTCGCACTTCTTTAGTTGCTCTATTTACTGTCAAAGTCTAATATATATGCCTTTTAGTGCTTGTTTAGTTCAGCTTTTGGAAGGTAAAAAAGTACATTTTTTCACCACAAAAGTTATTTTTAAGAAAAATGAGTGTTTGACCATAAAATTCAAAAGCACTTTTTTAATAGAAATGGCTTTTTAAAAAACTAAAATATAACTTTTTAAGAAACTCAAATTTGGAGCTTTTCAAAAAAACCCTCATTTTAGCTTTTTTGGGTAGACTTTGCATTTATAATTTGCATCATTTAGGGTATGTTTGGATGTGGGTGGAGGGATGGAAGTGAATGGAATGGAATGGCCCAAATGACTCAAGCCATTATTTGGGAGTCTATTTTGAAATAGGATGAAATGGCAATTAATGGCTTTGGAAGTCATCCTTTGCCATCCAAAATCTAATATTTTGTGACCTCCCAAATTGGGGGGTCAAGGATGGAATGGCATGGCTTGCCTTCCAAACCCTAATTTAATGACAAAAATACCCCCAAAAAATTAATAAAATTACAACCCCAGTCTAACAAATACCTACGCGGCTACATGTTATTATGTCCATTGTGTTTCTCCTTTAACTGGCTTCTTCCATTGACGAACATTTTCCTATACCTCAATGCTATAAATAATAATTACGTTAATGATGATAAGGTGAAAAAAAAGTTTTTTTTTATGTTTGGGTACGCAGCAAATGAGCTTCATGTATTTGTGAGACATGAGCTTCATTTTTCAACCATTACGTCAAAAATTTAAATTTAAAATATATTTTGGGCATCCTACAATTTGAAATGTTTTGTGGTTACTAAAATAGTTTCATGGTAACTATGCATATTTTATTACAAGGGTAATTTTGGAAAAAAATATTACAAGTCATTCCATTCCAATCATTTTTAGTATCACTTCCAAACAATAGTCAAAGGAGTCCCTCTCTTATTTTATTTAAACTTACAAACAATAGAGTGGCTCATTTCATTCCATTCCATTCCATTAATTGTCATTCCATTCCATTCCATCCTAAACTCCCAAACATACCCTTACATTTATAATAGTCCACCAAAACATGTCTTTGTCTCTCCGACGTTTGGAAAGCCAAACCAAATTCCTATCTTCTCTCTACTTGTGCTCTGCGATCTTGTCCAATCTTTGTAATACCTTCATTGCCCTTCTTTACGACTCACTATACCCTCTTGCAAGATCCAGAGGTAAGTTTTCTCTCCCTTATTGCTTCCTTTTCTTTTGATTCATGGGTTACTGTTTCTTCTGTTTGATTGGGGGGAAAAACCAAGGCTTCACGGGTCTCACTGTGGGAAGAACAAAGCATGAAGTAGATATAATAGAATAGGATTTGCTTGAGCCATCTCCATCTGGTTGCTTGAACACTACCAAGAGCTAAGCAGCGACTCAGTGGTTGCTTTTTCTAGATTGTCGTCATTGGTTTTTAGTCTTTGTGTAAATTCTCAAGAAAGATTGTTTCTTTTTTTATTTAAGAGAATACCAAGTTCGTTTTTAGTTATGCATTGAAGTTATCTTTAATTGTGGCAAGATTATTAAAGTGGGAAAGAGAGATGCAGTTGTTGAGAATCTAGAATTTGGATACCCTTTTCTGTTGTCTTTTTGTTGTGTGTAATCCTTAATTGAATAGTAGCGATTTCTTGTTGCTGTAGGAGTAATAGATTGTGGGCAGGCTTTACTTTTGCTGATTTTTTAGGATGGTTTATGACAAATAAGCAGTGTGTGCATCGTGCCTTGTGTTGGCCCTTTTTCTTTTTCTCATGTTATAGATATATTCTTCCCAATTAGCATAAGCTCGTTCTCCCTTCATCTTAATATAACTAGCATGCAAATGCAATGCTTTGCCTCTCAAATGGGGTACACTTTCTTGACCTTTTTTTGGGTAAGGTACCTTCTACATCGAAGTAGCTCCAACTACCAAAATTATCTCTATCAAATTTTGGAAACTTCATGTGATGTGTTTGTCAATAATTTGTCTGCACAAATATTCTTGTAGCCTATGAACTGACATATTCGATTGAAGATTTGTTGCCTTGAAAGAATTGCTTCTCAACGGTGCAAACTTAAACCCCCTAAGAGAGTCTTGATCTTTGCAATTGCTTGATTCAATGTGTTCTCTTGTCGCTTCTTAGCGTCTTGCACTATAGTTAAAAAAGAAGACTCATGACTAGATGTGGTATTAGAAATCAATAGTAAAAATGTAGTTAAAAGAATATATACCACATCTGGTGGCGAGTCTCCTATTTTAACTACTAACTAATTCTCCCACCTTATTCCTATATAGCATCCCTTATCTATTTATTCATAATCCCTATACTTTATTCTCTCTATACACTATACTGTATTAGTTTTGAACCTTTTCATAATCTAGCAATCATGTTTTACCTTTATTGGACTTCTTATATTTTTGTTTCAATTTTATTATGAAATAATTAAAGCAAATGCATTATTTATTGTGTTTGTGCAATTTCTTCTAGTAAATTTAGTCGAATGTAGTATCCTGAAGTATATAAGTTCAGAATCCTTAAGTGCTTTGCTCTTTTCCTTAAAGGTATCATATCTGGCTTCATTTCCCTAATTATTGTTTAGTTTTACTATAGAATTTGAGAAAGGAAAGAATTTGTGATAGTGTTCTTGTGTGGCATTAATGGCTGTGGCAAATCTACATTGTCTGCATTGCTGGTACTCTTTTGAGTTCAAATTGCTTTCCTTTTTCCTTTACTTTTCCCTTTTTATTGTATTTGTTGGGAATTACAACAGTTATATCCACTAATTCTATTCGGCACATAATGAGAAGTTTTGTAGATGAACATGTTCACAGAAACTTATGTACGTGCATAAACTTCCATACACGCTATTATGCTTTTAATGCTGAGTTCACAAAAGATTTAATGATTATTATGCTTTTGTTTATGTCATTTTGGTTATGCTGTTATATCTTCTTATACTTGCTAAATTCATCATTATATGCAGTGGAGATTTTGTTGTTGATAGAAAATGTCAATACCAAGTTAAGATATTCAAGGTGGGGATAAATTGAAAAAAAGGGTTAAAGCGGAGTGGAATGATAGAACTCTTGAAATTTTAATCAAATTTTTTATGGAAGAGACATCAGCTGGAAATCGACCAAATGGTCACTCTAACAAGACTGGATGGAAAATATAGTTTCAAAGTTTGCTCATGAAACTAAAAAGAATTATGAATAAAAACAATTTAAGAACAAATGAGATGGATTAAAAAAGGATTGACAGCTTTGGACAAATTTAGTAGGTAAGGAAACTAGACTAGGATGGGATCTTACTAATCAAACTATTGATGCAAGTGACGAATAGTGAGAAAAAAAATTGAAGGTAAGCATTTAAGCTTTAGATTTATAATGTTCTAATGTTACTTGATAGTTTTATAACTTAAACAATATTATTGGAGAAAAATCCTGAGGCTGTCAAATTTCGAACTAAAGGTTTGAAACATATTGAACAACTGAATATTTTATTTAAAGAAGTTGCAGCTACAGGGGAAGGAGCTTAGGCACCTTCTTCAGGTTTTGTACTAAATGATGCTTATATGTTATCTAGAGAAAGCTAGGTTGATACCGATCTTGATGATAACATTTTTGAAGACTTTAATATCAATCAAGAAATTGAAAATATTAATAATAAGATTGGTTCATCCACTCCAACTCTAGGAACTTCCAAAAGGAAAGGGGGAAACAAAGAAAGAAACATGGTACTAGAATAGGGGCAACAGAAAGGTTATGTAAACATTTAAACCTTATATGTGATGCAGTAGAGAGTAAAACTTCAGTAACCCCTATTAAAAGAGATGAACTTGGTTGTAGCATTTTTTAGGCGATGGACATCTTACGAACTATAAATGAAATAGAAAAAGGAAGTAAGCTGTTTATGTTAGCTACCAAATTATTTTTGAAGAAGGAAAATAGAGAGATGTTTGTTGCGCTTAAAGATGTTAATCTTCAAATTGAATGGTTAAGAACATGAAATGATTGTGATGTTTGTAATGAATTAGACATATATTTGGTTACTAATATTGGACTACTTGTAATGTGTTATATTGGATTTCTATTTGGTTTTTTTTGTAATTAATTAAATTGTACTTTATTATTATTGTGTTATGATTATTGCTATATTACCTTGTCATACAATAAGCTAAGTATTTATTTATTTTGTATATTTTGATACAAGTGTCATCTTCTGATAATAATTTTGACAATGATCATAAATATAATGAAGAGATTGAAGAAGAAATTTTGCATATGGTTTAAACTGGAGTAGCATTAACCATAGACCATTATACTAAATATTATATTAAAAAATCATGTAGAATATCCCCTCACATTGGATGGATGTTTGTAATGGAGATGCTTAATGGCCATAGAGATAGATGTCATCAACTATTTAGAATGGAGAAGGATGTTTTTATCAAATTATGTAAATTGTTGAATGAGTCATATGGATTAAAGAAAGATACAGAAGTAACAATAGAAGAGGATATGGCTATGTTTTTTTTTTATCACTTTAGGTCATGGACTTTGCAATAGAATGGTTTAAGAAAGATTTCAACATTTTGGTGAAATAATTTCTAGATGGTTTAAAAGAGTATTAGAGGTTGTTTCACGTATGTCGATTGATTTCATAAAACCAAAAGATCCAACTTTTAGAAAAATTCCAAGCAAAATTAAAGATGATAGAAGGTATTGGCCTTATTTTAAAGACTACATTGGAGCAATTGATAGAACACATGTACTAGTTGTAGTTCCAAGATCTAATCAAATCAAATATATTGGGAGAAAAAGCATTCCTACGTAAAATGTAATGGCTGTATGTGATTTTGATATGTGCTTTATTTTTGCTTGGGTTGATTGGGAAGGCACAACATATAATGCTCAAATTTTTATGGAGACTTTATGTAATGATAGATTATATTTCTCTCATCCACTTAGAGTTTGTGACGGATAACTTTATACATTCTTTTTATTTATTCTTAATAATTCAATACTTCTTCATTTATTTATTTTTTAATTTGGAATGTAGGAAAATATTATTTGGTTGATGCAGGATATCCTTACATGCAAGGTTATTTAGGACCATACAAAGGTAAGAGGTATCATCTTCCTGATTTTTGACGTGCTGGTCTTCCAAGGGGGAAGAAAATCATGCATATTATTCTTTAAGATGCACAATCGAAAGAACATTTAGTGTTTGAAAAAATAGGTGTAAAATTTTACGTCAAATGCCCAATTTTCCTTTTCTAAAGCATGTTAAAATTGTAATTGCTTCAATGACGATTCATAATTTTATAAGATAAAATGCTCAAAAGGATTAAGAGTTTTCTCCCTATGATGAAGATGATGAATTACTTCCTACAAATGAATAAATCAACGAAAATGAAGACGTTGAAGAAAATCATTTAGACGAGCCACAAAATAATGAGATGAATGATGCAAGGAACATATTGCAAATCTTCTTGTATTACAATAAAATGCATAATTTTATTATGCATTTAACTATTTACTCAACTTGAATATTTATTTTGAGATTATAATATTATTTAGCTTTTTATATGTTTTAATATTTATTTTTGATATTAGTTTTATTTTCTACAAGAAAATGAGACATCTCTTTAAATAATTTCCTACAAGATAGAAGTGAATTTGTCAAACAATTGTAAAGTAAATGTTGTTTAATCTACTTTAAATATTCTTTATATGCATACATAATTTTATTACAAAATAAAATATAGTTAAAATTAATAAAAGTGTTTTTTATTTTTATGTTGTCAAACAATCTATTGTATGAAGCACTTTCAAAAAGTTTTTTTTTAATTGACAATCAAATAGTTAACTAGCTTTTTAGAAAAGCTCTTTTCAGAAAAGCTCAACTAATAAAAGCTCTACTGATATAAGCCAATATAAACAGGCACTTAGTATCTCTCTTTCCCACACTTTACCTTAAGTTTTGGTTTTGAAGCTCCACAAACAAATTTAAACAAATTTTTGACATCACAACACTGTTCTTCTGGGCTCGCTATGATTTCCACGTTTGGCTTTCACTTTTTTCTTATTACCACCTCCAACTTCTTGCTTTCTGCTATTTAATTACAAAACATTTTAAAACTTAAACTCAATTTTATAATTATAATCTAAAATTTTGAAAATAATATTTAATTTTTTCTAAATTTAACCAAAAGTTAATATTTGGCATGACTTTTAGACAAATATAATAACAAATGGGATAAAATGTACATGTCATATTTTTGTTTAAATAATTAATTAATATTAAGAAAAATAAAATTTAAAGCAAAAAACTTTAAACTATCTAAAATTACGAAATCTAGAACCTCAATTTCGCTTCTTCTTACACTTTCTCACAAATAATCCCCTATATACTTGACTTTATCATCCATCTATGAGGAAAGTGAGAACTAGATAGGAAGTGAAGAGGAGGAGACCGAAGGTGGCGAGAGCCTAATTGAGGGCCAAGGTGAACGAATTAAACAGCATGGAGATTGACCTTAACATCAGAGGGGATGGCGTCGTAAATTGATCATAAAGTTGAGATATCGAGAAAGTTGTCAATTCTTTGACAACTAGCGTGGAAGAACTTAACATCCTCAAATAGGTTAGGATACAGTAGTGAACATCTTATTCCTAATTTCAGAAGGGTAAGGGTTTTTGTTTTAATTTTTTTTGTTTTTTCTAATATTAATTATTTCATCTTTATCATCATCATCCAGCTGAGGCCTTTTGAGGTGTAGGATCTGAAGACGTTCGATAGTACACTTCCTTATCCTTATTTAATTAAGAGGCTATTTCCGTTAGACCCACATTTAATGTGATATGAGGATATTATAAAATTACAAATAAACGTGCATATATATGAAAATAACTTCCGTACAAAACATTTTAAAATTTAGCAATAAATATTAAGATAAGAATACATACTAGAAAAGGCTCGTATAAGGGTAAATTCCAACTAGATCAAAAGGAAACAAGATCTATATATGAGTAACTCCGACTATGTCTGTCAACATATTAATTATGCTAAATAAGAAACTAACTAAGTGCCTATTTGAATGACCTTTTGGAAGATCAATAAGTACTTTTCTCTACCACAAAAAGCTCTTTTTAAGAAAAATGAGTGTTTGGCTATAAAATAAAAAATCATTTTTTTAATAGATATAGTTTTTTGGCAACCAAAATACAACTTTTTAAGAAGCTCAAATTTGGAGCTTATACAAAAAGCATTTTTTCAGGTAGATTTTTCAGATCAATTAATGAGCATTTTTTAGTCTCTTTTACTCTTATGTTTTACACATAATTTTCATAAACTCATCTTCACGTTTATTTTGGGAGTTATATAATATTATTTAGATTTTTATATGTTTTAATATTTATTTTTGATATTAGTTTTACTTATGTTATAATCCATATAAAAGATTTGGTTAGATA
>JANVCQ010000005.1:24051976-24090310 GCA_025531925.1 Erythroxylum plowmanianum | reverse complement strand
GACACCATTTACGACTTCTATGGCTTCCCCAAACCCATGTACAAGGTCATTCACATTTCTTCTCAGCAACCTCAAGCTGGTTTCTTTTGATCAAGATATACCGACAGTGGCACACATTACTCCAATTCACAATTTAATTCCAAGTTCCAACTTCCAACAATCCAACGCATTTGTTATTTACTTATATTTAACTAAAAGTTAAAGGAAATATTGGGTACTTAGTAATAATACAATTAATAGAAGAGCTTTACCCACTTGTTCATAAATTTACTTCTTATACCTAAAACATTAACAATATATAATTTGTCAATGCAATATTTTAAATATATATAATTTGTAACAAAAATTAATTATGCCATTTATTTTTGTTAATAGTAAAAAATTAAATGTTCAAAGAGAATATTCAAGATATGTTATTTGAAAATAAACATGTTCTTTAATTATAGTTAGCAATAAAATGAGTTGATTAAAGTAAGTTTGAATTGTGTAAGACTTTGAATTTTCAAATTTTAATTGAAATTTGAATAAAAATTTAATTTAAGTAATTATGTTAAGTCTATATTCTTGAATTTGACATAAAACTAAAGTAAGCTTTATTTATTAACTTTGGATCGAATCCAAACTTTTTTACCTATTATATCCCTAATAATTAGTATGATCATATGTAATATGATGTCGCAAATAATTATATGCTCACATTAAGAAAATTCAATGCACAAGAATCTAATCCTAAGTTATAACATCAATTATCAACTTAAATTCATCAAACATTTAACCAATTGACTCAACATCAAATAAGTTCATTTTAAGTCCTAATCAAGTCTAAAAACACCAACACATAGTGTATTATCCTTATATGATTCGACATGAACACAAAACACAAATTTTCCTTTCTGCCAAGCATTTCCACAATTGTAGAAAGAAACCATATAATTCCCACAATCATGGGATAGGTGAACCGAAGATTTCAACTTCATCTCTTTAACTTTTCTTCCAAATTTTGACCTTTATGATAGTTCATCAATTTCACTTCAATTTTTACCTTAAAAACACTTCAATTCCTCATTAATTCATCCCTAAAACAATCTATAACTTAGGGTGTCCAAACATCAAGAACAAAACCAATTCACTCATCAAGTTTCAAGCACATCTCATCATCAACCCTACATGCAATTCATCTCAATTCACCCTTAATCAATCTCCATGCATGTTATGCTCGTATATAACATAAGAAGGTAATCAATTACTTACTTGCTCAACCCAAAGTCTCCTCAATTAACAAGCTAAGCAAGCCTCTTTAGCATTCAAACATACTCTAAAAAAAAGATGGAATGAGAAGGGTTTCTAAATACAAGATGAAGGCTACAAAATTTGACAAAACTCAAGATTTTTGGGAGGTTGTGTGGGGATGTCGTTGGTGAGGAGATGAAGGAGAGGACATGAGACCAAAAACATGAAGAAAGATAGTCTTTCAAGTGTGAAATTTGTGGGTTACAAATGTATGATGGAGAGGTGGAACACGTCTTACCACTTGGCAAATGGAGAGCCAAGTCATGTGTCTTCCTTTTACATTACCAATTGTCAATCCATAACTGATCCATTTATCACTTAATCACTAAGCCATATGTCATGCAACTATACCACCATTTGCCACTCATTTATTCAAGTGATTTGTCACTTTATTAATAATGTTGCATGTCACCATTTTATAGGCTCATTCAACCTATATTCTCATGTATCATTTTGTCTTGGACTTTAACATTTTTCGTAGACTAGATGCACATATCACCTTATCCATCACTCATTGTAACAATAAATTCCCAATTCATAAATTATAATCCCTCCAAAATAAAATTCAAGACATAATCAACACACAATTGCATCATAATCATTTAAGATCTTTCATTTCCTGGGGTATGTCAAATGAGTGCATGTACTATTTTTACAATGTCTCTGAATCATGGTTCATGTATGCATATAAGGCAAGCAAATGTAATGCACTTTATGTATTATCATAGAATATGACTTATGTAGCTAGCCTAATCCCTGAGTGCAGAAACAGGCTATTACAAATCCCCCATTTAAGAAATTTTGTCCTCAAAATTTTGACCTGATTGATCAAACAGATGGGGGTATTGTTTTCTCATGTTTTCTTTGGTTTCCCACGTGACTTCTTCTCTAAAATGATTTCTCCACAAAACCTTAACCAATAGGATTACTCGATTTCTTAATTATTTAGTTTGATAAACCATTACCTTGACTGATTCTTCTACATAACTCAAATTATTTAAATTCTCTGCTTCCTGTGTAGGTTTCACATGGGTCGGATTTGATCGATATCTCTTAAGCATGCTAACGTGGAATCCATTGTGAATATGAGCCATTTCTATTGGTATGCCAATGGTCCAACTCTCTCAATAATTTCATATGGACTAATGTATCTATGGCTCAACTTGCCATTTTTACCGAACCTTAACACTCCTCGCCAAGGCGACACTCTTAAGAACTTTGTCTCCCACTTGATACTCTATGTCTCTCCGGTGTTGATTTGCAAAACTTTTTTTATCTATCTTAGGCCACTTTAATTCTACTACGGATCAATTTCACCTTATCAACAGTATCTTGGATCAATTATGGGCCTTCAACAATCTTTAGGCCCTCTTCATCTTAATACAATAGCGATCGACACTTTCTGTTATATAACGTTTCATATAGAGCCATACTAATACTACTGTGGTAATTATCGTTGTAAGCAAATTTGATAGGGGTTGTATATTGATCTCGTGCTTTTTAAAACTTCAAAACATAAGCTCTGAGCATATCTTCAACAGTCTTAATAGTCTTGTTACTCTATCCATCTATTTGAGGATGAAATGTTGTACTGAAATTTAACTTCGTACGCAATGCTATCTATAAACTACCCCATAATCTAGAGATAAATCAGGGATTCTGATCAGATACGATAGATAATGGAACACCATGCAATCTCACTACCTAATTAACATACCTTCAGGCTAATTGATCTAGTGTATTATTCTTTCATACATGTAAGAAATGGGTTGATTTCGTCAATATATCAACAATGACTCATATGAGATCATGTTGTTTCGGAGTTCTCGACAAACCCACTCTCAAATTCATAATAATTCTATCCCATTTCTACTCTGAAATAGATAATGAGTATAACTTTTCAATCGAAGCCTGATGCTTAGCTTTAATTTGGTTACAAATCAAATACTTAACAACACACTCTACTACTTACTTTTTTATTCCTGACTATTAGAAATATTGTTTCAGCGTATTGTACATTTTGATAATATCAGGATGTATATTATAAACTTCCCACAAAAGGTCACATCAATTGCTGAGGTTTTATAAGTAACCACGAAACTCAAACGGTGTCGTTTAATGGAATGTTTTACGTTTTTTGCTTGTTGGAGTTGTTTGTTTACAGTAACGCAAGATTATTTTAAACAACGACGGAGCCCCTCAAACACGGCGAAGTTTGGTGGTATCGTCGTGTTCTTGTACTTACGACAACGTTTATGCTCTCCTCTCCGATTCCATTCACAATTTACTGGTCGTTTGGGTTTACTCTTCCAATCACAATCTTGTTCGTAGTGCCTTTCTTTTGATCTGATCAGGAATTTGTTGTTTTTTGTGCAGGATTGATTGAAATTTTGAGTCTATTTTGATTTTGATTTTGGGTTTTGGATTGAATCGATCAGGTGTTAATTAGGGTTTCACATGGCATCGGCATCGGAACCGTGGGTGAAGGAGTACCAAGAGGCTGTGAAAATCGCCGATGACATCAGTGGGATGATCGCTGACCGCAGCTCTTTCCCGTCGACGGGACCAGAAGCACAGCGCCACGCGTCGTCTATTCGGAGAAAGATCACGATTCTAGGGACTAGGCTCGATAGCTTGCAGTCCCTCTTGTCTAAACTTCCTGGAAGACAGCAAATGTAGAGTCAGTTCTGTGATTCTCATGTTTGTTGAGCGATAAATTGGATATCTTTTGCGCACACACACACACACGCACACACACAAAAACACGTATACATGCATACACGAATGTATGTGTAGATGATCGTTTGTTAGTGGGATTCAAAATGTTGGTTTGAGCTATTTTTTTAATGAATTTCTTTCCCTGGTAACTATTTATTGTGTTGTGGGGTAAAAAGTAGTTGAATGATATATAAATTATGGAGAGAGAAGGGTACACTGTACTTGAAGCTCGTCCATTGAGATATTTGATATTGACAGCTTAGAATTTTACTGCTTTTATTGAACAAATGTTTATTATAATTACCTTCATTGTGTTTTATGACTTTCTGTTTTTGGTTTCAATAAGCTCTTCGGTAATGCATTACGCACTGGTTCTCTCTATGGAACCTATGACTCTAATGCAAGTCCAAGCATATCCTTACCAATGCTTCCCCTTTGAGACGCAGATCGGAGAAAGAGATGAATCGTCGCAAGGACATGATTGCAAATCTGAGGACCAAAGTGAACCAAATGGCTTCCACATTGAATATGTCTAACTTTGCCAACAGGGACAGTTTGTTTGGCCCAGAAATAAAACCAGCTGATGCCATGAGCAGAACTCAAGGGTTGGACAACCAAGGCCTTGTTGGACTTCAAAGACAAATCATGAAAGGCAAGTTTGCAATCTTCTTTTGAACTTTGGTAGTTCTGCTTATTGTTCAATTGCTTTTCTTTCTTCTGCAAATATTGAATTCTTATTTGACAAGCTTCCAATTAGCTTTTCTACTCAAGTAGAAAGCAAAGGAGCTAAAACAATGAGAAAAAAAGCCCAACAATTCCTAAGAACAATATTGGAGGGTTGTTATTTGTAATTTGTTTTTTCTGCTTTATTACTTGAGTCTTTTTTTAGCAAGATTCTAGAAGGTTGAGGTGGCATGGTTTTTAGGAAAAGGTGTCAGGTTGGGAATATTTAGCTGGGAGAGGGGAGTAGAAAGAGCAAGAAAAATGTACTAGGAATGGGAATGTCTATGGAGAGAATGACACCTCTTGAATGTTGCTTGTAAATTTCTCCCCACTGATTTCCACCTAAATAAAAGGATTTGCACTATTAACCATTTATCTTCTATTTTTATAGTAACCTAACAAATCTAGTATCCAAGCTGGTTCCAAAACCTAGGGAATGCCGGCGACAAGGATGGAAGCAAGAGTAGAAAATATGGAAGAGAAGCTATCAGTAATGGAGAGTCATCTTTCTGATCTCAACTCCTCGATTTCTTCTTTAAACCAAAAGTTGGATGAGTTTCTAAACGCCCTTCACAAGAGCACTATTTCTTCCAAAAAAAGTATAGCAAAATCAAGTGGAGATAGGACCCCCAACGTAGTTGTGAGCCTAGCGACAGAGGCATCTTGTGGAATAGAAGGGTCTAGCATTCATGTTCTAGTCTACCACAGCAGATATGATTGTAAATTGGACATTCCAACTTATGATGGTGAGGATGACCCAACCTCATGGGTTTTTTAGGTAGAAAGATACTTTGTTTTGAACATCCTAGGTGAAACAGAAAAGTTAGAAGCAGCAGGGGTGTGCATTTGGAGTGTCACCTTGACGTGGTTATAATGGGAGGAGAATCAACAACCTATACTAACATGGGATGTGCTAAAGACCCAACTTCTGAGAAGGTACTTGCCAAAACGCAAAGGGACTCAACAACATTGTCTCCTATCACTACGACAAACATCTTCTGTAGGGTAGTATCGGAAGGAGTTTGAGGCGTTAACTATTCCACTAAAACACCTAGATGATGACTCATTAGTGGTAGTATTTCTTAATGGGCTTGATGGTGTCAAAGGGAAATTAATGAAGATGAATTGCTCTGAGTTATTAGAGTTAATGGAGTCAACTAAGAGGATAGAATAGGGCAACATAGTTTTGAACCTAGTCTAGGACAATCTTGCGGCCAAGAAGTTAAAAAAGACCCCAACTAACTGGAGCTCTATTGCTTTCTATAACCCAAACCGATACACCACGTGGACCTAACCTATATGGACCCAACCTAATTCTAATCCAGCCACCCACCCTACTACCAACATTGTCAACCCACACTAAAAATTCATAGCAAGCTTGATTGACCTTTCAAACGAATGTTTTCAGCTTAAATTCAACCTAAGAGGTGAAGGGGTTATGCTTCAATTGTAATACAAAATATCATGTGGGGTATAGGTGTAAAAATCGGGAATTGAAAATTTTAGCTGTGTTTGATGATGAAGTAGAAAGCGAGCTGGAGATAGCCGAAGTGTAATCAGACGCTAAAGCATTGTTGCAGGTGGGAGAAATCCAGTTGACACTAAATTCAATCATTGGATTAAGCTCTCCACACTTGATGAAACTGCGAGGAATGATAGATTGCTAGGAGGGAACGGTCCTCGTTAATTGTTGGGCTACCTAAAACTTCATCAGTGACCAACTGGTGGCAAAATTGGGCATTCCAATCACAGAGATGAGAAGCTATGGGATGACAATGGGAACTGGCGCACCTGTACTAGGCACAGGAATTTGCAAAGGGGTTGTCCTTCAGTCACAAGAAGTCATGGTGGTAGAAGATTTCCTGCCTTTCAATCTTGGTGGGACTGATGTGATCTTAGGGCTCAAGTGGTTGTTTGCAATGCGACACGCTGACTTGGATTGGCACTCTCTAGCAATGATGTTACCCATTGAGGGAAAGACGGTAGTGCTGCATGGGGACCCTAGCCTAAGCAAAATAGTTTTATCCCTAAAATCTATGGTCAAGACTTTTATCCAAGAAGGCCAAGGAATTAGATTGAGATGTGTAGGCTAATTATTTCGGAGGAGGATCAAAGAGTCCAACTTTTGGAGGAGGTGTGAGTGTTCATAGATGAATTCCAAGAAGTTTTTCATTGGTTAGGGGAGCTACCTCCATGGTGAGAAAAACGCCAGGAAATCAATTTAAAACCCGAAACTACTCCAATCAATGTCTGAGCTTATCGATACCCTCATAATCAGAAGGATGGGATAGAACGGTCGGTAAAGGAGAAGTTAACTGCAGGGAATATCAAGCCTAGTGAAGTCCTTTTTCGAGCCCGATACTCCTAGTTAAGAAGAAGGATGGTAGCTGGAGATTTTGTATAGACTATTGAGCCTTGAATAAGGCTACAATCCCTGACCGATTTCCCATTACCACAATAGACAAGTTATTTGATGGTTGCGAGGGGCTTAGTTATTTCCCATCAGATTTGGGTAAAAACTGAAGATGTCCCAAAAATAGCATTGTGCACTCATGAGAACCAATACGAGTTTTTGGTCATGCTCTTCGACTTAACTAATGCATTAGCAACATTTTAGCCTATCATGAATACTATTTTCAAACCAATGTTGCAGAAGGGGGTCTTACATTTTTTCGATGACATATTATGAAGCCCATTTTCAACAATTGAGAGAAGTACTAACCATACTAAAAACTCATCAGTTATTTGCTAATTTAAAAAATGTTATTTCTGCAGAAATAGAATTGAATATTTTGGTTATGTTATTGTTGAAGAGGGAGTGATTGCTGATATTGAAAAAGTGAAGGTAATGAAGCGATGGCCGATGTCAAAAAATTTGAAAGAATTTTGAAGCTTCCTTGGATTAACAGGCTACTATTGACGGTTTGTCAAAGACTATGGTAAAATAGTTGCATCATTAACGAACTTGTTAAAAATGATGCATTCAAGTGGAGCAAAGAAGCAACTGCAGCAATAAAACATCTTAAGAAGGCCATGGTGCAGCTACCTATACTAACCCTTCCTAATTTTGATGAACAAGTTGTTATTGAGACAGACGCATCAAGCTCGGGGCTAGGGGCAATACTGATGCAATTGAACCATCCCTTAGCTTTCTTCAGCCAAGCTTTGAAAGGGCGTACTTGCTTGAAGTCCGTTTACAAGAGGGAACTCATGGCTATTGTATTTGCAGTCCAAAAGTGAAGGCATTATCTCTTAGGAAATTTTGGTCAGAACTGACCAACGTAGCTTGAAACATCTACTTGAGCAAAGACTTGTCGCTGAGGAGCATCAACGATGGTTAACCAAGTTATTGGGATACGATTTTGAGATTGAATATAAATTCGGAGGGTAAAACAAAGCAACAGATGTTCTCTCTCCCATGCCCGAACTCTTGCATATTATAGTGGCCCATTGCGCTAATGTAGCAGTTCTTGAAGAAAAGGTCGATTGTGACCTTGACTTCATCATAATAAAACAAGCCTTGCAAACATATCCAAATTGCAAACCTAGATGGAGTTTGGTTGGGGACCAGCTTTGCTACAATAACAAATTGGTGCTCTCTAAAACCTCAAAACTAATTCTCAAAATTTTGGCTGAATTTTGCGACAGCTTAGTGGGAGGGCATACGGGCTATTTTAACACCTACAAGCGAATGATTGCAGAGCTCTGTTGGGAAGGGATGAAGGCAGAAACATATGGACAGTTGTGCAATTTGTCAACAAAACAAAACATTTTCACTTTTCTAGCAGGATTATTGCAGCCTCTTCCTATTCTAGAACAAATGTGGGATGATATCTCCATAAATTTTATAGGACTACCTAAATCAGGAGGGTTAGTGTAAATGATAGTAGAGAAAGTCAGTAAATATGCTCATTTTGTCGCTGTAACATCCCTACACTGTGTCCATCATAGCTAAATTATTTGTCTAGCACATTGTTAGACTTCATGGATTTCCAAGATCTATTTTGTCCCACAGAGATAAGGTTTTTATTAGTCATTTTTTGAGGGAACTATTTCGCCTACAACAAACTCAACTACGACGTAGCACCGCCTACCACCCCAAACTGACAACCACACCGAAATGGTTAATCGTTGTCTCGAAACATATCTGCGTTGTTTTGTACAGACACAGCACCCCACACCTGGAGTAAGTGGTTACCATGGTGCCAATATTGGTATAACACTGCTTTTCACACATTAACCAAGCTTACCCTTTTAAAATTGTATATGGAAGAGAACCACCACCCTTACTGAAGTACATAGATGAGCGTGCATATAATGCCAATATAGAGGAATAGTCAAAAGAGCGGGACTTGATGCTTAAGGAATAGAAGAGCAATTGAGTGTACCATTGGAACAAATCAAAAAACAAGCAAACCAGCTTGAGGCATGTTCATTTTCAAATTGGTGATTTGGTTTACTTAAAACTTTGCCCTTAATGTAGCAGGTTGTGGCCAAGAGAGCAAATGAGAAGTTATTGTAACCAAGAGAGCAAATGAGAAGTTATCACCTCGCTATTTCGGCCCCTACCCAGTTATTTAGAAATTTGGTCCAGTTGAATACAAATTAAGACTGTTGGACTCGGCCACTATCCATCTAATTTCTTGTGTATCACAGCGTAAAGCTGACACCCCCAGCTTAGAGATTCCTCCTACACTCTAAGCTGATTTGGAATGGAAATTCGAACCCGAGGAGATCTTGGGGGTTCTTCCTGGGTAGGACTCTATTAGCGCTACTGAAGTATTGGTCAAATGGAAACATTTGCCAGATTTTGAGGCATCATGGGAATTCAGTGACACCGTCCAGCAATAATTTCCAGCTTTTCACCTTGAGAACAAGGTGACACTCATTGCCAAGAGTATTAATAAGCATCCATTTAAGCTTTCTACTCAAGAAGAAAGAAAAGGAGCTAAAACAATGAGAGGAAAAGTCCAGCAAGTCCTAAGAATGACATTGGAGGGTCGTTATTGTTATTTGTTATTTGTTATTTGTTATTTGTTATTTCTGCTTTATTACTTGTTTGTTTTTAGCAAGATTCTAGAAGGCTGAGGTGGAATGGTTGTTAGGGAAAGGTGTCAGGTCAGGGAATGTTTAGCTGACAGGGGGGAGTATAAAGAGGCAAGAAAGTTGTACCAAGAATGGGAATGTCTATGGAGAGAATGACACCTCTTGAAAGTTGCCTGTAATTTCCTCCACGCTGATTACCACCTAAATAAAGGATCTGCACTATTAACCATTTATCTTCTGTTTTTCTAGTAACCTAACATTATCTAACATGATTGAAGCAGAACAAGATGAAGGACTTGAGAAATTGGAGGAGACGGTTGTAAGTACAAAGCATATTGCACTGGCAGTCAATGAGGAGCTTGATCTTCATACCAGATTAATTGTATGCTTCATCACCTTTTCTTTTCTACCTTTACTATCCTTTTCCCAGGCCCCCCTTTTTTTTTTTGGCCACTTTATGAAGTAGCCAGGCATTGCCATCATTATGCAACTTTTGCTCATGCACTTTGCAGGATGACTTGGATCAGCACGTGGATGTTACAGACTCCCGTTTACGAGTAATCTTGCTTTATCCAAAGCCTCTGGTCCACTAAATGCTATTCATTCGAAGTTATAATCATACCTACATGTTTACTTTCAGTGGATAACATACTAGATAACAGATATGCTTCTGCCATAACTATGACCTTAGTTCTTCCCTTTTGATAATAAACTCCTCTTAACTGTCTGAATGAATAACAAAATCTTACAGCTAAACGTAGTTTTGAGAGATAATTAGCATGTGAAATTGAATCATAAATTGTGGGACTCACAAACGATCTCTGCTGGTAAACATTTTTTGCATGCTGCAGTATGTTTTACCTTGTGACCTCATCCCTCTATAGAAGAATGAAATCACCTCATGTCCGTAATGGAGAAAAAAGTTTCACACGAGTATATAGGCACATTGGGGTGGTGATACAATCTCGTCCTTGCATAGTTTAGAAGATTGGATTTGCAATCTTTTTGATTTTCTGTATACCGGAATTTGATGATTTGATGATTTGTGAACAGCGGGTACAGAAGAATTTGGCGATTCTGAACAAGCGCACCAAGGGTGGCTGCTCCTGCATGTGCATGCTTATAGCCGTCATTGGGATTGTCATTCTGGCTGTAGTCATTTACGTACTGGTCAAGTACTTGTAATGCCGATACTCGACAATGCATTGTTTTTATTTATTACTCGCTTGGACCTGTGCTTTTGCAATTTTCCCTTTGATGGGTTGATGTTCGAAACGATGCGTCTGGTTTTTCCAATTTTCTTGTGGTGCTTTGCTGAGCGAGCCGAGGTGTAATGTTTGCTGTTAAATTATGATAATTGAAGTGTAACTGGCACTACCGGTAATGTGCCATCCTTCAAACAGTGCAAGTTAGTCTTACTATAGTTCTCACTGCAGATTTAAGTCATTAGGAAGTGTGGAGCAAATTAAAACCAAAGTAAGCAACACAAATGTTGTGAAAATCGACGTCATTCCATTGCAAATTGTGACAAAAGCAAAGGTTTTCTATTAGCTAAAATGGTGCTGTGTTACAATAAGTTGCGAATATTGACAAATGCGATTGCGAGCCAGCCAGCCAAGAAACAACAAATTCATTATCCTTCAAACGATGATTTGCAAGTTGAGCCATCAAAAATGTCAAGAAACATGGCAGCCCATCTTGTCGAAATCCTAAAGGAAAAATGGAAGGCGAAAATAACTAAAAGAAAAGTTTTCGTGGAGACGGTCTTGAAGGAACAGTTGAAGGTGGGGTTGAAGTCCTGATGGGGGTCGGAATTGCTTTGCCCTCCTGAGCCAGAGCCATCGTATCTAACAGTTTTGCAGCCTTGGGATCTGTGAGAAGAGTCTTCTGAAATGACTGTGAGAAGCCAGTTGCAATAATAGTCACACGAATCTCTCCATTGTAACGATCGTCCACAACAGCCCCAAATATTATGTTTGCTGATGGATCGGCCAAACTTGTAACCACCTGATGCAATATCATAGACCATTAGCACATCACAAGCATAACATGTCCACCTGATGTAAGCTAAGAGTCCACTCAACCCAAATTGTCAATCCTTCTTCATAATCTACTGGCTATGCTCAACTCCGAACGAACTTTCAATTTCATTAAAGACGGGGGATAGCTAAAGGGTCTACTGGAGCCCCACAGATAGATCCTCTGCAATTTGTTTTAACTAATCATTAACGGATTTTTTTATGTCCTGACATCACAAGTTTTCAATCTTACTGCAAAAAAAGGCATCTTTGCAAACTCAAAGTCTAGAAACATTAACCAGTTTAAGGAGATCTTGGGAAACTCCAATCTTATAGGGTATTAATTAAGCCATTGCAATTGTCTACTATCTCTTGCCTAGTTTGAACTCCATTCTCAATGCTTTTGTCACTCTCACGAGTTTTATGGAAAATAGGCTATTTAAGTACCTGGGATACTCTATTCACTTCTTGCAATGTGATGTCTTTTCCTCCAGTAATATTATAAACCACTCCAGTTGCTGACTGGATAGATGATCCAATCAAGGGTGCCAATGTTGCTTGTTCAGCTGCTTCTTCAGCCCGATTTTTTCCGGATGAAACCCCCACTCCAAGCATTGCGGTGCCGGAATCTTTCATAACTGCCTTTACATCTGCAAAATCCACATTAACTAGACCAGGTATCTGCAAAACATGAAAACTGTCATAAATTATCTGCAGGTAAAGATGTAATGTAGATTATGGCTAGATAATAAAAAGTAAAAGTTAGAAATTACATAATCCAGTGTACATCAGCAATGGCTTTGTTTCAACCAAAACCAATTAAGGAACAACTTACAAATGGATTATTGGAATGAGATTCAATGCATGATAAGCAGGAGAATATATTTAAATACGGCCATAGCCAAGTTCCATCAATTGAATGTCCTGATTATGATTTTATGTTTTTAAGGAAAATAAATAAAATTAGTGTTTATTACAATATGGCTAATCCTATGAACAGGCCCAAAAATGCCTACTTCAAAAAGCAGATGGTTGCAGGCGAATATGGAGATGTACATTAATCATTCACAAAACCACAAACCGTGATGATATCTGATATTCCTTGCACCCCTTGGCGGAGAACATCATCTGCAAGAACAAAAGCATCTTGAAGTGGTGTCTGTTCATCAGCAATATCAAGCAATCGGTCATTGGGTATCACAATTAGGGTATCCACATTTTTCTGTAGTTTTTCAATAGCCTCTAATGCCTGCAAATATAAAAATGAAAATCAATCAAGATACAATTGTTTAGAGAGACCTCTATGGTTGAGGAAACATATTACAAAGCAAAGAATTTGCCAATAGAGATGATAAAAATAACCAGCAAAGCATGCAAATTTCCATCTTTGCAATTGGAAGAAGCCAACTATTTTCATCGATGGAATTCAGAAATGTAAATCATTTGAACAGATGAAATGAAAAAATGACACCTGCCTGCGTCGACCTTTTACGCCCTTCAAAGCTAAAAGGATAGGTAACAACACCAACGGTCAAATATCCTGCCTCCTTTGATATTTGTGCAACGACTGGGGCAGCACCTGATCCAGTGCCTCCACCCATGCCAGCTGTAATGAACACAAGATCTGAGCCTTTGAGAGAATTCGCAATTGCTTCTTTTGACTCCTCAGCAGCCTGCTCTCCTAGAAGTGGGTTTCCCCCAGTACCTGCACACTTTTTAACACTCTTACAAGTGACCAAATCAAATAGACACAGCATGCTTCCCACCAAAGTGTCTACGGTTAAAAGGAAAAAGCAGATAAATGCTGGGATGCTACTGAAAACAAATTTTCAATTGCCAGACCTAATCCACGAGTTAAAAGCTCTCCAATCTGAATTGGATTTTCTGCAGCGGACTGCAACAGTGCTTGAGAATCTGTATTTATCGCATAGAAATCAACACCCTAGTTTCCATCAAGCAGACATTACAGTCAGTTATTTTCCAAAAAACATAAACATAAACACATATATATACAGAAAACTCCAAAAAGGATTTAAAACATTCTGCCATTGAGGCTAACATTGCTAATCATGCTTTATTATGACTTGTAATACTTTATTAGGGACATATTAAACCATGCTATCAATATTAAAGTTTCCATAACACTTACAAAAGCAAGATTTTAATTATCCAAGTTATGTATGAAACTAAAACGTTAGTTCCATACACCCATTTCTGGTCATTTTTGTGTACTCCTAAGTTCAAAACATTTTACCATTAACGTCAATTAAGCGAATCCAATTTCACCAGACAGGTTTCAAGAAAACAGAGAAGGAACAACAACATGCCAACTACATAGACCCCTACTTTAAAATGCCACAAGCCAAGCATTGATGGAAAATTAAAGCGAAAAATCGATATACTAATTTTATTAGCAACACTGGAGCACACCAGAAAGATGAGAAAGTGACAATGAGCAATAAAACAAGTGGATTTTACCAGATTCCACACTAAGAAAGAGCAAATTTCATGTGTGGGAAAAAGAAAAGATAAAAGATGAAAATGAGGTTATTTTCCTTGCACATCACCTCAACAGATTAAAAATAAGAAAATGCCAAGCCAATAGGCCAGAAAAAGAAAAAGAAGACCAAATACGATAAGTAGTTATCTCTTAAATTAGAGTGCTCAATATTATATTATTTTAATCAAAGCCTGCAAAAACATTAAGGAAAGATAACAATTCATTTACCTGCAAACCACTTCCAATCATGCGATTAACGGCATTGTTGCCACCACCACCAATGCCCACTACCTTTATCTTGGCAGACTCCATGGGCACAAAGGAGCAGCTTACCCTTCCAGAATTCAAATGGTTATGTTTCAAAACACTCCTTTGCCGACTTCTTTTAGAGCAACTTAGCTTTTGGCGAAGTGGAGCGTATGCCACCAGCTGAAGTTGAAGTGTCGCCATTCTCCTAACCTGTAAGGGTATCACTATAGACTACTTATCCGGTCCACAAAAAATGAACTACAAGAAAACAAGTTTGGCGTCTAGTTATAGAAAATGATCAGCAGCAAGGTTGTCGTTAAGATAAGTGAAACAGAAGATTAAGACACAATCACAACCCGTATGATCATGCAAGTCCGCAATCCACACCATTGAACATCTTAGTCAATATCTTCCCCAAGCAAGCCATTATCTATTTGACAGCTAATTCATTTCAAACAAGTCCACCCAATACCCTAAAAAAAGAAATTCTCAAATAAACAGTAAAAATTGGAAAATGTCAGGAATTACACCAATGTCGCAACTGAAAGCTGAATGCTCTTAAGGAAGCTTCCAATCGTCTTGATTCTACTCAACTTTAATAGCGAAAGAAAACAAATTTGCAGATAATACAGAAGATGTGAAACTCAAGTTTGAAAAGAACTCGATATCTTAAATGAAAAGGCGACAACCTTAGGTAACAACATTGAGGGCTGAAAGGAAAACGCTTTGAGTTTTTCCCATACCTTATGACAGATCGTACAAATGTTTGAAGCGACGTTATGTTGGCGAAAGCGTAGTTAACTGGTTTTCACGAGTGGGCAACTGAAAGCTGAGGTCTTTGCGGTGGTGAACAAGAAAAAGATGAGCTTTAACTTGGCCTTGTGGAGAAACAATGAAGCGGGGTTGCGTTGCTGAAGATCGGTAATCGAGGGTGTAAGAGCAAAGTTGCAATAGGGCTTAGGAGGTGTAGAGATGGCACAGTGGTATGGTGAAGGGGTGTTTGATGGAGGAGAGCGGGACAGCGAGAGGCAGTGCTTTAGACCTTACTTTTTCGAGCAGTCGGAACCGTGTAGCGGTAAACCTTGTGGTTGTTGCCTAAGGGGTTTAAAGATGAGATTTTTGTTTCCCATCCCAAGAGTTAAAAAAAACCGTTCGCTTTTTACCATTTTTAAATTTAATTTTCAAATTTTTCTCTCTCTTATTTCCATAATTCCATTATCATTCTATTATTATTATACAGGGAATTGAGATTTGGTTTCCTCATCACAAATCAGTTGTTTTGACACTTGCTAAGTCCAGGGTTTTCACAAGCATACAAAACTTCGCCTCTGTGTTTGAATTGGATCGTGTTCAAGTATACAAACAAGACTACGATGCTGATAATTATCAAATTCAATGGAATGGGAAGTCATAAATAGCAAGTGAAGTGAAACATCCAAGAAACACCATTGCAGCATTCATATTGAAGAGAATACAAAGACTCGCCAGTAGAAGAAGAAAGGAGCCTTTTTTTTTTTTTTTTTGATTAAAGGGAAACTACCGAAGCAGATTACAAAATAAGTCTGAGAAAACTAGTTCCCGACATATCCTCGAGGAGGAGATGGTGGCACCCTAGAGGTGCGGTATTAAAATAAGTTACATCTATTATGAAAGTCGTAGCCTGAGTGGCAAGCCAGTCAGCACTTCTGTTTTCCCATATTTTAAAACTTAGAGCATACAAGATAGGATGATCAGAAATTGAAATAGTCACTTAAATATGGAAACATAACTTGACGCAAGGACAAATTCTTTCTTTTACAAAAGTAAATATAACAAAATCTCTCTCTCTCCAACCACTCACATGGTCTGAAAAAACCAAACAAACAAGCATTTGATTCAAGCAAAAATTTAAGCTTCTTTGATTTTGGTGCTCAATCAAAGAGATAGCTTTAAGTTATTTTCCAGGACTAGTAACAACATCCATACAACCAAATTGAGGTTGAATACAAAATTCATCACTTAGACAGACAAACGTTGGATTGAGAATCTAAAAGGTGAATTAGCAAACGGTAAGCCAACTATGCTTCAATAGGACACAAGAAAATCGCAGTAGGGAAAACCATATGTAGCTGAGAGAAAGATAATCAAGCAATCAATTCATTCTCAGACAGGATAAACTTCTGAATTGCCAATGGACATGTCTTTCAAAAAATTAAATCAATCCATCCTTGGAGACTATAACACCCTGATTGGATTAACATAAGATTCATGGTTGAAAAATCACATTTCCTATCATTGTTCATTCAAAGATACTCAAATCATACAATTCAAACCAGTCGGTTTCACTAGCATCCACCCACCTTCATGCAGTACATTATTATGTTGAAACCCTCAAACAGATGGTTTATGCAATTTAATCTTAAACAAAAGAAACATACAAACATGGTACCCTAAAATCAACATAGGAAGCAACCAAAACACTAAAATTCCCACAAAGTTTCAAGCATCAAAGTGGAAAAGAATCGACAAGCAAATAGATGTACAAGTTAGTAGAAGGCCCCATATTGCAGCAGATTTTGGCACAAAGCTATGCGATAATCCTAGTTACCACAAAAATTAGAGTCGTTATTAGAAACCCCATTTCACTTTTTGCATAAGATCCCAATTTTTGCAATGCAAAGAAAAAAAAGAAAAAAGAAAACAAACATACAAAATTGTAGATTTAGTCCTCAAAATAAGGAATGTGATCAGCTATAAATATCGACTCCAACGAAGGAAAATTGAAAATAAAATACTTAAAAATAAATCAGAAGGATCGTAAGGGTCTATTTGGCTTCCGAAAAAATGCAAGAAACTCATAATCGTACCAAAAAGTTGATAAAGATCTCCTATTTTATTCACATTTGTGTTTTGAACAGATCCAAACTTTAACAATTGAATCTAGACGACGATTGAATTCTACAATACAGAACAATAACTTGAGTTGGGCCTTGAAATGGACCCAAATGTTAACGAGGTCCGTTTCACTTCTTTGTTTCTATTATATATACCTTTACTATATATTAGAAAGAGATTTGTGTAGAAGAATAGTTGTATTTACTATAAAATATATGACATCTAAACCAATAAATTGATCGATAAAAGGATTTTGTATATTATACCTTAGATCATATCTCTTATCCTTATTCTTTTAATCTCATTTATTTTATTATGTTGTATTGCATTCAATTATTTTACTAAAGGACAATAGTTATTTTTAAATATATTTTGATGTGAGTTATTAATCAAAATGACCTTCATCTATTATGAACTCTCTTAAATTAAATTAAATTTACTTTATTAGAATTATTCCATAAGATCACATCACATATAATCTTTTATAATACCCTAAATTAAAAAAATGTAAATCTAATTCTTAATAATTAGATGAGTCTTATGAGGATCATATTATAAGACTTATACACAATGTAAGTTGAGATGTTTTTACTTACATTAAACCATTTTCATAATCAATTTTACACTAATAGTTACAGTCATGTGTTCCAGTAATAACTCATTTTCATTTAGAGTGTCTTCTACTCATGAAATACCTTACACATGTTTATTAATGCATACTTAATGTCTAAACTAAGTTCACTAGTCTATCTTAAAATTCATATTTTTAGAATTGCGTATGGAAACTTAAGACCTATATGATGACCATTTAATCAATCTAAATCGATTTCATTTTATTTTTATTAATAAGGATAATAAGATTTAAACTTGCCTCATCTTACAGATATTAAAAGTGTTTGCCTATTTAAAAAGGTCAATCATTTATCTTTATGAAATACTCTTTGATTCACATTTAAATATTTTATATAAAGGAAATGTACTTTATAATTAAGAGTCATATATTGCTTATCGTATAATAAACAATGTCAATACATAGATAGATAGTTAGACTTGATAATACAATGAATGATCATAGATTTATAAATATTTATCAGCAAGATATCAATAATACATAATTATAATAACCTCACCCATGTCTTTTATTTAAAATTTGGATGATAACCAAATTTTGATTTTCTTTACAAACTCAAATTCAACAACGAGTAATCAAAATATCATATACAAAATAAAGATAAAATTACTAATTTATGTTCAGATTTTTTTGATGTATTCATAATAGTCTTGATCAATTATGTTGAAATCATGCTAAACAATTATATTATAAAAGTGTACTAATTTCTTAAGGATATGATAGTTTGATTACTCGTAATGAATCAACACATTATATGCCCTTTGCATGTCTTAATGAAACTTATAGGTTGCTATATATATATTTCTTATCCTAATTTTTGTTAAGAAAATCAATCTTTACTTATGTTAAGATCCATGATAGTTACAATAGTAAGGATTAATCGAACTGAATCAAACCCCATTATTGTTGCAAACGTCTCTTAATAGTTAATACTTATTATTATGTATATCCTTTGGTCACAAGACATGTCTTATTTCTTTTGATATAGTCATTATGCAACATCTCACTACCACAGGATACATACCCAAACATTCAAGCATATTTAAGTACATATCCTATGATCATGGCATGTTAGAGCAAAAGCAAAACTAAATCATACATGGCATCATCTAACATAATCGAAAGTCACTAAATTTTAAAACCATTCATTGCATTAATCCAAACAAATTTACACTATTTCTTTTAGACAAATATTTACATAACCTAATGCAGGTTCTAACAAAAACAACAAAATACAAGACACAATACTCTTGGAGTCAGCCAATAGACCTCTGATCTATAACAAAATCCAAATGGCCCTTTAGTCCTGTCTAAGAACTAAGTCTCCTGTCTCGTACCTGAAAAACCACGTTGCAATTTTTATGAGTTTTGCAAACTCAATGAGTGAACCATCATTGATGATTTCACCAGATCATAAACACATACCACATATCTCACATATATTCATTCAGCTCATGTATACACGCCAAATATTCACATAACATGATATATCATATAATCTCACAATCCACATAGCCAAGTACAACAAATAGATCATAACAATTTATCATTCGTTTCAGCTTTGCAAATCATTAAATATTATATGCATGAGACTCACATTCTTTCTTATTGTTGTGACCGAGTGCCTATCACAAACTTATTCAAATACCGGCCCATAGGGCTCAGTCAAACAGAATCACGGAGCATAGCTCTACGCACAAAATCAGAAAATCACGGAGCAAAGCTCTACGTGGAAGCGCTTCATACTGGCAACTCAAGTCACAATGCCTTTATCTGAGCATGTATTATATGAAATGCAACAATTTCAGAAAATCTCATATATCACAGTCTCATACAAATTCACAGTCATCGAACCTAAGTCCGGCATTCAACTTTCATGAATAATCAAATATCAAAAATTTATATCAAGGCAAAACACTCCCAATACATGCCCAACTATCAAACTCCTCAGATCTCAGGTCCGGAATTCAGAATCAACTCACAAATAGTTCAATAATATTGGAAATGTAATAAATTAAATTAAATTTAAATCAAATCAATCCTAAGAAATCATCTAGGTTGACTCACAGAACGCTCCAATATGTTATTGCCTGGATGGTCCGGCAATGTCTGTCTGGCATCCGCTTGGCTCCTCTAAAATATATACAACACATTCACAAATATCACACTTTTGCTCAAATATACAAGTATTTCTTTTATGCACATCAATATATAGAAAGTATGCACAATGCATGTTTAATGACAATTCCGGGTATCTTATTATAATTTTCATCATCCAACCAATCAGATATCAAAGCCCTCATTAATAACATTTGGTTGGAACAAAATAAAATAAGGTGAAATCGATTTGATAACCTAATTGACTTCAGATTTTTCTACCCATAAGATTTGGGTCAACTTTGCATAATTAATCTGTTAGGGTAAATGACAAAATTAGGTAATACTTCCTTCTGGAAAGTTGTTATTCAGTTTCTTAAGTTTGTAGCGACTCCAAGATCATCTAATTTGATTTAGTATTCAATGAGTTATGCACAAAAAGACCTCAGACTGTGCACATTTGAACTTTTGGCTAGCATATGATCATACCCTCTAATTGTTCAACTCTCAAACATCTAAAAATTTCAAACTTTATACCAATTTAAAGATAAGAGAATAAGCTACAACTTTGGTGAAGACAACTTAGCCTAATTCGGCCAAAATCAATACAGTTTATTCAATAATCTCAGGATATGATTTCTGTCCCTGGTAGTGCTACAGCCTAAGCTAAAACTCACTTCCATGCCAATTTTGAAAATCAAAGAGACAGAACTAAAATTCGACCTCTTCACAAAAATTGTAGAAATATGCCTCTAGTTTATTATGAATCAAAAACAAACTCATTCCGAAATCTACATCTCAAGTTATAATTAGAAAATTGAAGCATAATCATGAAAATTTTCAATTCATAATATTCCAGCAGACTTCCACACTTTCATCCTATCAATCACTTTCAGATCAATTCAGATAACTCTAAATTTTTATAGAGATGAAGAAAAATGTCTTAGGAATCTATTGGTCTAAGTTTCAAGGTATTTGGAGTTCAGATGAAGAAGTTATAGGCAGAAGACTGAGTGCTGCTCAATGAAAAACTCTAGTTTTTATCCCACACAACTAACCCATCACCTTTTCTCTCTCTAGCACGTTAACCTCATCTTTTTCACCAACCCAGATAACCGAAACTGCAAATTTTCTTCACTCTTCTTCCTCTCTTCCACTTACCCTATCATCTTTAATTTATACCCTCTCATTGTCTCTTTCATTTGCAACTTTTCTTATGCTAAAACAACTCAAAATACAACATTAAGTATAAATACCAAAACCAGAAAGTTTTCTAACACTATTCATCATCTTCAACCCTTGTGTACAACACTGTTTGCACTTATTTTATTTTCTGCATTTTTTTTGCACTTTTCCATTTCTTTTTCTTTCCCTTCTCAGTCCACGTTTTCCACCTCTATGTTTTCTTTACCTCTATCTCACATACATCCATCACCACACTACCCAGACATTGTCGCACACACACACACACACACACACACACACACACACACACACACACACACACACACATATATATATAAAACAAGAACAGAGCATGTTTAATTGCATATATGTTGCTGCATGCATTTTAATATCCAACCATAACTTCATCCAAATTGTCATCTCATATCATTAAATTCATCTACTGATACACAACAGACACAAATGCACGTATGTACAGTTTCGGTTTTCTCAAAACCAAAACAGAGGATACACATATACTCATCAGCTTCCTAACTTGGTTCCTTAACTCACAGATGTCAGCATCATTTTCAATTTTTCAGACTTATTCATATCAGCAAAAACTCATTTCCATATAAACGTTACATTAACATCCTAGTTCCCCGAGCATTGCATCTCTCAAGCTTATTCCTTAAATCCAAACCCATAAAAAAAAAACACCTCTGTTAACACTTCATACATTGAACAGTACATCACCGTAACTACTATTCTAAAACCCATGCAGGCATGTATATATTTACACTAGAAAATGAACATAATCAGATCTACTTTCTGGTTTCAATTATTCCTAACAGTAATAATAACTCAAAGACAACCAACAAGAGCAACTCAGTGTTCAGTGATGGAGAAAACCAAGCAAAGAATACTTCAGATGATCGAAAGCTACTGTAACTCTTCCTAACCAAAAACATAATAATACGTGGGTTCATTGCATGTCCTTCACGTGTGCTATTGTCTCTCCACCGATTCACCATTTGTCACAATAGCAATTTGTCATTTGTCACATATGTATTGTTGCCACATGTCATCACATAATTAGTCCAAATTTTAGTTTTTTTTTTAATTTTCTAAAATTCACCAAAAATTTCAAAATAATTAGATTATTCTCCAAATAAATTTTCAACTAAAAAATTTTTAAAATAACCAAATATATCAATTTTTTTTGAAAATTCCTAAAATTCACCAAAAATTTTGAAATAATAATAACACTCTCCAAATAAATTTTTAACGCAAAAAAAATTAAAAATTTTCATTTATGAACCAATTTACCCGAAAATGCCAATGCATGCATGTACAATCATATGAGTGTACAAAATAAATATGTATGTTACTATTAATTATGCATGATGTGCATTTTACTAATTTCTCATAATTTTTCATAATTCACAATTATAGCCCTAATATGGGTAACGGGATGTTACACATTATCTTTACATTTTATTTTAAGAACTCATTTGTTCCCATTAACTTTTATCTTATTAGGGCAAACAAACAAGTCTAATTCTTGATTAGAGCTTATTGAAATCATTTCTTCCTTTATTAATTTCATCTATTTTTATTTGTGAGGATTACTACAAGCTGCATTTATGTTTCTTCACTCACCCTCTTCTTATAAAATAATCACACAAGTTTTTCCTTTCTATTTTAGAGACAACATTGGGAAATTATTCTATGATTACTTTGAAAAAAACAGGATTCATGAGACTTTTCAAAAAAGAAAAGAAAACAAGGCTTATAATATATATTATTAATGTCCTAATTACTCTCACCCAAATCAAATACCATAAGTAAACTTCCATTAAGTTATCATATAAATTGATATTAATTTAATTCTTTTTTTTTTATATTGCTCACACTCGAATGGAGTTCCACTTATTGATTATATGTAGTGAAATCACTTTGATCATAAATCTCATATAAAAATATGTCATTTTCTATTTTACCTACTTTAGAAATTCGTTTTCTTAAAATGTTACTTCTTGCAACTCAAAATCAATTATCCTTTCATTATTTTATCACATATGAACACATATCATTTCAAGTATTTATAATATCTAATAAAGATACTATTCTTCTCTATCGAGTCTATTTTCTATATTTGTGAGGGAGATCATAAACGTAGGCAATTCACCCTTATAGTTTTAGGCTTGCCATATCAAGTCTTCTATTTGTCCATAACTCACAAACAATGGTTGTGAGAAAGACATCATTATAATATATGATAGGTAAATTTCTCATGCCATCATGGGCTATCATCTTCTAAAACATTTTTTTTCATCTTTACATAACATCACTTTGTCATAGGGTTTGTGAAATAGTCAATTGTCTTTCTATTACTTTCTTATCACATAACATGTTGGCTTTATTTAATATGTATTCTTGTCCTTAATTAATTCTCCATGCTTTTATCTCTTGTATAATTGGTTATCAACCAAATTGATATATTTTATAAAATAATTTAATATTCTTAATCAAATAAATGTGTCCATATTAACCGTAGTCATTTATAAAATGGATGAAATATATAGTCCTACATATTTCCCTCACATTCGTTAGACAACATATGTTCAACTAAATTAATGCAATAATGAATTGCAAGGTGGTAAAACTTTTTTTAATAGTTCTTTACTTCAATATCCAACTTTTAATAGTTTTTAGCTAAGTATCCAAATATTTAAAAATTAGACATCTCATGTTAAAAAATTATGTCTATTTACATTTTGTTGATATGGCTAACAAAGACATGAAGATTGACATTTAAAAGAGCTACTTGACATCTTATATAGTTTTTGAGTATCAAAGAATGACTGCATTTCAAATACATAGCCACCTATATGTTTGTCATAAGGCTTAGAAATCATGTTAATAAAGATAAAAGGCCATGTAGTCTTTCTAAATATTAGTTTTCACATGTTTTGTTAGCCACACTAATAAATTTTAGTGAAATAATTTTTTGAATTGAATTGTCCATTTTCTAAAAGTTTAAAAACCTAATAAAAAAACTTAAAAGGTTAGACATTAAAATGAAACATTTTAAAAAGGTTTGATACTTTTCAATTCCTTATTCTTAAATTAATTGTAATGGATTAGAAGCATGTGCCCCCTTTCCAAATAGCTTTCTTGTTATTTTATCAACTAGACAATGTTTGCTCATATGTATGTCTACTTAATTTAAAGGGATAACCAATCCTAAAGTGCTAAACCTTTTAAGGATTTTTCAATTCAATGCCCAAGCTTTTAAAATTTTCAATTAAGTAGCCAATCTTTTAAATCCTTAACAATTCATTTCAAAACATTATTCTTTGCTGATGTGACTAATAGATGGACTTCTATGTGGTATTTAGTAATCATGCCAATTCATAAAAATAACCTTTTGAGCTGAATTGTTAACGTTTTAAAAAGTCAATCACTCAATTGAAATTTTTAAAAGTTTAGGAACTGAATTTAAAAAATCTTAAAAAGTTAGATTCTTTTGAATATGTTTTCCATAATTTAAATTACCTAAAAGGTTTTCTTTAACTAACTGATTTATTTAATTTTGACCAATATGACCTAGTTTAGAATACCACAAAGTTGCATCATTATTGAAATTACTAGTTGGTATAAAAAGGACCGACTAATATTACTTTTCTGATAAATAATATCTAATATAATAAAACTGACTAATATATATTCATGATCATAAAAAACGATTCTAATATATAAATCCATTCAACTATTTTGGAAGTTTAAATTAAATCTAAGTTTAATTATTACCAACATAAAAATAAAATCTCATCAAATCTTCAAGGAGAAAAAAAAAATACTTCATATAGATACCAACATAGAAATAAATCTCATCAAATCTTCAAGGAGAAAAAGAATACTTCATATAGGATCAAAGCTCGACCACCCTGCACATCTAACTTTCATGTGCCAATCCATTATACTACAACTCTTATGTTATCACCTATATAAATCCATCATGTTTAATGTAAGATTATAATAAATAAATTATTAAGCAAAAGTAAATGATCCAAATTTATACAAATAATTTGTATGTGTTGGACTAAGGCAGACTTATACTTAATATAAGTGACAAGAAAAAAAATTTGATAACCGAGACTATCCTTTTATGTCATGTTAGTTAAATCAATATAATGAGAGTTATAAAATTAAATACAAGGATATATGCACCTTTTGATTATCATTCGTATGAAACTTATATGATTGAAGAAACCAAATTAATCCTTGGTGAAAGAATGATGATGGAATTGTGTTAAATCTTATACATATGATATCTTGGATGTAATAACAATTCATAAAAAGATTATTCTTATATTTCATTAGATTTACTAATGACTTTACATGATATAGTCATATGTATTAAATGAAATAATGATTTAAAATTTTAAAAAGTTCAAAGTATTTAGATCTAAGAAGAAAGTAAGCATTAAGAATGCTGAATGACTTTGATGACATTGATATGATTCAGTTACCTATAGGGAATTATGTTCTCAATTAAAAACCTCAATGGCTAAATTCCATAATATTAATTTAGGTAAATAGAAAAATACAATATGTTGTATGATGCAATAGTTATTTTTGCTATAGTTGTGCCTAATAATATAATTTACCTTCGATAGTTCCAATTAGTTCAGTTAGCAAGATTTCATATTAGATTTGAAATGATAAGACTTCAAAAGAGTCAAAGTTAATGATTTTGGGATGTGATGCTTAGTTGAAGCATGTATTATCCAATAAGTTTAGAACTAAATTAGATAATAAAAGTTTATAGAGATCCAAATGTTGGATATAATCTTATAAACCTTGTTAAATAAAATGCTTATTTCAATGAACACTTATAGGAAAATGGTTATTAAGATAAGTAGTAGGAGTAAGAAGAAATTTAAAAAGTTTAAATCTTATAATAATACATCCAATTGGAACTAATGGCTTTGTTGATATATTTGATATATAGTTACAAGCTTATGAGATACTGAAAGATTTGCTTTTATGAACTCAAAGAGTTTGTTATGGAGATAATTGTGAATTTATCATGTCTACAAAATGGTTAGTGATAATATAATTATTCTCTTTAGTATGGGTATGTAAAGACATATTGTTCACAGAGAGAATAATAATTCATATTTTTAATTCTTGAAAATATAATTGTCCAAGAAAAATTCATACTAGATGTGAAAAACTAACAACTTAATTCTAGAAATTAGATCCATAGAGATAGATGTGAAAGTTTTTACCTATTCCAAGTCCAAGTATATAGATAATATATTAAAGGTGTTCAGTATTTGAGATATATGATACTTGTGAAGTATTAAAGATATCCATTATTATATGTACAAGTTGATATTTGAATTCAAATTTATAAGGATATTAACTTTAGAAGTGAATCCCAGTTAAGGTATATTTTACTTAGAACAATATTATTTTAAGATTGGAAATGTTATACTGTAGCATAAATTGCTAATCAAGACAAAATATATTTTTTATTTAGTAAAAATGATTAATGGGATCAAGAAGTTCTTTAATAAACTTAGTGTAGTTCCTTGCACTATTTAAACAGTAACATATTGTGAAATATTGGAGTCATTGGGCATGCAAAGAAGTTAAAGTCTCATCAAAGATCTAAATATATATTTAGAAAATTTTTCTTAATTATAATCATAATTAAGATGAAAGTTGTAAAAATTGAGCAAGTGCTCACATTGTAAAGAATCTTGATAAAATTCTTTCACTAAACCATTATCCCAGCAATAATATGATCATCATATGATAATATGGTATAAGATACTTAAATAATTGACTTAGTGCAAGTAAGAAATTGTTGGTTTATGCCCTATATTAATCAACCACAAAGACAAATCAAGACCCTAGTATGTGCTACTAATTCGAAGTCACTGCTAATATTAAAATTTTGCTACAATTTCAAATAAAAAACCTGATTATGGAGAACCTGAATCACAAAAAAAAAAAGAATCAATAACTAGTATCACAAATTCTTCCTTTACCACTAGAGTGAGAAGAAAATTAGCAACGAAAAGAGACCACACAGTGCAACCAAGATGAGACAGAAACCAAAATAAACCAACCACGTGAGTTCGAGGCAGGTAAGCAACTTATGGGAGTGCAATGAGTGGGAGTAAATCACAAGGGAGCAGGCGACCACTTTCAAGAGAGAGATGCAAAAATGAAGTTGTAAAAATTTTCACAGAAGTACTGGTGCATGGTGAGGGAAAGGGAGAGGAAGCAAGTAGTTGAGATAAGGATTTAGACGAACCCTTAATTCCTAACTTATAATGTCTGTCTATTAATTATAGAATGTAATAATTAGATATTTTACTATGTTAACTAATCCAATTATATATTAATATAAATTAATGAAAATAATTAACAAGAATGGGCCTTACTACTAGCATTTAACTTATCACATTCTTGTCACATTTGTTGGATCTGGAGAGCCCACTTTCATAAGGGACCTACATCATGAGCCTAATGATGAAACATATTTGTAGATTTTGACACTACACTTCAACCCAAAATCTTAAGGCATTAAGTTTATGGGTCCTTTCCACTTATATGTCCTTCACTAATTTCATCTCTTTCCAATGTAAAATTCCTACTCGCACTTGAGATTCCTATCACATTATCATCTCAATTTACTGCTCATACCAGCCCACAAAATTAGCAATAATCAACCCCTCGGCACCACGCTTCTTGTACCTTCACCGTTAATGTCTAAACTTTAGGACTTGGGAAGTTGGTCATAATACCTACCATGCATTACTCATTCTTGTACTCATGAACTTGCAATTTCCACAGTTTAGGTGAGTAAGTATAGGACGTCACATTAATAAATTCATATGAGTGACATCTTAAACTATTTATGTCAATATCGGGTTTAAGAACTTGACGCAGCATTTCAGCATTGGATTTAAGGATTCCTGTTGCTCTTTGGGTATGCCAAAGAAGCGATGGCCTACTCGATGATTATCATTCTCATTGTCCTTTACTTAGCTGCTGCTTTACTCAACATCTCCTCTCATGTCTCAGCTATTGAACCGGCTGGGGCTCCTCAAACCCGTGAGCTACCCTTTTTTCACATGATTATCTTATTTAATTAATGTGCCAGTTGTTTACACTCTTTTTCAAATTGTCGCTATTGAGATTTATACTTTATCCCAAATTGCAGCCTACAAGTTCTTAGTTGCACAGTAGCAATCAATTATCTATCCTAAATCGCGTAACACCTACAAGTTATCACGGCCTAAAAGCATATACACAAAGTTCTTTAGTCTCCCGAGTGACAATGGATGGCTATCCTAAATAGTGTAACGTGGCATCAAAATGTATATTAAAATACTGCACAAAGTTCATATCTCCGTTCTACATATAACCCCGCTTTCGCACATGGCATACATGTTCTACTTTGTTTACTCCCGTGTACACTTTTGTTCACGGAAGCCATTGGCATACTGATGAGTTTTGTTTCAGAGGAGAGCACAGAACTAAGCCTGGCAGAGGCCAAGAAACATTCGAAGACAAGGCATAACAGAGAGGGACACCGTCGACATGGAAAAGAACACCAACCTCCAAGCAAGGGACACCGTCGACATGGAAAAGAACACCATCCTCCAAGCAAGGGACACCATCCTCCTGCAAACAAGCACCATAAAGGCCGAGGAAACCGATGCAAACCCAGTCATAAAGGCCACCCACCTCATTGCCATCCCGGACATGGTGGCAGCAGCAACACTATGGAAGTTTACGCTTTAGACAAAAGCTGATGAATTGTTCTAAAAACACCAACTCATCAATATAAGCTTGCTTGGTCTTGTTACTAAACTAAGCTAGCTTCTAATGTTATGGTTCTAAATAAATTATTTGGCCTTTAGATATTGGTTGACAGTATCTACATCCTTTCGACTGCGTCGCATCATTTACATGGCTATAAACAATGAAATATACAAAATTTATTCCCTATTATTGTCTGGGGAAAATATGAAACATTTCATTTAAAAATGAAGGGCATAACATAGGGCTTAGGAATTTTAAACCATGTCTGAAGAGATGAGCAACAATACCAACTTCATCCACTGAGGGTTTGTTTGTTTAGCACTATGTATTTCCAAGTAACTTATCATAAATGAACAGTTACAAATTGGACTCCATGAAGAACGGGCAAATTGCCCCATGATTAGATTAGAGTACAAATACAACAATACTTTCTGCTAAAACATTAGGAAAAATGAATAAACTGTATTCAAGGGACTAAACCAAGGGGCTCTCTCTCTCTCTCTTCTTGCCTTTGTCCTTTTATAAAGTTTTTCTCTTTCCTGTTTCGCTTACCGGAACAGGGATACGGGGGTTATTCCAAATTTCCATTGAGATCAGAATCTGAAATTGGGATCTGCATCCATTGCCCACGCAAACTTCGCCAGAAGGGACTTGTTGAATATCTGCACGGGTCACATAAGATAGGTTACATTGATTTTTCATCATAGAATAAAATAAAATACATAGTTGGTTTTCTTGAAGTGCATGAACTTCCAAATTTTCCTTCTAACCACCAGAAACAGAAACATAAGCATAAGCATAATCATATATGGTGATACGCCAGACAGAACTAGCAGAGCTGTTTACCTTCTCAATGGGAACTTCATGTCTTTTGCACCATGCCACCGTGATCCTAGGATCAAGGTAATTGATTTTGGATGTTCCTAGTGCTACAGTTTTCAGGTCCTCCTTGGTCTTCATCGCTAATTCCATCTTCTCAATCCTTTGATTAGTAGTTGCTATCTTCTTCTCTATGCTGTTGGGTCAGATAACAACCACAATGAGACAGCAAATGCATACAAGACATATCAAATCTTAGAAGAAGGGAAAAACTATATTACGCTTCAGGATTTAGATTCCGCTTTTGCTTTCCTTGGGCATCCTTTAGTGGGGGCTTCCCCTTCTTGGCCCTGTCCAAATCAGTTTTCAGCTCCTTCAGGGTTCCCTGCAATTGAATGAGATGAGATTACTCAAAACACGACTCCAATCACACATGCCTCGGACAGTTCATAAACGTTGATGCTTAGAGTAGCTATATTTATTGCTCAACAAACAAATAAATAAAGCAGTAAGAAAACATGCACATCGAGAACCATGCAATCAGAGGCATATGAAAGAAGCAAAGGGAGGAGAAAACAATGTTTACAGCAACGCTAATCTGTTTAAACCTGAGGAATGTACAGCAATGGTTTATTACCTTGAGCTCGTCAATTTTCTCAGTTAACTTTGACATTTGAGCACTATGAGATTTTGAAATGGTACGTTGATGATTACAAATAATAGCAACCTGTTTCATGTCAACAAAACTTTTAGATCCCAAAACCATGACCAGCAGTATAGAAATACTTTTTCGGTGATGAGCTGCACACACCTGTTTGTTTGCTTGCTGATAAACAACTACTTTTTCCGCAACATCACCCTCCTCAGTTTCCTCATATAACTGTCAAAACAACACCCACAACCCAAAGAAAGAATCAAGTCCCCAGGGGAGGAGAGGAGGAGAGAGAGAAAAAGCAACCAAAGCATATCTTCAGAAAACAGTGGAAACACGTTTATAAACCAATATAATCTAAAAAATGCACCAAATATGTGGATAAAACACTAAACATTTTCAAAACCTCGAACTTAAGTTGGTATTCCAAGCAATTTATAGCTCAGAATGTTTGAGCATATAGCATCAGCCCGCAAATCAGAAAACACTTGTGATACTACTGAAACAATCAATATGAAAAGGATAAAATTGCCAACTCAGCACACTACTTGATTTCATAATCCGGTCGTCCTGATCAAAAGTAGGCAATATCTATATGTCCATCTTAAATACAGTACTGCAGTCACAAATGCCTCATAACATTGAAGGAACAAATAACTAATTTCACATTAAAAAATAACCAATTGATTTATGAGCGGCCAAGAGGTCCCAGAATGGGAATTACCTGTGCATCCAAGGTGATTGATGCATTGTATGTGCGGAAAACCTTAGCTGTCAGGCCAGGCATGAGCTCCTTAAGGTGAGCATTCAGTTTAGTTGTATCCAGCTTGTCAAAAAGATCATCAGTTTGCTTTTTTCCTGAAAAAAGAACAAATACATGCTCATTAGCTCCAAATTTAATCAATGTTCAGAACAACATCAGCCACCATTACTTACCAGTCTGAAACTGCCCAATAGCCTTATACACAGGAACCTCAACCTCAACTGTGTTTTCATATCGAATTGAATCTTTACCAAGGAAGTCAAACTGAATAGCAAAACACAACCAAAAGCATATTGCAAGTGATTATAGGCTGTAACAAGGTGTTATGCTACACCAGTGAGTGATATTTACTAGCTATTAGCAAATATAAAATATCAACATCACTTTTAAAAAACTCTAAAATCTGCAATGAAGCAGTGTAAGGCATAAGCGGTAAATGTACTCTTTGCTGTTAAAAGTTTCCACTAGTGAAGTACTTAAAGCAATGCAATGCTCAAAATAAACTGGATGTTATATTGCAAAATACCTTCAACTTATTTGGTGGTACACATTCTACATTCGCTACTTTTAATGTGCAGCAACCAACAGTATCAGCTTCATCATCATCCTGTAGAAGGCCATCCACAGAATCATAGAACATTATAAGATCCAAACTGAAAAGAAATGTAAGGCTGCATATCCAACTATGATAATACTACAAGGAAACAGATGCTCCATTAGAATTTACTTGGTGCTAAAATGGTGCATGATCAATACAAGTCACATGCTAGTATGTAAACAAATTATGGCTTTCAACTACTTTCAGAGAAGGTATGGGTAGAGCTCCAGGGGTTTAAACAGAATTTCCAATTTATGTCATTAAAAATTACCAAGCTCCGTTCCAGGACAATATAAAACCTAAAAATTACCATATATATCACTTCACCTAGGAGCAAATCATAATGAAAAATCAAACACAAAAAGTAAACACAATTATACTGAAGGCCACAAATATTTAAAAAGAGCAGGAGTCAGGCAACCAGAACAGCAAAATTGGCACAAGGAATTAGAAACTCAACTAATTCACTCAAAGAAATCTTATCCAGAAAAAGCAAGTTGCATTTTCACCATTCCCCACTCATGGGACCATATTGACTGAATTTCTTTCTAAAAGACAATGGATTTCATTCATTCAAAAATACCAGATAAAAAAGAATTTTCAGGATAAACACAATTTTCAAAGGGATAAACACAATTATCAGGAAAAAAGGCATTGACAGCGATGATTGAATAGCGTGAGTCAATGTGTGAAGCATTTGTCTGTGTGCGCCTGTATACAGGGAGGAAAGACAATGAAAAAGAAGGAAAGAGGGAAGGAATTGGTGGTAAAAATAGGGCATACCTTTTCATTCCCTGCCCTAAGAGCTAGCTTATCAATAAGATAAGTAGCAACTGCAATTTGCCGTTTTGTAACATCTTTACTAGTAAAATCCTTTGTGTAAGCTGCTCTGATGTTGTGTATGTAGTCCTGCACTCAAGAACACTTAGCAATTGAAGAGCAGGCAACTAAAATTTTCAAGTTTAGATACCATATGATTTTAGATAACAACCTTCAGCTTTCTTGCTTTCTCATACTTTTCCTTGTCACTCTGCCCCTTCAAGGAACTGCTGGGCGCCAAGAATACATATTTGAATTCTTTTGGGTTGATTGGATCATTCCAAAAGGCCAACCATGTAACAGTATTATCGTGCTTGATTTCTTTCCAGCTGCCATGATCATATTTTAGTGGCTAAGTTAACTCTAATAATCCAAATCCTTCTAAAAATCAAAACACCATTCCATCCCTCCCTACCCCTGTTCCCAACATATAAAAAAGATAAGAAAAAGAAATACCTTTCTCCAGGTATGGGACATTCTGGAATTGGAGCATCCTTTCCGATATTTATTGTAATGTCACTAGGATGGATCCGTCTTTTCAGCTTTCCCATCTGGAAGTGGTAAACTAATGCTCAATTAGGAATTCACAAGACAAAGAAGTATTTATAACAGTATTGATCGAGTTACTTCCATCAATATCAAGATAAAACAATTGCACATATCAACAATTTACTAGAAAAGAGCAACCCAAACCTTTGGATGCTCTCCACGGCCTCGAAATAGCCCAGGTGGTTCAACTCTGAAATTACCAACCTGAGATATGAAAAAATCAGCATTGGCATGCTACACCAAGAGCAATAATCATGCAGGTACTTCAAGAAATAAAATGCCCATTAATAATATCTTCTTGTCTGGACATGTGGCAAAGACACACATTAAACATATGCAAATGAACATAATTTCTGCGAGCAGTTAGTTTCCTCATCATAGAAGTATGAAATGTCCTAAAATCAGAGAAAAGCACCTTCTCCTTAACACCATCAACAACAGCCCACATATACTTATCCTCTTGCTTCAGTTTTTCTTCTTTGATAGCCTTCTTCTCCTACATTAGAACATACCTCTATATTAGTGATTATCAAAGATAAAACATCATATGAGGCACACTCTAGGATTAAACAAAAGGATTTATATGTGGGAACTCCTGACCAAAGAGTCAATGGTATCAAGAAGGGATAATGAAATTTCCAGGGATAAGAATCTGCAGTAAAGCAATTGAAAATCAAGAATGCTAAAGTTTGGTTGCAGGTAATGGCTGGAATACTCCCTAGTGCACAGCAATTAAAAAATAATATCCTAAGGAAGCTTCAACTATTGCCTATAAGGGACAACTACAAAGTTCTGTTGGCAGGTATATGCACGGTGGCAACTGCAACCGTGCTGCATGACATATCATGCTTTTCATATTAGCTAGAAGTGATATCATGCTTTTCATATTAGCTAGAAGTGGGCTTCATGCAACCAAACTTACTTCAGTAGTCATTTGTTTTTTCTTCTCCTTCTCTCTTTGATGCCATTCATATACTGGTGTGAAATCACAGTCCTGTAATTTCTGGATGACATGGTTCCTTCCAAGTATTTTACGCCAGTCATTCCAAAAATTATCTAGGAATTGCCGTTTCTGCATATAGTCGGTATCTTTCATTACAGCAAACATGGTTGCAACCTGTTGATTGAGCATATAATAAGTCAAACTAGCAGTTTCCATCAAATATGAGATAAATTAGTCCATAAACAACATAATTATGACAAGAATGACACATTCTGCAATATTTGAGGAAGGAAAAAAAAGGACACCTCTTCTTGTTCAGGAGTCAAATCAACAGGCTGCCCCTTATAAAGAATTTTAACCCCATGAGGCTTGTATGGAGGAGGGAAAATGACACCGTTGTGAACTAAGGTAGTCCATTTTTTCTGACCATCACTGGAGCTAGGTTGGACTTTTGTCGACTTAGAATATTTAGAATTTTTCATTTGTTTCTTGTTCTTTTTATTTATCTTCTTTGACGAAGACGAAACAACCTTAGTTACTTTCGTTACAGAAGACGATTTCCTATCTAAGGACCCTGATTTCTTCATTCTCTGTGAAATTGGAACATGATCATCATCATCATCTGCCTTAACTTCTACCTTGACTGTCGCCTGTTTACCCTTGGTTACTGTAGATGCATCTGAAAACTTTGGCCTTTTAGCAGAAGACTGATCAGAGGAGTTGGCCTTATCCATAGGTCTCTTAGTAGGCACAACAGAAGGTTTTTGTTGTTTATTCTTCATTATGGATCCATTTTGCTGAATTTTCAAACCCAGAGGTTTTCTATCAATGGAATGATTAGTCTTACTGCTGGATGTTCCGACATTTGATTTTGCAGGAAACCTTGATGACAAGGGTACCTCATCATCATAATCTGAATCTTCATCTCTAACTTGAGTAGAGGCATTAGAACCCTTGTCTCCACCGATGGAGGTTCCCTTAATTCTAGAACTCAAAGGCAAATTATCCTCAGAATCCTCATCATCATTATTCTCTTGTTTAATAGGATTCATTTCTTCCTTAAGGATGCCAGTTGCATTCTGTTTAGATGACAGTTTTGACTGGTTATCTGAAGCACTTGAAGATTTAGGGTTTGTTACCAGTGACTTTGCTGGAGATGCCTTGACAGATGATGCAGATCCTCTTGGGCTACCCATAGGAGATTTCACAGGTGATGCCCTCAAAGATGGAGCACTAGTATTTCCCTTCTGGATGTTTGCACTTTGACCATTTGCATTATTGGATGAAGAAGATGGTTTCTTAACTTGTGCATTCACCTGATTTTGTTTTGAGGCTGAGCTAATATTCCTTTTGAATACTAGGGGCTCATCATCATCATCATCATCAAAATTATCAAAAACTTGTTTACCAGGTGCATGAACAGCCATTGTCACCCAACTATGCTCTGTGCTGGCATGTATTCATCAATATCTGGTAAAACTTAAACCTGTTCAAAACCAATAGCAGGCAATGTGACATAATACATTCTGATTCAAAACAAAACACTTAATCACAATTACCAAAAAAGGACCAACGCTTCAACCAATTCAAAAGAAACTAAAAGAGAACCAAGTTTCACTACCAGAAACTAGCATAATTACTAAGGGCTTCATCTTTAACCAAAAACATAAAATCAATATTTAATATGAAAGAGACTATTACTGAGAGTAAAGACATCCCTATACCAACCCCAACCCCAGCTCCCACCCAAAGAGGAAAGAGGAAAAGAAAGAAACAGAAGAACCGTAAAACTCTAAAAGATAACTAATAAGTTGTACTAATTCAGGTGTGCACGAGATTCTATCAGCAACAGTAAATGAAATTATATTAGGGTTTTTGACATTGAGCCCAAATTTAAAACCTTTCAAGCTGACCCAGAAACAAATTAAATGCATTACTAATAAAGACCATAGACAAATCCCTGAACTTGAGCTACCGAAAAGAAAAAATAAATCAGTAAACCTTAGCTAAAAATCAAAATTGGGTAACATAAGACATCTCGATATCAAGCAAAAGGGAAACCGAATCACAGGTTAGGATTTGCAACGAAAGGGAAAAGGCAAACGAAAAAAGATACGAAAGAAGTTAAAATACCTCAGCTGACGAAGAAGATCGAGGACGGAGACGGAGTAGATCGATTGCTCTCTCTGTATCCTGAAAAGGGTATATGTCTATTGTCTTGAATGCTTCTGGGTTTGATGTTGTTGGTGTTGTTTACCAGATGAAGCAACCGATAGAGGCAAAGGTTTCGGTTTAGTTTTTGGGCAATCCTAATGCGCTTTTAGGGCTATTCAACTGCATGCCCTCTGAGCCCAATTTTAATTTCACCTTCCTATTCCTTTTGTCTTTTCTTTTTCAATTTTGGCATTAATTGTTAATTAATCTTACATATCAAACTCATAAATATCTACAATTCTTTTACTTTGTGCATTAAAAAGGGTTACCCAATAGATATGGAAGGTAATTGCTTATAAAATAAATAAAAGAACTATCACTCCCTACCGTATAACAGTAATCATTTAAATGGTTGAAATACCCGCAGTTACTATCCTTTATATGCATAATGGATAAACATTCAGATTGACATAATAGTCTGTCAATCACGTCAACCGGATATTCTATACTAGGCAAATCATGTACGACAAGCTCGATCGAGAGAAAGTAGGTTGGAGGAATCAAACACAGAACCTTTTGATCCCATGATCTCCCAAACTCAATCAAGGGAGAGTAGTTAGGAGGAATCGAACAAAGGACCTTTTGGCTCCATGTCTTCCCTATTAGCTCAAATATCAAATCTGAATTTGGTATTAAATTTGGTTATGTTAAAATTATAAAATAGTTCTTCAATCATATTATTGTACATAATTTTTAAAATATATGATAATATAATAAAATATGTATTTCACTGCTATCATAATTTAGAAGTCTTTTTTAAAATTGAAATCATGTATAACTTTTAAAAATAATCATACCATATGAAAACTTACTTTAAACATTAATACAAAAAGCATTTAATATAAACACATTTACCGTATACTTACAAAATGGGCTAATTTGCATCAATTTAAATGTTTAAGGTTCGTTTAACATTAAAGGACTTAATTAACCTTTTTAAATAATTTTGTCCAATTAGATACCTTTTCCTTTTTATTTTTTGACTAAAAAAATTCTTTATTGTTCTCATTAAAAAGAAAGGAGATAGAGAAAGAGTAGTTGAAAGTTATGTATTTTGATGTGTATACAATATGGGTCTTTATACATGAGTCAAAATAAAATACAAAATTCAAGGTGGTATTTACATACATGGTTCTAAGGCTAAATTAAAGCTAAATTAATGTAGATTGTTGACTTCTAATGATATATTTTAGCACCAAGGTATCATGGAAGATGAGAGCTTGAGTTTGGAAACAAGATCTGCAAAATGCCAAGGTGGATATGACTTTATGAAGGTATTGGCAATACAAGACTTTGATGAGTTAGGAACAAGTTATATGATGCCTTAGAGAATATGATGTCAAATAAGATGGCAATCGATTTTGATGTTTTTAGTTCGTTTATAAAAGACACTCTTATGAGCAATTTGCATGGCACTATGTTTATTACAATAAAACGGAATTGCAGATGAGCAAGGTACACTCATATGTTGAAGCAACCATCGTAACTGGAGGAGTTTAGAGGTAGTATCAGCAAGAGCTCTATATTTGGCTTCTGTACTAGAGCAGGAGACAATTGTTTGTTCCTTGTTGCACAATAAAATGAGAGTTGTCCTTAGAAAGAAACAGTAATCAGTAGTGGATCAACAATTCGTTAAGTCTCCGGCCCAATCAGCATCAAAATAGACTTATAGCTCCAATATGAAAGAGTAGCAAAAATAAGGCCATCAAACAAAGTACCTTTAACATAACTTAATATGTTGGACCCCGATCTTTTAGTGAAATTAGAAATTATTACATGAAATTAAATGAATGATTTTGTATATGAACTTTGT
>JANVCQ010000005.1:24037921-24051876 GCA_025531925.1 Erythroxylum plowmanianum | reverse complement strand
TTATGAATTTATGTATGGAATTGAGTTATAAGTTTGTGTATGATTATGGAATATGAATTGTGATTGTATATGAATTCTAGAATGGTGTACTGGATTGAATTATGAATTGTATATTGGTTTAAGATATGAATGCGAATTGAATATGGATAATAATTTGATCGTGAAATGGATGATTCTGATTATGATTGAGAATTATTGAAGTGCTAGGTATAGATTTGTGTTTGTTTATGCTGTGATTCCGGATAGGAGGTCCGATGAATGGTGTGGATTTGGTTTGGCATATATCGAAGTGAGTTAAAACCATTTGCAGGTTTTTGGGTTTGTTAAAATACAGCTGTTATGCTGCCCAATTTTTGTTATATGGATATGTGTGATTATTTTTATGGCAAAGGAAATATAAGAATAAGATTTGTATGATTGTTTAAGACGACTATTATGAATTGAGTTTTGATTGAGATTATGGAATTGGTAAATTCCAAAATTAACGTAAGAGATTGAATGAAAATGAAAAAGAAAAGAAAAGAAACAATTTGCATGAGGATGAATTTTCGAAAAGGGAAATTAGATTGATTTGTATGAGTTTGATACTTGAATGAGAAAAAGAAAAAATTTTTATTCCGGATTTGGTTGCCTTAGAGTTTCCAACGTGATAGTTATCTAAAGATATTTGTTCACGGATGTTGGAAATTTGTTCAGTTCGATTGATTCGATTCCGCTTTCGTTTTTGTTCCCGCATTTTGTTATCCGATTTTTCGATTCGATTCGTTTTGATCCGATAAGTTCGCTTTGTGCACCGCTTTGATTTCTTTGACTTTCGCCTTATGCTTCCGCTTCGGATTCTTTCGTTTTATGATTCGAATTCGCTTTGTTTTCGATACGTTTTTTGTCTTTCCGGTTGGGATTCGGTTCTCAGATCGGGTCCCAACATAATATACGAAAATAGTAAAGGAGTGGTATGAGGTGCCAATATGAATTGTTTCATGATGTAAACAGTATGGGCAATATCTAGATGAGAGATATGAAGCCAACTAATTGACAACAAAACATACCATTGCTAAGTATATTCCCATCAATAGCATAAAAGTGATCAGTGGAGTCAAGTGGAGTGTTAGTTATCTTAGTCCTAATGATGCCAACTCAATAGAAGAGGTCAGTAGCATACTATGGGTAGTTTTGACACGAAGAAAAAGTCGTGTGATAATCCAAATAATGAGAGAAAATAGTGGAATAAATATGAAAATAATGAAGACAAATAGAAGATTAATGCACACGATCAGTATAACGAAGCATCAATGCTCAAGGGAGAGGTTCTAATGAGAGAAGGTCATTTGGAGGATTTGGTGGATTCATAGTTAGAGAAAATGCAGTGGGATCATGTGTAGGTTGAGTCAAACTGCATGGGCTATTGGAAGAATCTACAAGAGAAATGTTTAAAAAAAGATATATGGTAGGATCAAAGAATAATTGACGTGGGGTTTCATTAACTCAGAGCTTTGAAAGAGTCAAAAACATTTTTTGTTCCCAAAAAGTTGCATAGCAAGAGATACAAAACCTTTATGATAAGGTATCCTAATATTTGTACCCTTTATTTTCTATGCCATATCCTAAGAAACATCATAGTCATGCTTAAGGTTTTGGTTTGGTGTACTCTTGAAGTTGTAAGAGAACAAAATCAAGCACAATAAAAAATTTTAAAAGTTTGATAATCAAAAGTATACTTAAATAGGCATTCATATTGAGAGATGTCATTTATGATAGGAGAAGGGATATTATTTAATGTATAAATAGTAGTAAGAGCTACTTCTCTCTTAAAGGTTTCTGGATAAGAAGAAAATATAAAGAGGGATCAAACAATATAAAAAATGTGTCTAGTTTTCCATTATGTTTGACTATTTTGTTGAGAGGTACTTGGACAAAATCTTTAGATAATAGTAACTTGTTGAGTAAGAAATTGGGTGAAATTTGCATCTCTATATTCCATAGCATTATCAATGTGAAGTATTTTAATCTTTCAAGAAAACTGACTTTAAATCATATTGGCAAAATGAGAGTAAATAAATAACAATTTAGACCTATGGCGTATGAGATAAATCTATATACAATGAGAAAAATCATCAACAAAGATCATATGATATCTTAAACCACCTATAGTTTCATGAGGAGTAGGACCTCAAATATCCAAAGGAATCATATAAAAAGGTTCTAAAAAATTGGAATCATTAAGAGAAAAAGGTAAAGCATGATTTTTAGAAAGATGACATAGGATGCATGCGACTTTTAGAAAGATGACATAGGATGCATGTATAGTTTTCAATTTAACAGAGCTTAAATAACCATTAGAAATTAAAGATTCTAATATAGTAGGATAAATATGACCAAACAAGAATGGAAAAGGAAAGAAGTGACAACCTTAACAATAATTTTGGATGGAAGATGTAGGGAAGTAAGCTCAAATAGCCACCCAATCTTACGCCTTGTCTTAAGGATTTCTTTTGTCTACGGATCCTATACAATACAACCATAACTTAAAAAAGATAAATAAACATCAAGTTCATATAATTTGTTAATAGAAATGAGATTTAAGGACATTTTAGAAACAATAAAAGTATCAATAAAGCTAATTTAGGTACTTGAGTAGTGCCTATAATTTGATCATGTAAAGTGGAATTGTCAGCAGTATAAACAATTTATGGAACATATGGTATTTGTGGAGATGTAATAATAGCAGAATAAGAGGTTATATGATTGCATTAGGCAGAATCAAAGTACCATGATGATGAAATACTTGATGTGACATATAAGGCAGATGAGGATACAATACTAGAATTAAGTTAAAGTTGCAAGAAAAGGGCATGAAGATCTTTTAAGGAGAATTTATGAGAGGTGCTTTCTATTGAACCCTTTATAGCCGTAGCAGTAGAAGCAAACTATGAAGACTTGGAAGAGTTACCATGGCCAATTTTCTATATGAGTTTCCAACATTTAAAAATGTGATGTTTAGGCTTTTTGCAATAGTTACAAAAACCAGTATAAAACTTCTTACCCGAGTGAAATGTTTGACGGGATAATAATAGTTACAAGAATGACATCAATAGGTGGAACATACTTTTGTATGCAGAGTGTATTAAGTTAGCTCTCTTGATAAGCACCTTGACGACCATATTAAGGTTTGATAAAGATGCTTGATGGAGAAGGGAGTTGCAGATGGGTTTAAACTCATCTTGTAGAGACATCTGTAAACACCAAATATATTGGTGATCAAGAATATTCATGTAGATAGTAGCAACATTAGTATAAGGCTAAGTAAGATCTTTAAGAGTTAGGGATGGGAGTATGGAATGGGCCCATCCCGACTTGAAGTCAACTAATCAAGCTTAAGCAGAACAGGCCTTGCATTGGGCCTTGGGCTTAAAAACTTAGAAAAAAATTGCAGGCTGAGGCTAGACATTTGTTAAAAGTTAAACGATGACATTTTTTTGGATATATTTTGTAATCTGACAAGGTAAAACATTGTAGTTTTGTGCTAAGAGTGTAAAATGATGCCATTTTATGATGAGTTAAAATATAAAAAAAAGTCTAAAATGGTGTCATATTGTAAAATGATGTCTTTTTACTCTAGGTCAACTTCTATTTTTTTCCCTCCCTCTCCTTAGAATTATTGTCTCCTTCTTTGCTTCCAGCTTCCTCCTTTGTTAGTTTCATCTTCTTTTCCTAAATCTTCTCTGTTTAAGTCTCCGTCACTTGCTATTGATCCTTGTCGCCACATTGTAGTCTCGCAGGCCTACAACTCTTGCCGATCACCTTTTACACATCATAATCGCTCTTTTCTCCTCTGTCTTCTTTGCAACCCACCAAGATAAGTCCTCAACATTGTTATCAATGGATGAATTAATTATGAAGTACATCACTTGTTAATATATAAATCACGTATAATATGTAGAATACACAAGAAGGGGGGGTTGAATTTTGGTAAATCGTCTAAGATATTAATCGTTAAAATCTTCTTGGTTTTCTTTACAAATTCAGATGATTACAAAAACAATTCACTTAATTTGATGAATAATGCAACAGTGAAAATTATTATCTATTTTTCTAACAACTAGAAAATTAAAGAGATAAGGGTTAGAGAATATGACGTCGCGATTTATACTGGTTCACCCTTAACCTTAGACTACGTCCAGTCCTCAGAATTTGTTTGAGATTTCACTATACTCTTCAACGTTACAAGTATTATTTCTACACTTGTAGAGTCTCTTTAAGTCTCTCTTATAAAGTATTCTTTATCTGCTTCTTTAGCCTCTCCGGACTCTAGCCTTTCTTTTGCTTGGAATGATATTGTTTGAACTTCACGTTACAGATGTATTTGCTCTCTTTCTTTCGCATTTGAGTACAGAGTTTCCCTAAGTAAATTTCATACAATCAGATTTTCTCTCTTGTATTGTGTTGTTGTTTACGACTATAACTAGTATTTATAATCTAAATCTTCAACTGTCTTCTTGAGAAATCCACTTCTCAAATCTTTTAGAAACCGTTATTAGTTGAGTCATGTAACTAACTCCAACTAACTAACTGACTGACGTTCTAGAATATTTTTCAATTTCATCGTCTAGTGTTATGCTTTGGCTGGTGTCTTAGACTAAGCACTTTGCACTTTTGTCAAGTCTATCTAAGACGTTTTGTCGTAATTAGCTTTTAAGTATCGTCTTGAGTTGACCGTCTTAAGTCTTAAGTATCATCTTGAGTTGACTATGTATTGTCTTAAGTTGACGATTTGTGTTACTTACATTTATCTATGCACTTAACAAACTCATCAAAATAATTCACACACTTCTATGATTATTATTATTTGATTGTCATCAACATTAATAAAGGAAGTGAAGTCTTCTTGACTTAACAATCTCCCTCTTTTTAATGATAACAAATAATCATAATATTAGAAGATAAAATAATATTCAGACGATAGACGAATAAACAAATAATGTACTGACGAATAACAAATAAAGCAATACACAAGATATGTGTAAGATATACAATGCTTTCTAATATTCTCCACTTTTCTCCCCCTATTTGTTATTAATTAAAAAGATAGTTCATTTTAGATGCATCAAAATTTCAGAATACATGTGTTGAATATCAGTGCGGGTCGTCTTGAGGTCTTGTTCAATAGAAACACGTAGAAATGCTATTTCCTCATGAAGATCACCCACTGCATCACCTAGTTCATCAACCTTAGTATGAATTTCCTTAACGTTTTTAGCCAAGGCTTCCTGAACTTCTATCTGCTTGTGACTTGCTTTAGTCCATTTGATGAAATGTTTTAAGAACTCCGAATTTACAGTAGCATCTTGTTGTATTTCACTAAGTGGATGAAGGTGTTTAAAGACAGACAATTTTCTAGGTGAGTCGTCTAATTCTATGATTTTGATTGAGGGTAATTTGAAGGTTTGTTTTCTTTCAGGGATGTCAAGATCATCAGGTCTGGGTAGTTTGTAAATTGGTTGCCCAAGAAGGTGTAAAACAGTTTTGACTAAAGGTATGAAACCTAAAGGTCTGAAATGAATGATTAAATGCATAAAGGTTTCTAAGTTAAAATTGATACCTTTTATTGTGATACTTCTGTACCTTCCTTTTGAAACTGTGCCAACTACCTGAAAACTTTCGTCTTTAGTAGATACTCCAAATTGACTTCCTGATGCCCTTAATATATGATGTGATACATAGACAACTATAGGTTGAGCTACATGACGTGCATCATCTATGTTCTTCACTACCACTTGAATCTGTTCTGCTGTGAGATCAAATTCATGCCCTTTAGGAAGCATCTTCTTCTTCCCTTTTTCTTCGTTTATTACGGGGGTTGGATACCTAGGTTATACATCTGGTACAATCTTTATTGTCATTCTGCTTGTAATCGGATAGATTGTATAACGATCTTTTGTAATCTTCATTGGATATGGTTATGACTTTTCATCTCGTAGAATACCATATGGTCTTCGTCCTTCATGACTTATGCATACAAAGTGATTAAGTATAGAGACAAAGGATCTCATTGACTCAAGCCTTTTGCTCTATGAAAAGGTGTGGTAAGTTCCTTATTGACTTATACGAAGTATGATACAAAAGATATGCATTGCTTAATTTATGAAACAAAGAGCATAAAAAATCAAAGGATATTATTAAATCCAGTACAAATCTCTAAAGGAAAAAATCATAAGCTTTATTAAGTTCCAACTTCATATCACAACTCCTCAAAGGCTTTATGCTCTTTTAGCTTTTAAATATTTCCTATATAATCAAAAAATTATCCCTATACTTCTCTTTTGTACGAGAGCATATGATGGATTGATGATCACCTTTAACACATCCTTAAGTCTTAGAATAATTAGTTTAGAAATTATTTTATAAAGGATGTTACGATAAGAGGTAGACCCAAATTCACTAATGAACTTGGCATTAAGAACCTTAAGAATTAGAGACACTAAAGTTATGTTTCATTACCTAAGCAATTTATAATGTTTCAAAGGCTTGATTAGTTTCTCCCAGTGTTGTGGAAGGATTGAATTTAGTCTAAAATCCTTCATCATATTTAAACAGCCTTGGTTTCTTTATGAAGTCCTTAATTTCTTCTTAAAATGCAAAAGTACCAACTCCTTGATCTACTCGTATCCTTTAGTAGTCTTCGTCTCACTATTCTTTAAGGAATATATCTTATTAGTGTTTTTCCTTCCCAACAAAAATTTATGAAAGAATTTGGTTTTTCTATCACTATAGTTCATCTAGTTACTTTTACCTTTTGCTTCATTAGATATTGGTAACACTTTAGTACTTAAGAGTATTTGGATAAAGCTATAATTGTTCTATTTCTTAAGGTAACATTACCTAGAATTAGCTCCTCCTTTGCTCTATTGATGCTAACCTTAGTATCTTATACATTCTCCAAGTGGAGTATTTTTAATTTATTTTTGATTGACTAGAGCTTCTTTGAGAATGTAAAAGCCTTATAACCCTTCATCTTTATTTCATCACTTTAATTATAGATTTTTCAAATACTCTAACTTAGTGAAAAAAATTGATGAATTTAAAAGGTATTTTTATCCTATTATTGTTTATCTCAGCAATTATCTCTATAGGAGAGTGGTCTGAACATGTAGGTGCACGAAAATAAGTTATATTCCCAAGGAATTTGAGAAGCCATTGATTATTCACAATTTTCCTATCCAATTTCTTTCTTATTAATCAATTCCCTCCTTAATTGTTTCTTTAAGTATAAAATTTATACACTGATAGAGTTACATTAGTAAAATAGTTCCCCATTTATAAATTCACATTTCTCTTATTCAATTTGTCCCCTTTAGCCTCTTGAGCTAATAAAGTACAATTAAAGTCCTTTAGTGCAATCTAAAGGTTATGTATGGAGGGCACTTAAAGAAGCTATGTCTTTCTAAATGTAACTCCTTTGAAACTTAAGATTAGTAATATATATAAAAGATATCTCTAACTGGCCTTGAACTTTGTTTATAGATACATTAATGAAATAATGGACTCCTGTATATTCACTCTTGCATCATATTATATTACAATCCTTCCATTATAGTGAACTTGATGGTTAGAGATAAAGCATCAACCATTCTTAAAACATCCACAGATATTTGTTGAGCTAATTACGTTTGATTCTTATCTCCAAAATCTCTATTATACATGGACTATTTGACAACATAAAGTCTTGCATCATTAGTTATTTCTTGGGTCAATTAATTCATGCCCTTGATTTCCAAGTAATAATCATAGGGAAGAAGTTAGGCCTTGGGGCCTCTTTTTCTTGGGTTTTCCTCCAGGTTTCTTCTCATTATTATGTTCCAAATTTGCCTCCTTGTCATCCTGCATTGCCCTTTTGATGGTGAAAAATCTTGCATCATCAGTCGTTCCTTAGGGTAGTTCATACCCTTGTCGTTCTAAGTAATAATCATAAGGAAGAAGCTAGGCCCTAGGGTCTCTTCTTCTTGGGTTTTCTTTTAGGTTTTTCTTAATGCTATGTTCAACATTATTTGCCTCCTTGTCACTGTCTATAGCCTTTTTGACAACAGAAAGTTTTGCATCATCAGTTGTTCCTCAGGGCAATTCATGCCCTTGACATTTAAAGTAATAATCATGGGGAAGAAGTTAAGCCCTGGGGCCTCTTCTTCTTAGTTTTCTTCCAAGTTGCTTCTTGATATTATATTCTACATTTGCCTCCTTGTCCCTTTCAAACTTATTCTCAATCCCAAGTATGGAAGGACCTACCTATGAGATGATTTCTTTTTACAACTTCCGAAAATTTTCCCTTTACATTTGTACTTTGTGGATACCCTAATGTTTCCATTACTTTCTTTGTAGGGTGATAGCATCATATACAGTCTTATCTATAGGCTTTGATACATGTTTTCCCTTCTTATTTTCCTTCCTTAAAAATGTGGAGGCTTTTATTGATATGTCAGTTTTATTTTTTAGTCCCATTCCGAGTCTTCTTGTCTGTAAGTTTCCTTTGTGTTACTATCCCAAGGATTCCTCAGTGTTGTGCTCATTTGTAAGCTTTGTGACTTAAAAGGACCTGAATCCATGGTTGCTTGTTTGCTATAAATAGTACAGAAGAAGCAAGACTAAGACACATGCTAAAAAGAGATTTGTTTCTGTTTGTGACAGTTAAGCAATAATGTAAAGAGTAAAAACTAGAGAGAAGACTGAACACAAGTGTTCAGTAACACTTAAGATTTTGATATTCTTTTTCCTTCAATTGTTTTAGTCCAAAATTAATTAGAAAAGAAATACAGGAGGTGGGTTTTGGTAAGGATTTCAATCTCAAGCACTTAAAAATATTAGTAATAAAAAACATAAACATAATGTATTTATAAATAATAATAATAATTACAAGGTCTCCCTTATTGGTTTTCGTTAAAAAAATCTACGAAGAATATCATTATATGTATACACATTTTAACACCACGAAACAGAATGAAATGATCGCAATATCATTCATTTGTCCATATCCAAAAATGTCTTCGTTGTTTTGTTTTCTTACAACACCAACACTATCAACCAAAGTATCTAAGAAACAAGATGTGTTATTTTGTCTTTTAACATTGAATACTCTCCAATTACTCTAATGTCCACCTCATTTCTTAATATCTGAGGGAAGAACAACCAAACGGCAGTTACACCTAGAAATCCAATTGTTAATGGACCCGAAATCGCCCGGTGCAACCGCCACCTACTGCCGACCATCCTTTTTACCACCACCTCCACATTCATACATATTCCATGGAGGACAAAGAACCACGTCACCTCCCAGGTAGGACTCACGCGCGTCATATAAAACCAGAACATCTCATGTATTAAGCCTGATACAACAAATGTCAACAAAATGGCAGGCAGCGCAGCATTCGCGTGACCTACTGCAGGCGTGAAAAAACGCCTTACGGGGTTGTATACGGTAGGCCGTAGAATGCTTGTAACCATGAGGTTCCATCTACGCCCCCAAAAATCTTGCAACGATGTGGTCAGGTAAGGCTCGTTGAACTGTGGCTCGAGCTGGAACCCAAAGAGGCCTAGAGCCGGTGTGGCACATATGGCCAGCATAATCTCCAGCTCAAGGTACAAGTGCACGCAATACAGAGCTAAGATGATGTAAGAGTTCACGAATTGTCTGTAGTTATAGCTGTGAAATATGGCAACTAGAAGCAAAAGTTTGATAAGCAACATAAGTGGTTTTGGGATGTAAAGAGGTGATGTGGGGGAAGAGGTTAAGTTTGCATTGGACTGAGACACGGATTTGTGAGATGGGTTAGTGTCGGTCTCATTATGCTTGAGTTTTATGGGAAGACAAGCTAAGCAAATGAAATGGAAGACACTTGGTGGTGGTGGGTACAAGGGGCCTTGATCAATAGAGAAGAGGAGGAGCTTGAAGGTGGCAAGCCAAGTAAGAAAGAAAGCTGTTGGGCAACAAAGATGGAGGATGGTGAGGTCCAAAGGAAGGATGATGAAAAGGTAGAAGATGGGTAGTAGAGAGAGGAGTCTTAGGATACCCTTTGGGACTCTTGATGATACATAGTAACAGTAACACAAGCATGCTGAAGCTATAGCCCATACCCTGATCAAGTTCTTGAACTCATCACCTTCCATTTCTCTTGCACCTCCTAACTCTGTTAATTACTCGGGTATATACATATATTATATATAAGACGGAGTGCCCGGTCAGTGCATATTGGCAAAAGATCCACGGGCATCTTTTTTTCTCACCACAATAACGGGGAAGTGGTCAACTTTGTAGACAGCAACGTGGGCTTCGTCAGTATTTTATTTATTAGCAAAAGGCAGGCAAGATCCAGAGACCATGTTAGCGGTCTATTATCCTTTTCAATAATTTAAATCATTATCATTATCTTCTAGTTCGAAATTTCGCAATAAAGCAAAATTTAGTAAGGTCCGATAGTACGCAACCTTATTCCTACATAATAAAGAGGCTATTTCTGATAGACGCACATACAAATAAAACAATATAAAAATAATGCAGAAAGATAAAATTAAGATAGAATAACAATACAAGAAAAAAGGTAATACGAAAATTAATAAAAGGATAAAAGTAGTGGATTAATAATAACAATAATAATATTAATATTAATAAAAGAGGTGATAAAGATAAAAATAAAAATATCATGAATATAATGAATATACTAATGAATATAATAATTAATAAAGAAAAGACTAAAATAATAATAAAAATAAAAAGATTAAAATATAATAATAATAAAAAATATAGATAAAAATAACACTATTAGCTTAAATAGCTTAAATGTACTTTGTAAAAATTAAACTACAAATCAACATTATCGCCAACAGAAAAATCCACCAAACTATTTATGTGGCCCAAGTTTTGGCAGTCTTTTTTGGTTTGAGGTGTCCACTGGCCTTTGGAGCGATGACTAATCCCCTTTCATTTCGTGATACATCTCTTATCAGAGGGAAGATCACAACTGACCCAAAAATTTGCTGCATTCCCAAAAATAGGAATCGAACCCAAAACTACTTGGTTAAGCACCAATTGGAAATGGGTTGTAGGAAGAGGCGGGTTGGCAAATGTTATAATAAATCATTTTCGTATCTAAATAACCAAAATCGAGGCAAAGATTGACAATCTGGGAACCCAACAAGCTCCATCTTCAAACACTTCTCTGTCTATTAAGAAAAGCACTCGAATCTAACACCAGCTGGAAATGGGTTGTAGGAAGAGGCGGGTTGGCAAATGTTACAATAATAATTTTCAGATCTAAATAACAAAAAACGATGCAAAGATTGACAATTTGGGAACCCGAAAAGCTCCATCTTCAAACACTTCTCTTTCTATTAAGATAATCACTCGAATCCAATACCCATGTTTCACATTTCACTCATTCTTTAGCTTCAACTAGTTTTAAATGTCAGTATCCCCTTTGTAAGGTTGGCAACGTATAATCTCCAACAAACAAAAAGGAGAGGAAGGATGGGAGATAGGTAGACTTCCTCTCACATAAACTTAATGTCCCTTTCCTTTCAACTAAGACAAGGATTTGTAGCTAGAAATTGCGTCTGGGTGTTCAAAAATAAAGCTCTCAGATGCTGTCATAACCTAAAAGGTATAGAACCCCATTGTCAATCTCAATTCCTGCATCTGTACCTCCATAACCAATCTTCCGTGCTAGTTGAGAAGGATCCAGCAACTCAGAAGACATTTGAAGGCGACACATCAAATATATAAATTGTGTTGTGTGCCTTCAAATGTCACAAGCAACTTCTGGCCGATAAAAGTGAGACACTCGATAGGTAACGTAAAATGCCAGTGGGCAAGATATTCCAACTCAAAAAAACATTGAACGTCTTATTATAAAGTACACTGTGTTAGAACAAGCATAATATGCCCCTAAGCTCAAATGTAAGGCGATGACAGTACTGTACTATATATCTACTCATTGAGCCAACCTGCAGAGTTATGAGGGTAAGGATTGTGAGGAACAGAGGGAAATCCCCTTGGATCAGCAAAATATCCAGGTTGGAGTGCGGGTGATCTTGAAGCATAAAAATCATTTCTGTTCCCCGGGGGTGGTTCAAGACCCCAGTTGTTCGCCCTCATATGGTTCAGTTCATTCAAGTGAGATGGATATTGATCCATTGGAGGAACAGAGGACAGTGGTCTAATATGGCTGGACCCTGGATCATTCATGAACGGATGACTTCTTTGAATAGGGGGATCGCTAGCTTGTCCATAAAGATGAACTCGTGTCCGAAAATCTGGGGAATCACGTCCATAAAGATGAACTCGTGTCCGAAAATCTGGGGAATCACGTCCATAAAGATGAACTTGTGACTGCAAGTCCGTGTCCCTATCAGCAGCATAGCTTCCATGGTCAACGATCTTGCCACTGTTTCTCATATTCATGCCATACTGCTCTTCCCAGTTTGTGCCACCAGATATTCTATAGCTTCCATGTAAATAAGGCTCGTCATTGTTTAGGTCATATCTTCTAATGTCATCATGAATTCTGGAGCTGTTACCACTATAATCTGTTCCATACTGCAAGTAAGAACCAGATAAACCAGGCTCCATGTGATGACATCGGTTGTCAGAAGCCTCTGCATGTGAGGCCATTTCACCAGATCCAGATGGAAGACATTCCTGTGAAGATCTATTGAGGAGAATACTGCTCGGACGATGAGGAGGCATTTCGTTGTTTACATTGCTCACAGACAGATTTCCATCATTTGAAATAATCCCTGGTGAGGAGCTGATCAGTCCTCTTCCAACCTTTTCTTCACTTCTCTTCTTTAGTGTCTCACTAGACAGACTCTTCACAGATCCACGGCTATCATGACTTGCAGCGTCACATTCAACTCGAGAAGCACTTCCTCCATAGCCTTCACCAACAAATAATCCATGACCAAAATTTTTGGCTTCCTTTATTTTAGTCGAGAAATCATCCAAAACTGAAGCTTTGCCGTTAGAATCATGGTCATCCATTTGATAAGAACAGTTCTGCATTTCATCCCTAATTGATCGTTCCCAGTTCTTGACTCCATGACCGTGCTTACGAGCTACAATATTATGTCTAGCAGTCCAATCTCGACGACTCCAGAGATAAAGAAGTGGTGGAGTCAAATTTGACTGCTCAATCTGTTTGTCATTTTGATCTATTGACCCTGGCAGATAAAATGACTGCAGAGGATGATGGAAAGAAAAGGTAAGCTACAATATGCTGAAATCTAATACTAAATCAGACCCAAGTCCAAGAATTTCTATTTACCTTTCCTGATAAAAATTGATCATTCTCCCAAACAAGATCATAAGGTGGATTCTTCTTGTCTAACCTGAAAAAATTAAACTAAAGATATATAAGAGAGAAAAAGGAAAAAAAAAACAAAATTTGAGCGTTTACCTTTCTGTTTCTGGTGGAACAATAAGGATGAGGAGTTTTGGTCTAAATTCAAGAGCCTTATCAATGAACTTGTTTGCCAGAACTGCTTGAACTCCAAAAGGTGGATTTAGCCCCATGATCTACTCAATTAGTAAAGAGTAGTTAAAACATTGGGAAAACTTCAACAATGATTTTGCCCTTTCACCATTCTTTTGTTAGAAAGAAAAACGAATCTCACCAATCGTGAACCACTTGTTGGAAGCTCATCAGGATGAACTGTCATCCAATCCCTCCTCTCGAAGTTGAAATCATTCTGTCACAAAGCAATGTGATTAAAAATATATTGCAAATGAGTGCTACAATTATATTGCAAATGGATATGCAGAACAAACTCATGCACAGAGCCTGACACCAAATACAGAAAAATGCATCAGAAGAGCAGGAATAAAAGAGACTTGACCAGATCATAATAACTGGACTTACCAAATTATGCAGATAAACCAGAACATCACAAATTACAGAACATTTTGAAGCCAA
>JANVCQ010000005.1:23998144-24019889 GCA_025531925.1 Erythroxylum plowmanianum | reverse complement strand
CTTTTTTTAGTAACTGAAGTAACTAAAATGTGTGTAGAAGTGTATACCTTAACTTTATTGACCATACACTAAAGTAACCATACAATAAAGTAGAACTTGATGCTACTTGTCCTATCCTGTGTTTAATCGAGAGCTTAGATCGCGAAATTCAATACCATAGGACTTTATGATTTATGCCCTCCTTAAGTGTGTATTATTGAAAATATTAGGAGTAATATAGGTTAGTTCAATAACAACAACATCATAATACTAATTCAATGCAATTATCAAGAATCTTAAACCTAAATAGCTACTTTTTTTAGTAACTGAAGTAACTAAAATGTGTGTAGAAGTGTATACCTTAACTTTATTGACCATACACTAAAGTAAAAATAAGTGTCTTGGACTCCTAATTAAATTATTTGGTGCATATTATGGTTCAAACATTTTCTATCTAGTTAATTTCCTTTAATATGTGTTGAAAAGAAAATCTTTGTGGGATTTTACTATTTTGGTTTTGGGAAAGCCAAAAATATTTTCCATAACATTATGATCTAAGTTGCATGGTTCCCCTTTTAATTTAAGCAAAAAATTGTCTAACTTGTTTGGCTCTGAACTTAGGGTAGTATAGAATTATAGGGTAAGTTCTTTATACAAAAGATAATCAAAACAAATAAACTTTTTGTAATTCTCTTTTGTACTTAAAGATTCCACTTTATCTTTAAGCCTTAATTCTTCCAAGATTTAGAAATCAAAATAATGAGGTGTAAGAACAATTTTGAGAGCAAAATTTTGGAATTTCTCACCTCTTTTTGTGAGAATCACTAGATTTATAAGTACAGTACGTAAAAATGGAAGAAAGAGTGAAATATGCTTGAAAATTAAGTGAAAAAGGGTTAGGGCGCTAATTAAAGAGAATAAGTGAGGGGAGGAAGAAAGAAGAGATAACAAATAAATAGGATGGGGATTGGGAGGGGGGAAGGGTTAAGTCATGCTCCCACTTGCACGATTGTGCAAATGTGACTTAACCACGAATGATTGTAATAGTGAGGTTTAGGTGCCAGACCTACTCATTTGCACAATCGTGCATTTTTGCAAGATCATAACAAAGGGTATGGTGCTCTAATTTGCACGATCTTGTATACCCCATAGACACATTCCATAATATTTTTACACACTTCATATTATGAACATCCATCAATCAAACTAACTTAAATATAAGAAATTACAATATCATGCTAATTTTAAGGTCACTAGCTTGACCATTTCATTTTTGTTTTTGAATCAAAGGGTGGTGGAAGCTTCTCAATAACCTCAGTTTTAGCTCTATCCACTTCTATATATTTGCACGATATTTTATGTCCCAAAACTACACCCTTATGCACCTTTCTCTTTTCTTGTTCCCCATCTAGCCTGTTTAAAATTATAATGGGTATAGTAATTATCCTCACCTATAAAGATATATATAAAGTGTATGGGTAAGGATTTTAACTCTAGAGTAGGTGGTTTCTCAATTGAAGGTAGCATGGGTGCTTTCGTCCTTACTAAGAATTCATGTTTCGATTTCTCACCCAACTCTTCCACCTCTAAATCTTCATCATCTTCCACATTGCAAAAATTAGCATCTTCTTTAAAGTTCTCCTCTTGCTCTTTTACACTCTTATCAACTACATCAATTTTCATACAAGAGTTGGCTTTCTTCGGATTCTTCAACACCTTGCTCATATTGACCTCAACCTGTTCATCCCCAATCCGAAGAATCAATTTTCCTTCATCAATATCCATCAATGCTCTTCTTTTATTCATAAATGTTCTACTAAGAATTAATGGAAGATTTCGATCCTTTTCAAAATCTAGCACTAAGGAATTCACACGAATAATAAAATCGTCCACATTAACTGACACATCCTCTACCACGTCAAATGATTTCTTTATTGATTGACTCACTAATTAAAGGAACATAGATATAGGGATTTAGCCCCAATTTCTTGAAAATAGGTAAACACATAAGATTAATACTTGCACCTAAGTCATATAAACACTTAGAGAATTCTAAATTACCAACTATAAAGGGTAAACTCCCTAGATTTGTCAATTTTGAGGGAATATGGCTGATAATTATGAAGTTGCAACTCTTTATCAATGAGACAATTTGATTGTCCTCCCAAGTCCATTTGTTTGATAGGATGTTTTTGAGAAACCTTGCATACTTGGGCATGTTCTCCAAAGCTTCCATAAAGGACAAATTAATTTTTATTTTTTTCAACTTCTTTAAAAACTTTGTAAATTGAGTTTCCATTTGATTCTTTTTCAACCCTTGTGGGAATGAAATCTTAGGAACATATGGAGGGGGTGGGACATATGATGGTTCCTCCTTCTTCTCTTCCTTCTTATCATCCTTCTTTTGACTTCCTTCTTAGTGGGGTTCAACTTTCTTCTTGGTTATTTCTTCTAACTTTTTACTACTTTTGAGTGTGATGGCCTTCAATTGCTCCCTTAAATTAGACTTCGTATTACTCAGAAGACTCTCCATACTTCATGTAGACAATATGTTTATAAGTTACCCCACTTGAACCTCTAAATTATGGATGGAAGACACATGATTCTTTGCAATTTGGTCAAAACTTAGCTTGTATCTTCTTTTGGTTCTCATTTTGGCTCATGAACTTGGAATTAAACACATCCATTAGCTTATCCATCTTTGATTCCAATGAATTGAGCCTATATTACTAAAATCATGGTAGGCTGTATGCTCTCATTTAATTACCTACGTTATTAAACCAAGAGATATTTAAGTATCTACCTATGATTATAAGCATTTGAATAAGGGTGTTATCAATTAAGAAGCAATCAGTTGTAACATAGTCTTCTTGACTACACAATTCACATCCATGATGTATTGCTTTTGGTAGCTTGAAAGAAATGGATTTTAGGTTGTTTATTTGTTTGGGTAGGTTTGTTACTTTAGCTTATAATGCTATCAATGAATTAATAATAAGCACTCCCTTTTGATCTATAAAGGTTAGTTGATGTTTACAGCTCTTCAATGTTTATAGACAGTTATTGTTTGCCATCTCTTTTAATAAAACATGTGCAATATCTACCATCTTCCTCATCAATGAGCCTCTAGTTATTACGCCAATGGTACCTCTTGTAAGTGTATTGACTTCATTGTAGATGGTTTACAATAAGAACTCCTTGGGTAAGTTATAGTGTAGATAGCTCCTTTGTAAGTTCTTAAATCTTTCCCACGCTTCATACAACGATTCTCCTTTAATTTGTTGAAAATTTTTTATTTCCTTTATGATCCTTTTGGTCTTCATTAAGGGAAAGTCTTTAGCCAAAAAGGTTTGTATCAATTGCTCCCATGTTGTCATGTTTTTTAGGTTAAGAGAGTTTAACCATATCTTGGCTCGATCTTCAAGCGTGAATGAGAATATGCTCATCTTGGTTACATCCTTTAATAACCCATTCACCCCTTATGCCACGACATTTACCCAATAATTTTGAGTGGGAGCTCACTTTTTCACCTTCCGAAGTCCTACATCATCGATGGATCAAAAAAGGAGGAAAACTCTATTTTTGAGCTCGTAGTTCTATAGCATGATTGTCCTCTAGAAGAAATGAGTTAGGACAATTATAAATTACATTAGGGTCAATTCCTTGATTTTCACCTTAAGGAAAAGGTGTCTTTCTCGAGGGGACTAATGATACAACACCACTATTGGCAGTTTATTCAAGGAGGAGACATGTTAATACTCAACAACCTTCAAAATCCTACGATTAACAACTTTCAGAATAAGATTTTGATAGTTGTGATTACATCCATATTTTTAGGTTTTGTTATCCCTATTTTCATATTATCTTATTTTTTAGTTTATAGCCTTTAAATAATCGATTAATTATGGTTTATTAACAAAAATAATTTAAAGAAATTCTTTATCTTATACATATATAGATATAGAAGATAAAATCCAAGGGGTAATTATATATTGTAAATGAAAATATAATGAGATTATAATTATGAAATTCATATTGCATTTATCTATTATCCTTAAATTGTTTGTAGTTATTATTCAATTAAGATGAACAATTATATAATTATATATGGTCAATTAGAAATTGAACATTAATATAATGTAAAAAGACTAGTATATTTTATGTTTTTTCCTTATAAAGGAAGTAGTTAATCTCATAGGCTAAAGTATGGAGATCTTTAAACAAACATGTGAATGTTTGTTAGAGAACAAGTTCACTGAATTTACTCGATAAGAGAAAACCATTTAGAACATTAATTGTATGTCTATGGAAATTCTCATTGTGATGATTGTATAAGTGATCTTTTAACTTGAGGTCTTCAAAGTTATCTTGTATATGGATTGCTATATTTTGATACTACTTATAACCTAATCTAATCATAGGATATTTAGTCAATAGTCACTAGATGTAGCACAAATTATATGAAGGTACCAAAGTGATCAAGATAGGATTTATCACCCTAAAGTAATTTGAGAGAATGTTTTATTTTTCTCAATTAGTACTAATTCAGGAAATCCTTGGCCAAGGTATAATGATGTTTTGTAAAAGGATTACAAATTTCATTAATTGAATTAATAGCTAATGACGAAGAACTAATGTGATTGGATTGAAAATAGAGTAGAAATTAATTTCATACTGTATTTCTAATCAGATCATTAAATGATGAAAGGATTAAATTATATGAAAATTCATGCACAAAATGATTAGTTAAAACCACTTTTACATTCCTAAACATTTAGGTGGTCATGATGTGTCACTAGATGTCAATCTTAATCAATGATAATAAATTATTTAATTAAAAATAATTAAAAAGGGATTTTAATTTATCTAATTTTAATTATGAATTAGAGTTATAATTTATAATCCTTACTAACATATTTAGGAACCTAATGGGTCTCACATAAAGAACGAGTTTAAGAGAGCAAATATATTTTAATCAAGTTGGACTTGATTGTAAAGTTTGAGAAAATTTATGATTAAATATGAGATATTTAATAAATAAGGATCAATATAAGATATTGGATCTTATTCAGGCATAATAGGTAATTAATTAGAATTACTTGTAATTCTAATTGAAGCCTAATTAAAATTATATTTTAATTTCAATGAAATTACTAAAATATCTAGAACTTATTATAAATATGTTTAAGCTCTAAAGAAGCTAGCACTCTTTGTCTAACCATCTTTGTGACAGTTACACAGTTCTTTGAACTTGTTTTATGGATACCATTAAAGGCTAGATATTTATACGGCTACGATTGTTGAAATAAACCAGTTTTGAAAACGATTGGAGGAATACAACAAGAAAAAGGATCAGGCTTCGAAACAAGGTACGAATTAAAATTTATGCTTTATATGTTAATCACTTTATTGAATTAAAGTAATTTTGATTTTTGAAAAATTAAAATACAAAAAGTTTCGTAATTATTCTATTGCAGTTGAGATAAGATCTTATCCAAATTTTCCAATAGTTTTAACTTATCTCAAATAATATTGGGATATTATAAATATCCCTTTTAATGTTAGTAAGTAGGCAAATTTTGTTTTTGTAATTGCTATTATTTATGGGAGTCAATCCACTCCATATTGTTAGCTCAAGGTTTATTATTAATGATTTTGATGATAACCTCATAATATTTTAAAATTCAAATTAGATTTATTTCCTTATACAATTAATGGTTTAATTCTCTAAAGGAAATAAAATCATAGGATAAATGCTTCCTTTCTTGTAGGAACCTTCCTGACGAACTTACCTTATTTATTTCACAATATCTGAAAGAATCTTGTTATCATTGGAGTTATTTCCTTTTATTGTTAATAGGTTAATTTTCAAAAGAAAATAAAATCATAAGAAATACGCTTTCTTTCTTTTAGGAACATTCTTTATGAACTTACCTTATTAGAAATGGTTTATCTGAAAAGATCCTACTAATTATGAAGGTCGTACATTAGCCTCGTGATTACTGGAAGATTTTTGGCAAAGATGACATTGAAGTTATTCATATTTAAATTCATCTAGTTGAATAAGGATGTAAGTGAAGCAATGACTAGTTGAAGAAATGCCTACTTAAAGAAGAGTCATTGCTTTTGCGAAAATAGATCATACTCTTAAAACACATATTAGCATCAATTCTCTTGAAAGTCATATCATTTCAAATCTATTGTGTTTTAGAAGTGAAAATTCATTTTTGAGAGAGATCATTAAAGCTCATATCGACCAAATTACATTTTCATCTATTAAGAGCTTGTAGAGGCTAGCTAAATACTACTAGTTTGGAAGGTTGGAAAACCTTGAAAAGTATATACTCGTGAGCTTGAAGAGGCTTATCAAATTACTACTTGAGATTTTAGTGAAACACTCAAGTTGGATATTTGGGGACTGGACGTAGGATTGAGTTATAAGTCGAACAAGTATAAATTGACCGCATCATTCTTTCTCTCATGTTAACTTTTATATTTCCGCATTATATTGTGTGTGTGTTCATTTTATTAAGAGACTCTTTCACTTTTATAATAGGGTCCTTCTGTTTTCAACTTTCAAGTCACACACAATTCTCTTCCCTCTTGCGTGTGTTTGCTTTATCACATACGGGTACTCTTGTTGGGAATAATAACTGTAGAAATTCTTACATCTACTATTTCTAGCTTTTCTTATTCTTTTCCTACTGTTATTCAGTACTCCGCTATGTGCCTATCAAATTCTTAATTTGGGAAGTTTTGCCATAGCTTTTAACTTTCTGTTAGGCCATTTTAAGACGTCTGCACCAGTTATCTCTTTTCCTTGCGAGTGGGATCTCAAGTTCTTTAGAAGTTAAAGTATATTATGTCTCATCAATCTCCACAAGAAGGCTAAAAAAGAACTTACAAATTTTAGTACTCTTTAAGAAATTACAAAAGGCAAATGACGTTTATAGAAAAGGAGGAATAAGACTTTGATTTTTCAAACATCAGATCTCACATGATCCCCTAACTCGAGAAGTATGATCCCTTAATTGGATCAAGGTATTTTATTTAGAAATGGTAACCAGTCCCTAATAGATAATTGAGATTACCAAGTATCAATTTCTTATTTCTTTGTACTATATCATTTCTGCCCACATTCACAAGGGAAAATATCAATTGTCTCCAAATCTTTATAACTTGATTGCCATTCTCTACTTTTCTAAATGTCATCTTAATTGGAGACTTTAATGCCTGCTTCCAATTAACTGATCCAAGAGAAACCTTATCAAGCACTTCCAAATATCCACCTATATCCAAAAGTTTTAGACAATCAAGATTACAAAATAAATTGTTCATCTAAAGCCATTAAAACCATTATTTGACCTGCATGCACATGGTACTTGATTGTAGTTGTAAGAAATGTAAACAATATATTATGGAACTTTCAATTGAGTACACTGTGTTGAGAAATCTGGTCAAAAATCGATTTTGGTCACAACGGAATATATCAAAACTTTTTGTAACCTTTGATTTCTCGAAAATCAAGACCTATTTAATTCTATAAAATTTCATACCTTATTCCAAAGATTGATCTTTATCTTATTGTATCCCTTAAACCGTTTCTGAAACTGATCTGTTTTAGCCACTATAGCCGCACAAGTGTTTAGTCTCTAATGGCATCCACAGAATAGGTTGAGAGAACTTTGTAACTCTTACGTAAAAGGTGAAGCAAAAAGTACTAGCTCCATAGAGCTTAAGCCTATTTATAAGAGGTTCTGGACATTTTGGTAATTTCATAGTTGGACATTGTGGAAATTTCCAACTATGCCCAAATAAGATTTAATATGAGATATTGATCCTTATTTATTAAATATCACATATTTAATCGTAAAATTTCTCAAATTTTATAATCAAGTCTAACTTGATTAGCTCTCTTCAACCCATTCTATATGTGAGACCCATTAGTTCCCAAATATGTTGGAAATGATTATAAATTCTAATTCTAATTGATAATTAGAATTAGATAAATTAAAACTCCTATTAATTTAGCTTTAATTAAACAATTTATAATCATAGATCATGATTAGCGTCTAGCAATGCATAATGACCATCCAAATATTTAGGAATGTCAAAGTGGTTTTGACTAACCTTTATGTACACGATTTTTCCGTATAATTCAATCTTTTCATCAACTAATGCTCCGATTAGATATAGAGCTTGGAATTATTTTTTACTCTATTTTGAGTCCAATCATATGAGTTCTCTACCATTGGCTATTAATTCGATTAATGATATTTGTAAACTATTTGCAAAACATCATTCCACCTTGGCTAAGGATTTCCCAAATCAATACTAATCGAGAACAATGAAACATTCTCCCTAATTACTTTAGGATGATGAATCCCATATTAATCACACAACTATCTCCATATAATTTATGCTACATCCAATGACTACCATTTGACTGACCCATGATTAAATAGGTCATAAATAGTATCAAAATATATTAATTCCTATACAAGATAACTTTGGTGACCTCAAGTTAAAGGATCACTTATACAATCATCACAATGAGAATTCCATAAAAATACAAGTAATGTTCCAAATATATTTTCTCATATCGGATCTGTTCAGTAAACTTGTTCTCTAACAAGCACCCACAGGTTTGTTTAAGTATATATTTTAGCCTATGAGATCAACTACTTCCTTCATAAGAAAAAACAAAATGTATGCTAGTCTTTTTACATTTTATTAATGTCCAATCTTAATATAACAATGACTAGAAAAATTTAGGAATAATACATAAATGCAATATGAATCTCATTATAATTTCATTTGCAATGTACAATTATTCTATGGACTTTATCATATACATCTAAACATGTACGTGATAAAGAATACCTTTAAATAATTTGTCACTAAACTATAACCAAAGCGATTGGCTATAGGGCATAAACCAACATTCTCCCACTTGCGCTAAGCCAATCTTTTAAGTATTTTATACTATATCACCATATGATGATTATTCTACTGCTAAAACAGTAGCCTAATGAGAAAATTCTACAAGATTCTCTATAGTGAGCAATTGTTTAAATCTTACAACTCTCATCTTAATTATCATTATAATTAAGAAAATTTGCATAAATGCCTTTTTGGATCTTTGATAAGACATTAGCTCCTTACACATGCCCAATGGCTCTAATGTTCTATAGTACATTACTATCTTGAATAATGCAAAGAAACAATATCAAGTTTACTAAAGAACTTGTTAATCTAATTAATCATTTCCACTAAATGAAAAATATATTATAGCTCATTAACAACCATTGCCACATTGGAACCTTTTCAATCCTAAATGATATTATTCTAAGTAAATAAATCTTAATTAGTATTTACTTATATAGTTATATCCTTATCATCTTGAACTCAAATATCAACTCATGTACAGAGTAATGGATATCTTTAATACTTCGCAAGTGTCTGATGTCTTAAATACTAAACATCTTTAGTACATCATCTATGTGTTTGAATTAGAATAGGTCAAAAACATCTAATCTATCTTTATAGATCTAATTCTCTTAATTACATTGTTAACCTTTTCATATCCAATAAGAGTTGTACTTGGACAATTATGTTTTCAACTATTGAAAGTTAAAATTGTTGTTTTCTATAAGCAATATGTCTCCACATACTCCCACTGAAGAGGACAACTATACTCCCACTGACCTTCTTGCAGACATGAAAAATTCACAATCATCTTCAAAACAAACACTTTGAATTCATCATGAAAGCAAATCTTTCAATGTTTCGTACCTTCCAACTATACATTAAATGTATCAATAAAGGCAATAGTTGCAATTGGATGTATTATCATGAGATTTGAACCTTTCAATTTCATCTTACTACCATTACTTATCTTGAGAACCATTCTCCTATGAGTATACATTGAAACAAACAATTTTTTTAATAGGTCTATAAGATTATATCCAACCTTTTGGATATCTCATAACCGTTTATTACTTAATTTAGTTTTAAACTAAATGGATAATATATGCTTCAACTAAGCATTACATCCTTAAATCATTAAGTTTGAGTCTTTAAAAGACTTAGCGTTTCATATCTAATATGAATCTTGCTAATTGATTCAATTGGAACTATAGAAGGTAAGTTATAGTACTGGCATAGCTATAGAAGAAATAACATTTCATCATACAATATATCAATTATATTTTACTCCTTACATAAATCCATACTGTTATGAATTTAGTTATGAGGTATTTACTAGAAAATCTCATTCCCTATAGATAACTGAAAATTTAAAACTTGTTAGAAGGATCTCATTGATGAGCTCCATCATTCTTAATGCTTAATTTCTACTTAGATTTAAACAATTTGAACTTTTCAAAATTTTAAATCATTATTTCATTTAATACGTATGACTTTATCACATAAAGTCATTAGTAATCTAATGAAATATAAGTATTATCCTTTTTGTGAGTTGTTATTATATCCAATACATCATATGTATAAGATTTAACAATTCAATGCCATCATCATCGCTTCACCAAAGGTTGATTTTGTTATTCTTCAACTTGATAAGTTTCACAAGTTTCCTATGATTTATATTCAAAAGGATTCACATATCCTTGTATGTAACTTTATGATTTTAATTTTGCTGATTTAACTAACATGGCATAAAAGGATTGTCTTGATTATTCAACTTTTTATTCTTGCCATTTTTGTTAAGCATAAGTCTTCTTTGATCCAATACATATACAATATATTTGCATAAACTTGGATCAACTACTTTTACTTAACAATCTATTTCTTATCATGCTTTGAACATTACAATAATGTTGAATCAAAATTCAGTATCAAATACACATAAGCATGAACTAGAAATTCATATGATAATCATTTTCATCTAATGATAGCTATTATCATTCAATAGCAAAACCTTTAATTGTAGTCCAAAATTATGCTTATAGTAGGCTAAATTAAATGAAATAATTCCAACAAGGTACTATAACTTTTGAGTGAGCCCTACTCCATGCAACTCCTTACATTTTGCTATCATAGTGTTGACATACATATTGTCATCAAAGTTTACGAGACATTAGTCAACTCAAAATGTCAATACATTTTGTCATCTATATGATTTTGACATATCCTATAACTTTGTTGCCATATTCTCAATAGGGATTATAGCAAAATTGCATAATAGGTGCACAATTTTCTATCTAACTTTAAGAACTCTTCCCAAACATAACATATGTCCAAGAAATTTGGTTCACTAACTTAGCATCAACTATACTAAACAAGGTAAGTTTCAATCATAACAAAATAAATGTAAGAAAGCAAGTAATCAATTATATGTCATGACTATCAAATAAGATTAGGACTTTAATCATGCATTTGGTTACTTGATAGGTGTGAAATGCATCTTATTTTAGGGTATAGTTTGATACGTGTTTAGCCGTTTATTCGATTGTTTAGTCTGTGTTTAGGGTAGAATTGTGTTAGTTTGTGATTTATTTGTGTTTTAAATGTTTTATGGGTTAAAATAATCCTTTGAGCTTAAATATGATGTTTTTAGGTACCTTGATGTGTTTATTAATGTTTCAGGGTAAAGATTGAAGAATAGAGGAGTTTCGAAGCCAATTGGAGCCAATTGCATGCCTATAGGCCATACGATTGTCATAGAAAGGCCTAACATAGGCCACGATCGTGGCCTGTGTTGGGCAGATGTGTAACCACTTCCAAACTTCATGTTTCAAAGGATTTTTTGGACTTTTCGGACCCCGAAAATAACCCTAGTTCAAACGTAAACACAAAAGAACATAAATAGAATAAAAAAGAACAGAAAGAAGGAGCTTTAAATTCAACCATTCTTGGAAACCCTAAAGGGAGAGAAAGAAGAGAGAGACAAGAAGAAGAGTAAGAAGGAGGAAGAAGAAGTGGATCCCAATGCCATTGCTCCCTAGATTAGGTGGTATTCCGATGTCGCTACCTTCCCGATTTGTCCAACCTAAGTTCCATTTTCTCTTCATTTCCTTTTTTTATTTAAATGTATGAAGTTGAGATGGATTGTATGGAATTGGATTTCAGGTTTTTGATAATGTTCTAAAGTCTCCTTTAAGATTTTACTTTGAGTTAATATTGATTTAGTTATCTTCGTATGTATTGTTTTGGGTGTTATGATTGATTAATATAATTTCATGTTTCGGTAACAAACTGAGAGGATAAGCCGAATAAAAATGATTAGATCGGATTAATAAGAGTTAAGTGATCTAATTGACCATTTAATCAATGTAGTCGGTAATTTCATGGAGAGAGATCTCATGTGAGACCCAATTTTTTATTATAGAGTTTTAGAACTAATTAGAATGGTGGATAATTTGTGAATTGAGATATTATAAGTTCCATAATTCGATTAGGTTTACAATTTAGGGTTTAATGGTTATAACTAGAGAGAGTAATCAACCCTATGACCATCTAGAACTGACACCCCATGAACACATAAATGGCTAGATTAGCATTAATGGTAGGTAAAATCCCTTCTCTCATAACTTGATTAACTCTCTTGATGGATTTCCATTATGACTTTTGTGACTGCTCAATTTAATTATGTTTTATTGAAATTTTTGATTTACAATTCCTGAATCAAATTCTTGTATTTACTTTTTTGTGTTCACTTGTGTAGTTTTTTTTATTTCTTTTTATTCTTTTCTTTGAGCCTTAGATGGTTTAGGATTAGGCTAGTACCCTCCTCATGGGATTAACACCTCTTATACTATAGTCATGACTCGTGCGTTTATAGTATTTAAGGGTTTATAAATTTTAAAGCTCGAATGACACGATCAAGTTATTGGCATCGTTGCCAGGGAGGCATAGATTAGTTTAATTCTTATAGTCTAAGGCTTTTTTCACCATCTTTTGTGATAAAAAAGAGAAGTTGGTCATAAAGTAGATGACACATCAACTTGGATATCATCAAACAACAATGGGGAATCTCGAGAGTTGAACACTAAAAGGAGATGGAAAGAACGATGGTGAAGGAAATGCATTATGGAGAGTGACAAACCCTTATGGACGTCATGAGGCCACATTTCAATGCCCATCGTCAAAGGATTACACGACTATAGATGCAAGTGAATCCGCTCGAGATCAAACAATTACTGCTAAACATACTGCAAACTAACGTGCAATTCTACGAATTAGCCAATAAGGATCCCAATGCTCATTTAGCTACCTTCTTAGAAATTTGTGACATCCTTCGATATATTGGGATGTCAGAGGATGCTATTAGGATGAGGCTCTTTCCCTTTACTCTTAGGGATCGAGCTAAGTCTTAGTTAAATTCTCTCAACCTATCTAACACCACAACTTGGGAGATGTTGGTGTGAGTTTTTCTAAATAAGTATTTCCCTCTAAATAAGTCAACAAGACTAATAAAGGGAATTATCAATTTCTAACAAAATGACAAGGACTCTTTACATGAACCGTGAGAAAGGTATAAGGAGTTGCAAAGGAGTTGTCCTCATTATAACCTACCCAACAAATTCTTATTGTAAACCTTCTACACTATAGTTAATCCACCCACGAGAAGCACAATAGACCCAGCTACTGGAGGATCATTCATAAGGAAAATAGTTGAAGCAGCACACAATCTGTTAGAAGACATGACATACACTAGTCATCTTTAGGCATCAAAACGAAGTAGAAAGCAGTCAACCTTTTAAGACCCATGAGGAATGATTGTTACTGAAAATTCAATGACAACATAGTACGTTGAGATTGACAACCTAACCAAGCAATTGAATAACCTGAAAGTCACCTCTTCCTCTCTAGTCACAGTAATGCAGCACGAATATGAGTTATGTGGATAAAAGAGCTATATCGCAGCTGATTGTTTCTTAGAGGAAAACAACAACATGGAGCAATTCAGCTTTAATGGAGCACAAGTTGGTCAAGGAGATAACAATCCTTATTCTAGCATATACTAGTCGGGGTGGCATAACCACCCAAATTATCATTGGTCTAACAATACTGAGATTCATTTTAGAAATTAAAGGTCACATGGATATCAACAGGATAAATACAATGAATATAACTCCAAACTGGACAAGATCATAGACAAGCTTATAAGTATGGATGAGGCCCATAAGAGGTTAGAAGAACAAATTGACTAAGTAACAAGGACTCATGCCTTTTCCATTCCCAGCCTAGAGGTTCAAGTGGAGCAGCTTACTAATGTGTTGTCTATAAAAAGATGGGAAGTCTTTTGAGCAACAAGGAAGTATATCCAAGAGAGCAAGTTAAGGCTATCACAATTAGGAGTGAGAAAAAGTTAGGAGAACTAACAGATAAACTAGCTGAAACTCACTCTATAGAATACCAAGAGAAGCAGAAAAAGGATGAATAAAAGAATGAGAACCCTTCCTATGCTCATCCTCTACCTTACCCACTGAGAATACCATTCATAAGAGTTGATGATGTCGAATCTTCAAAGGAGCATAAGGATGAAGAATAGATGAAAACAAACATTGAGTTTGAAAAAGTTATGAAAGTCTCTATTTATGAAGCAAAAGAAGAACAAGAAAAGGGAGTGACTAAGGAAGAACAAGAGCAACTCACCCTTTTACCAAACAAACTACTAGACTTAATAGAAGATTATAATTATGAGTTCATATTGTATTTATGTATTATCCTTAAATTATTTCTAGTCATTATTTTATTAAGACTGAACATTAGCATAACGTAAAAAAAACTAGCATACATTATGTTTTGCCTTATAAAGGAAGTAGTCAGTGTCATCAACTAAACCATAGAGATACTTAAACAAATGTGTAGGTGCTTATTAGAAAACAAGTTCACTATCCCTATATGAAAAATTCATTTAGAATATTACTTGTATGTCTATCAAAATTCTCATTGTGATGATTGTATAAATACTCATTGGGCTTGAGATCTCCAAAGTTATCTTATATAAGGATTATTATATGTTGATATACTTATGACCTATTATAAATATGGGTAGCTCAATCGATAGTTATTGGATGTATCATGAACTATAGGTAGTTGAGTGATCAAGATAGAATTTATCACCAAAAGTAATTAAGGAGACTGTTTCATTATTCTATATTAATATTGATTCAAGAAATCCTTAGCCAAGGTGGAATGATGCTTTGTAATGATGTTTTGTAAATTATTTACAAAACGTCATTCCAACTTGGCCAATAGTAGAGAACTAATATGATTGAACTCAAAATAGAGTAGACATTAATTTCATACTTTATGTCTAATCGAAACATTGTATGACAAAAAGATTGAATTATACCAAAAAATCTTACACAGAAAGGTTACTGAAAACTACTTTGACTTCTAAATATTTAGGTAGTCATGATATATTGCTAGACGTCAATCTTGATATATGAATATAAATTATTTAATAATTAAAGAATTAAAGATAGATTAAAGGAGTTTAATTTATCTAATCCTAAATATAATTTAGGGTTATATTTGGTATCAGTTGCTAACATATTTAGAAACCTAATAGGTCACACATAAAGAACAGGATGAAGAGAGCAAAGAGAAACTTTATGATTAAATATGAGATATTTAATAAATAAGGATCAATATGAGATATTAGATCTTATTTGTCCATAATTGGAATTTAATTAAAATTATTTGTAAAATTTTAATTAAATTTTAATTGAAGTTAGAATTTAATTTCAATTAAATTACTAAAATATCCTAAACTTATTATAAACAGGCTTAAGCTCTAATAGAGATAGCACTCCTTACCTAACTCTTTCTACAATAGTTGCAGAGTTCTCTTAACTTGTTCTGTGAATATAGTTAGAAACTGGACACTTGTGCAACTACGGTGGTTGAGATGAACCGATTTTATAAACAGTTTGAGAGATATGACAAGAAAAAAGATCAGGCTTCAAAATAAGGTATAAACTAAGATACATTATTTATTACAATTTATGTGTTAAATCATTTTATAGAATTTTAGTAATCTTCACTTTCAAAATATTAAGCAAAAAGGTTTTGTAATTATTTTGCTGCACTCGGGATTGAATCCCTGCCCAGTTTCCTAATAGTATTATTAGAGTCAACTTTAATTCAATAATTTGATTAAAAATTATTTGATTGTTATTGATCCAATTTTAGAATTGAAATTAAAATTGTAATTATTGCAAACTTTAAACTATTAAATATGAAAAGTTCAAATTAATATTACTAACACATAAACCTTAAATCACCCAAGCAGAAACAAATAAGATTTGTTTAATTTCTAAAAAGTACATGTGTAAAATCATTTTTCATCGAAAGAATAAGCCCCACCACCAATATTTATTCATTATAGGTTTTTTTGTAATCACTGGTGAGTTAATATCGATAGTAATTATTGGAATTGTTAGGATGTTTAGTAATTGCAATAATCAAGCCTGTTGTAACCTAGTTGAAAGGATCAAAAGTAAAATTGTGCATTTTATGTTATTATTACAGGTTGTTCCTCTTGAATAAGTTGTTAAGTTGTCTTGACATAAGTTGTCGGTAATGACTGACACCAAAAGTTAGCGGCAATGAATAGTTAGGACTAGCGTGAGAAGTTGCCATTAGTCAGAGAAGATGTCACACGAATCTGACTATCTTCTCCTCATAGGTAATATGTTGGAACAGGTGTAGCTTAAACCATACAAAGACAACTTCTTAGGCTGACAACGAGGCTATCACAGATGGATGGATAACAAGGAGGAGAAGCAATCGATGAGGTTGTTCTCTGGAATTTAACGTCAGCTAACTATGCATCTTCTAGAGTTGCTCGTTGGCATCTACAGTTTCAATATGGGTACAACTAGCAATGTTAAGTACCAACGACCTGTGGTTGTGGCAACGATGGTGGTAGGAAAAGCCTTGGTGGCTAGGGTTTCATCCTTACAAGATTAGGGTATCTAGGCTCTCGCAAATGGTTGGACAACAAGGAGGAGAAGCAATTGATGAGGTTGTTCTTTAACATTTAACGTCAACCAATTATGCATCTTTTAGAGCTAGTTGCTAGCAACTACAGTTTCAATATAGAGACAGCTAGCAACATTAGGCACCAGTGACCTATCACTGTGGCAACGATAGTGGTAGGAAGAGCCTTGGTGGCTAGGGTTTCATCCTTACAAGATTAGGGTTTCAAGGCTCTCTCAAATGGTTGGACAACAAAGAGGAAAAGCAATTGATGAGGATGTTCTATGGCATTTAATATCGGCCAACTATACACCTTTTGGAGTTACTTATTGGCAATCGCAGTTTCAATATGGGGATAGTTAGCAACGTTTGGCACCCGTAACCTATGGCTGAGGTAGCAGTGGTGATAGGAAGAGCCTTAGTGCTAGGGTTTCCATCCTTATAAGTTTAGGGTTTCTTAATTAGAAAATGGAGGTGTTTGGGAACAAGTTTATGAAATGGGATGTTTGGCCTTAGGTTTAAGGCTATTCAAGGTTAGGAATAAGAAATTCTTTAATTTTGAATAGACTTATTTGGACACAAGTCTAGAATGAGGTTTACTTGGTTACAAGTTGAAGTGTGACTTAGTGCCTTTTTGGTTCAGCTTTTGGAGACTTTAAAAGTACTTTTTTTACCGCAAAAGCTATTTTTAAGAAAAATGAGTGTTTGAATATAGCTTTTGAAGAAGCTCAAATTTGGAACTTTTCAAAAAAGCCCCTCATTTTAACTTTTTCAGGTAGAAATTTATGTTTATAATTTTCGACGTTTACATTTATAAGAAAGCAGAGAAGGAAGCATATCTCTTCTTCTTCCCTTGTACTGACTGACAAATACAAAATCCTACAAATATCGCAAACTATCTTTCACAGTTGTTTTGCAAACTGGTCTTCACAAGTGAAAAAGTGACCACCGACTTCTCAAGGACATAGCTAACCCATCTTCACTCGCTTCATTTCAGGTAGTTGCTTTATTTTGCTATTTTGTCATTTCTCGATCTGTTGGTTTCATTTTTGTTCTTACATGAACTGTGGTGACTTACCCGAATGTCAAGTCTATTAAATACAAGGACCAAGAACATGCAATCAACATTCTCTCTTTCAGTTCTGGTTCACCACACCGCAACTTTCCTTCGATCTATTTTTTGAATCAATCCCGTAGATCAATCAAGATTGGTTCTTGTTTGCAATTTTTGTTCCAGGCAAGTTTGCTCCTTTCTGTTACAAAGTCATTAGCTTTTACGATGTACTTATCATGTTTCTTCCTAGGATCATTAGATTGGTAGGTGGCATGTTAGCTGAAACGAGTTCTAGGATAATTTTATCTTTAAATTTTAGTTGTAAATTTTTCAACTTTACTACCTTTGAGAATTTCACGTCTTGGGTTCTTTGTGTCTATTCCAACTCTATAAGACTTTTGCAAGAACTTCTCTTTTGTTTATAGAATACCTAAAACATTGAATAGGATAGGCTAAAAGGTAGTGATTTTTTATTTTAATCACTTGTTTATCTTTATAATTACTGACTCTTTGATTTTAATTGCACTCTTGTGATTGTAACAATTTGGTGATTAAGATTTGAGCCTTTTGCAATTTGAAGTATTAAAATTTACCAATTTTGTTGAGGAGTAATCTTGAGATGAATTGAAATTTTGAACAGGTATAGTGGATTGCTGATAAGGGTCGAGGAATTCAGTTAGTGCAATAGTTTGCAATTTAGCATGGATCCAAGTATTTTCTCTTCCTTCACCGCTTGTTGGCTGTTACTTCTTAATATCATGCATATGGCTTCCAATTGCGTTAAATTAACCATTTTGTGTTACAGTTCCTGTCAGAATTATAGACCCTTCAAAAGCCTTGAACTCCTATGGCCTTGGTAACGTTGATTGGAAGGAGAGAGTTGAAAGATGGAAACTCAAACAGGAGAAAATTATGATACAGATGACCAATAGATACAGCGAAGGAAAGGGAGATTTTGAAGGCACAGGTTCTAATGGAGAATAACTCCAAATGTGAGCTTCCTTGCATAAAAGATTTAGTTTAGTTGCTTTAGGTTTGAATACTCTACTAAGATAAATCCAATTCATAAAGATGTTTGAAAAAGCTTGTTGAGCTATTTGTGGTGAAAAGGAAAGATTTTCTTTTCTAGGATGATAGAAACAGACCTTGTTATCACAATAAAGTTGCTTCTGGTTTCTTATCTTATGTTGTCATCGTAATGTATGAAGAAGCTAACACTTATGATGCTCCCAACTACTTTGTGATCTGGGCTTAATCTAGTTGAGATATAAAATTAAGCATTTGATACCACATTCTTCATTTTGTTTAAGGCTGATGACGTCAGACAACCTTTGAGTCGTGTAGTACCCATCCTCTCATCTCACCTGACTCCTTAGCGCATTGTGACATGCTTCAACTCATTATCTTAGGCTTCTTCTTACAATATCATGCAACTCACCCAATCAAAGATGCATACCCCTTGTGGCTTATATCAGTTATCTATAAGATTTGGTTTGCTTTGTCTTGGCTTTTGGATCAGTTCCCTAAGTGGTATCCTGTTAATCGTGAGACCTATCTTGACAGGCTTGCCCTCAGGTTGGTAGCTTAGCTTTGAATAAGGGTTTGACAGAAGGTATTGTGATTATGCATGGAGCAGATAATGTTATTGCCTTAATAATTGTAACTTATACGTTGCAGATATGATCGTGATGGAGAACCATCACAACTGGCTCCTATTGATGTCTTTGTCAGTATTGTGGATCCCTCGAAAGAACGTTCCCTTGTAACAGCAAATACTGTCTTATCCATACTAGCTGTTGACTATCATGTTGACAAAGTGTCTTGTTGTGTTTCTTATGATAGTTCAGCAATGTTGACAATTGAAGCCCTTTTATAAACTTTAGAGTTCACAAGAAAGTGGGTGCCATTTTGCAAGAAGCACAACATTGAGCCTAAGCAGCTGAATTTTATTTTGCCCAAAAGATTGAATATTTGAAGGACAAGATGCAGCCTTCTTTTATTAAAGAACGAAGAGCAACAAACTAATTCAATTTTATCGAATTGAAATTAAAAATTGAATATTTTATATTCAAAATTTGATTCGATGTGATAAATTCCTTTAGACTTAATCAATAATTTTAAATTGAATCAATTAATAATTCAAAGTCAATGAGTTGAAATATGTTTGACTAAGATTGGGTTTATATTCGAATATTTTGGGATTATAATATTATTTAGTTTTTTTATATGTTTTAATATTTATTTTTTATATTAGTTTTATTTTATACAAGAAAATGAGACATCTCTTTAAATAATTTCCTACAAGATGGTTATCTAAAATTTCCTACACGATTTAAATGGAAGTGAATTTGTCAAACAATTGTAAAGTAAATGTAAAGCTATTCTATTCACAAAAGACCTAATAGTAGTTGAACTCTTTCAAATCAAATGTAAATCTAATATAATGTGCTTTGCGTATTGTTTAATATATTTTAAATATTATTTATATGCATAAATAATTGTTATTACAAAATAAAATATAGTTAAAATTAATAAAAATGATTTTTATTTTTATGTTGCCAAACAGTCTACTGTATGAAGCTTTTTCAAAAAATCTGTTTTTTTAATTGACAACCAAACAGTCAACTGACTTCTTAAAAGAACTCTTCTCAGAAAAGCTCTACTGATAAAAGCTCTACTGACAAAAGCTTTACTGATATAAGCTCATCCAAATAGGCACTTAAACCTAAAAGGAGATAATTGATTTGTTTTTTCGATTAAATTAATTTTAAAACCAAACAAAATTCTTTTAAATATGGAATAATGTATTACTAATTTAACCCATTTTAAAACATAATTTAAGAGGAGTTTTTCTAAATTATAATTGTATAAAGCATAATTCATTAAAAATTACTTTGAATTAAATTTTGTTAAATGAATCAAGATAATTCGACATCGTTTCCAATTTAATTTGAAAATTATTTTCAAATCAAATCAAATTTCTTTTTGGAATAAGAATTTAGTTTATTTAAGAATCAATGAGTTTAATATAATTTAATTTTTCTAAGCAGTTGGAAATATTATTTTAAATTATGAAGATCAATTACTAGAATTAAATAAATATTTTATGTCTATAATTTGATTATGAGTGTATAAGTTGTATGTTTGAATATACGTTTTGTAGCATCCCCTTACTATAGGGTATACACCGGGACGCCCGTAGATCATTCCGATACATATCCTATGATAAGGGTGAGCTACGAACGATCACTATAACACTTCACATGGCATCATAATTATAAAACATCAATATGAAAATCACTAATTTTTTGAAACCATTAATTTTTTTTTCATTTCATCTCCTCCAAGACAATAATTTACATATCTGTCAGTCTTTTTTTTTTTCACTGTCTGTACATTACTCTGAAAGAAATCTAATACAAAAGCTTAACTAGGTCATCCCCAAAAGATCTCAGCTGATCGACCTATGAGCCATGACTTCTCTTGTCAACACGATCTACATGACAGGAAAAGTCTCCCTGGAGCTAGGAGTCTACTCTCTCGATCCTGAAAAAAAAGTTATAATTTTGGGTGAGTTTGCGAACTCAATGAGGAACCATCATCGATGGTTCACTCAATTCATGCAGTACTCAAACAGATCACAATTATATTATAATAGCCCATTCAGAAGTACCACATGATTATTCACATGAACACAAGGCGTTTTGCCTTTCACTCAATCAACAATCAAAGACATTCAATCAAATGCATATGTAATGC
>JANVCQ010000005.1:23955692-23993387 GCA_025531925.1 Erythroxylum plowmanianum | reverse complement strand
AAAAGGATACACAATTCAACCCCCCTTCTTATGCTTTTTGTACATTGAATATAAAGTCTATACTAATGTGTGATTTATTTCATAGTATTGGTGTCTAAATGAGCTTGACTTCTTACAACGTGAGTGATAGCGCTTGGATTAGAGATTGAGACATTTGTGCTTGCATTTAGATGAGCTATACGTTGCTCATGTATCATCAATTGAAACTTGGCATCTTCAAATGTGATAGTCTCCAGAGAGTAGATTAAGACCACTATTGGATCAAAATCATGGCCTAAACCTCATGTGAGAGATATGATAAGATCCTTACTTTTCAAATCATCACCAGCAACTTTAAGTAAGTCTCCATTGCCCTTGATTTTCATAGTAAAATCGTTGATAGAGTCAGCTCCCTTGTGCATAGTTTGAAGATGTTGCCGTAACTGGGCTATTTTAGCCATAGATTGTTGGCTAGAGGTTTTGGCAAGACATTGCCATATTTCTAAAGCAGAGGAGCAGTGTGTAACTTGACCTATCAAGTTTTCATTTATGGTTGATATTAGCCAGCTCATGAGAAGCTGGTCTAATTTTCTTTATGTATTATACTCAGGATTTGGAACTAGAGTACCTGAGATATCTGTGAACTTAGATGGGATAGGTGCTTCTAGGTTGATGTAGGTGTCTAGACCTAAAGCCCGAACTATAGGAAGGATTTGAGTTTTCCAATATAGGTAGTTTGAGTGGTCTAGTTTGATAAGGCTGAAGTTAAGGGTTTTAGCAAGAGAGGAGAAGTCTATGGTGGTTTTGCTTGAAGGATGTGATGAGGAAGAAGGTGTTAATTTCTGGCTGGTAGAACCATCGCTGTTAGACATGCTGCTCTGATACCATGAAAAATGTTTAACAATCTAGAGATAAAGTAGTCATTGTTGAATTGATAAAAAGAAAGAATAATAGAGAAGGTGTTCGTTTGAACATAAAGAGCAAAATCAGTTGTTGATTAAATTTATTTATAGATATTCCTTTTATAGAGAGAATTCTAACTAATTTTGTTTTGTTTTTACAAGAAAATATATCTAACAAACTACAACTCAGCAAGGCCACCTCATCATATTCTAGAATGTTGTAACAACCGAATCATTCTGAGGTGAGAAATGTTTCTGTGTTGTTGAGGCTGTAAACTTTGTTGCTGAACTAGTATTGTTGCAATTCTGTGAATGCTTGTGTAGATTAGGTTGTTGAACCTGCATTTGATTTTCCAATTGATTTTCTTTATTAACAATTATGCTACACGGTGGATTAAATCCTAACCCGATTTTCTAGCAATAAGATGATTTCTCTAGGTCACTGATTGCAGGGACAAGAGTGGTTGTAGTTGCTTTAAGAAAATCATGTTTCAGAGTGCTAGATATTTCTTTAGCTCGACCTTGCAAATTTAGATATACCTAAAAATAAAACGCAGTAGATGAACAGGAAACCTTAGACAATCCTAGTTCTATGGAAACAATTTATATTCCATGCCTGTCTCTACCTCCAAAAATAGTTAAAGAGAACTAATTCTAGTTACACGTTCACTTCACCATCAAGAAGTTTATTAGAAGTGAAACAGTAAAGCTAAAACAGACATCCAGTTACTTCTTAAGGAAACCTTCAAAACTATTGAGGTTAGGAAAGGACTCATTTAAGATCCCTGTTATCACCTCCTCTTTGAATACTGAGCTAAATATTTTAACTTATCCATCAAAGTTGGCAAATTTCCAATAGTAACCTTGCCATTTTGGTTCTTTACTATGAGAAACTAAAGTTGACAAAGTACATGAGACGAAACTATATTAAAAAAGCTATATAATGACTTCCCAACTTAAATGAAACCAGGACAGAACAGAAACATGATAATGCAAACACGTAATGGATGAAGAAATAATAAGATTAAATACTTTTGATTTAAGGATGAAGTTCTACTTCCGACAATTGACTTTGAAGCCCTTCATCGAAGATATGAACACATTATGTAACTAGACATCTCAGAAAATCTCCAAACGCACATAACATAGAGGATCTCTATAATAGTCTGCCAAAGCTAGACAAAAATTGAAACAAGTCCCTCTCAAGAGTCTTCTAATCGCAGCATCAAAGAAATAGCACAAGAATCAAAGACTCGAACTTTAAATACTCCTTATGTACAAATCCCAACACTCCACGATCAAAATTATCTTGGCAGATCGAAATCCAATCCTCAATCCCTGATAGAAACAGAGACAAAATAGTGAATAAAAAAAGAGCCATAAAATATAATATAAGCACGTCTGTTCCATAATAAATAAACCAATAAAAATGCATGAAGAATAAAAAAAATGAGTGTAGAGAGAAGCAAGTGGATGAATGCTTCTTGGTAATGTAGAAGAGTGATAATAATTTATTCTATGCTTGGTTTACGTAAATTTCTTAACAGAATGAAATATAATGGAGTAATTTATAAGAGAATGAAATGTAAATTGAATTATAATATTAAAAATTATTATTTCAAAGGAATTGAAGGGTTAGTAATGTAATATAGTGAAATATTATTTAGAAGATGAGTTCATAATGTAATATAGTAAAATATTGTTTATCATTTTACATTCTACTTTAAACCTTCTAAATTGAAAATAACTTATTTTTATTGTTTAAGATAAAATAAGATGTAATATAAAAGTCTCTCCTTTTATTAGATTTCATTCCATTTTATTGCAAATCTTATTTTTAAATAATAAAATAATATTTTATTTCGTTAATAATTACTCAATAAAAAATAACTTTACAGAAGGTCACAAAAAGAAGTACTGTGGTGGCAGTGCTAGACTGTTAGTACTGTTCCTCTGACTTTTTGCCACGTCATTACTGTCTAAAGTGAGACATTTGATACCTTTTCTCATGATTATTTATCATTTTATCAAAATTAACAAATTTTATTTTGACGATCTGCAAACAAAGTTGAAGTTGAAAAATCCCAATCGTACCTCCTAATTCCTAAAGCTCCGAAAGTTACCATATCCTTTTCTGGTGTACTTGCCAAAATGGAACAGGTACTTGTGTGCTGTTCACATAACCCGCATGTCATTCTAGATATCTAAAACTAAAAGTAAAAAACTACCAATCTAGAGAGAGATGGGACGGAGAAGAGGAGTTGGTGGACAGAGATAGCACGAAAGCAGAGAGACAGAGTCAGACGGAGAGCTGCTATAATGACAGAGCAAGAGATATCCCAAGCCTTAAAGTCACTCCTCCACGACCACTCTCAGCCGTCCGCCACTGTGCTAACCTCCCTGAACGGCGTCGTTCAAGAGCTGGAGTCCAAACTCGGCCTCGATCTCTCCCAAAAATCCGACTTTATTCGTGCCCAGATCCAACACTTGCTCCAGCAACCGCCACCACCATCACCCTGCCGGAATGATCATTTGTCCGCCGCCGTGTCTTCTGTCTCCTCTCACCCTTCTCCCCCACATGTCAAACCAGAAGCTTCTGTGGTATCCATCAGCAACACTCTTGAGGAAAGGTTCGATCCTTTTGGCTTTTGCCTGCTCTTGTTCGTTTGTTTTTCTTTATGTGGGCATGCTGGTTTTGTTTGGTCGGTGATAAAAATCTTTTTGGGTTTGGTCAGTGGGACTAGTAAAGGAAAGAGAAGGGGTGGTCCAGGTGGTCTAAACAAGGTCTGTGGGGTGTCTCCTGAACTTCAGGCCATTGTTGGCCAGTCGGCTTTACCGAGGACTGAGGTTTTTAGCAAATGTTTTTGTTTCAGTTTGTCAGAGATTACCGGTTTTGATTAGTGAAATCGAAAACTTTGGTTGAAATTTTCTGGGTTTAGATTGTGAAGCAGCTGTGGGCTTACATAAGAAAGAACAACCTCCAAGACCCAAGTAACAAGAGGAAAATAATTTGCAACCATGAGCTGCGTCTCGTCTTCGAGACTGACTGTACTGACATGTTCAAGATGAATAAGTTGCTTGCTAAACACATCATTCCTCTAGAGCCCACAAGTACTGTTTCTGCTGTAATCTTGAGACTTATTCTTTGGGATGCCTTTGTGTTTTTTAGACTGTAACTCGCATGTCATTACGGTGTTTGCAGAGGAACCGGCTTCGAAGAAGCAAAAGTTAGACGAAGGGGCTGGACCTAGACAGAACACATCTGCTCCTTCAGTTGCAATATCTGAGGCCCTTGCAAGTTTTTTTGGTGTTGGAGTGAGGGAGATGGCACAATCAGAGGTTTTCACGCGCATATGGCAGTACATAAACGTGAATAGTTTGGAGGTTGCAGAAATGGATCGTTTTGCATAAATTTAGTTTTTAACTAGTTAGTTGGTTCAAGTAAACATTGATTCGTCTCTTGCACAGTGGTGTCATGATTTAATTTGTCGTTGACACCCTATCTGTAGGGTATCTGGGTGTCTATAAGGCTACTTGCAATAATCATGTCTGCTTGTAGAATTTGTTAATAATGTTGCTCGTTGAAGTTCTTATGTGTGTTCTCTTTTATGATTGGTAATTTATAGGATCCATTGAATCCAATGGTGATATTATGTGATGCAAAACTTCAAGAGCTCTTTGGTTGCCAAAGTCTTCCTGCCTCCAAGATACCAGAAGTTTTGGCACGACATCATGTTTTTAGGACATGATGGTAGGCAGCTGCAGCTGTTTGGTAAGTAGATACTAAAAGTTTTAAGGATACAGGGTACTTTAGTTCTAAGAGCTTTCACATGCTGACCATGTGTTTTTGACATTAGGATGTATGATTAAAATTTTGTTGGACATAAAAGGTTATTAAAATTCAATTTGATATAATTTCTCGTTTCTTTCTAATCCCATAACAATTTCAGTAGATATCATTTTGGTTTGTATATTTAATGTCCTATGAAATATTTATGAGACGCATCGTGTTAACAGGTTGCAGATTGTCCATGTTCATGCTAGCATCAAAACGTCAGTCTGTTTCTCAATATGCAATGCTCCTGTCCCCCAAGTTGTAAAATAAGTGTATAGGATTGTTTTCAGTCGGCTTGAAACTGAATTTGCCCTGCGTCTGTCTGTGTTGACTTAATTAGCTTTAGGCACTAGGGATGGCAGCACCTGTACAATGGAGAAGATAGGAATCTCAATTGCCTCAGTTGTATGTAATGCACAAGTGTGGTCAAGGCTTAGCTTGGAGGCCATATTATCTGTATAGTTAATTGTAAATAGAAGCTTTTCTGGTATGCATAAATATTGTATCTTATGTGACTTTCCAACTTTCAGTTGCATCTTATGACAATTGCCAGAATCCAACAAAAATAAACAACCGCAAGGCCACACACTTCTACCAACTTCAACACAATTTGATCATGGATTCTGTTTTAAGCCAGCCAATCAATAAATGTTACCTCGGCTCGGCCACGGCAACTCTGCCATTAACCATTAGAGAAAGTTCGCCAATACCGGAATGCCTGTAGAAAAGCGTATGCTCAGAATTCAACATCTTACCAAGTGTTGAACGCCATAATTCCCTTCTCATATGCTATAATGTCAAAGATATCATACTCGAATGATATAATAATTTTATGAAGATAAGATGGAATAAAATTAAAAGAAATTTATTATTAAGGTAGGATTGCTTGACTTTTATTCTCTTCAAAGGCTAAAAATTAGTAAGGAGACTGCTAAAACAAAGGCTATTCGATACTAGCTTTGGTTTTGTATTTCTGCCTTGCTTCTGTTAATATTGCATGGTGTGTTTTTGTCTTGGTTTGTTTGCGACTAGTTGCTTATTTTAGCTAGCTGTGCTTCTATCGGCACTTGTAATTGGACTTTTTGTACATATATTTTTTTTTCTATATAATTCTTCTGATTTACCAAAAAAAAAAACAAAGGTGGTAGTGGAAGCTACAAAACAAATAGGATGAAAATGAAGATAAGGATGATACTAACGAAAATGTCGATCCCAGTACTGAGGGCAGCTCTTCGAATTCTTTCCAACAACTCTCAGTCTCAGGTACCCAAAATGCTTTTACAAGGCTTGCTGGAACTGGCTATTTCGACATTTACCTTTAGGTCATATCCTAAGGGCAAGTTGGGTTCAATGTTCAATTAGGGTTTTACAATTGAATAATTATGGTAGATTAAATATTTTAATTAAAACTTAACTGAAATAATTAACATACATAATAATTAACCTAATTAAAAGTGTTAGTAATTTTAAGCTTTTAAAAATGACTCACTTGGAGCCTACTATTTCATATGACACATACATGGCAATATGATTCATTAAATAATTTTAAAAAATAATAAAATGTATCATGTCAATATTAACGTGACATATAACATACGAAAGATTAATTTTATTTAATTTTTTATTCACTTAAGGGCTATTTTGAATATTTTAAAAATATTAAGATCAAAATTAAAACCTCTATAATGTTAAAGTTTAAGTTATATTACGATAAAAAACAATAATATTAAAATTTTTCTTTTAACCTTCTTCAAAAGAAAACAAATATATGTTTGATTTTTAAGATATATTTATATTTATTGTTGATAATAATTAAATATTGGATAAGATAAATTAATTAACTAACCTTATTTTAATCTCTTGCACAATACTTTAATAAAATAGATATATTATCTTATATTATATTTATTAAAAATAAATAAATAAAATTTAGTTTAAACTAATATTTATTTTAATATGTATTAAAATTTTAAAATCAAAGTTATCATTTAGAATTAAATATTAAAAATTTAAATTTTAAAATATATCTATCAAACAATTATCAAATTGTAAAATAGTTTTATTTTCAAAAAAATTTTAAAAATTTAAATTAATGAAAAAATAAATTAGAATATATTCAATAATTAACTTATATTAATCATAATAATTAATATAAATAATTAAATAGTATATGTTTAATTAATAATAAAAACAAATTATGACGAAAAAGAAAACAAAGAGTATTTTCTTTTCTTAAGTTATCATTTAGAATTAAATATTAAAAATTAAAATATATCTATTAAACAATTATCAAATTTTAAAATATTTTTATTTTCAAATAAAAATTTAAAAATAAATTAGAATATATTGAATAATTTAATTATATTAACCATAATTAGTATTATTAATTAATCTAAATAATTAAATAATATATGTTTAATTAATAATAAAAACAAATTATGACAATAAAAGAAAACAAAGAATAATTTTTTCTTAAGTTATGAAAACAAGAAAAATGAAAACAAAAAATGAAAACTTGAAACTCAATCAAACAATTTTTTGTTAAATTTGAAAATGAAAATAAAAAATAGAAAATAGAAATATAACCAAATACAAGTCCTTCGGCTCCATTTCTTCATGAACATGCAAATTCAATCTCACACGTTAAGATAATTACTAGAGTTATATTGTCATTCCACCCATCAAGACCTTATTAGGTGACAACTCTACAAATGGTTTTTTTTTTTTTTTGGTCAGAGAAATACATGGGATTCATATATCTTTTTAGACATCCGAATAATTTTTTTTAAGAAATTGCCTATTTAACTGAGTATCTCACGAATCTTAACATGTTACTTCTACACACATTAATTAAAAAAGAATATTTTATGCTTAACTATCAAATTACATATTGATTATTGAATTTCTCATAAAATCTACTAAGTATTTAATCTATATTTAATTGCTTTTATTTTCTGTAGATACCATCTCTATATATCTATCTACTTCTCTTACCCAAACACATAGGGAGAATATAATTTTTCTCTCATAATATTTATCTTTCATCCTTGTTCTTTCACTCGTACAGGAAATGAAGGGTGCAACCTAACAATAAGTTTTCATATTTGTAAACTCAAATGAGAATTTGGTTCATTTTCTCAATATGTTGACATGAACTAAAGCTACAAATACAATATATTAATTATCATATGTTACAGTTATAAGAAAACAATGAAATATTATTAATGCATAAATTAAATGTATCCATACATCTCAAATCCTACACATTCCCAAACTTCTAACATCTCTATAAAATGTGTCTAACTTCCGGTTTGGTAATAAGATTAACTATCATCTTGTGTGTTTAAATGTATCTAAAGACTACATAACCTTGTGCAACCGAATATTGACTAAAGCAATATCTAGTATCAATGTGCTTTAACTTTCCATGACACTTGGGATCCTTTGTATAAGTTGTGGCTACGATATATATTATCTATAAAAAAAATATTATATTCTCATTTGAGTCTATTGTAAAGTTTAAGATTTACAAGAATCATCTCAACCAGATAGCCTCCTATATTGCAAGTGTGCAATCAATATAATTTGATTCCATTATAGATAGAAGGCATAGTTGGAGGTTGCCTCTTTTCTCATCTCTATTTGAAATCCATCGACATCCTTATATGTAGACAAGTTGAGGCTTCCTCCTTGATAATATAAGGGTAATGTTGCTAATGTTTTAGACATATTCAATAAAAATGGGACCAAATATCAAATAAATATTCAATAGAGTTGCCACCTAACTTTTATTAAGAAAATATAAAGAAAAAGCTAGAGAAAAGAAACTAAAAGGGTTCTAACTTTTATGGGTCGATTGTTAAATAAAGAGGGTATTAGGTACTACATTTTACATCCCTAAGTGGTTATCTAAGTCTAAAAGAGTTTTATGAACTTAGGAATTTTGAAAAATAATTAGGGTATAAAATATACATGTCAATTTTGAAATTTTAAATTGTGATTTACATGTATATTCCATCTTTCCTATATTAATTACCCCAATTGTAAAGAGAAATGAAGTTACAAATATCAAATGCTAAGCCTAATTTTGATCAACATTTTTATAAATGAATTAATACCAAAGGAAGTTCAATTATAGTTTTAATGATGCCATTATTACACAAAATTTTAATTAATATTAAAATTATAGGCATTTAGTATTGGTAAATAAGTTGAAAAAAATTATATCAGACATCTTCTGTACATTGGGCTAAGAGTCTTGTTCATAAGAGTCATTATTAGTTGCAAAAGGTAAATATATATATTAATTCATTTAATAATGTAAAATTGATATAAATGTAATATTTTATTTTTATCTTTAATTTATAGGTCCTGTGTGATTACATATCTTAGACGTCTGATGTACCTACCTCTAGTATTGAGACATTTCATATCTCTAATAGTTTTAGGGAGTTGCATTACCTGGATTTGTATATAAATTATCATAATATATTTGTCCTAATAGTGCAATGTTGTAAGTTAATTTGGAAGTTGGTTTGAATTAGTTAGAAGTTATGAAACAAATTTTTTTTCCTTTTTCGGCACCAATTGAAAAACTTTAGTTGTTATGATAGTTTGATGGAAGTTGAATGAATAATGGTGATGAATGTTAGAACTTGTACTTTTGTTTAGACATTTTACCATATCTAAAATTACTGAAATTGAACTAGTTTACCAAATTACTCGAAAAATTGTTCCTACATACTCAAAATAAGATATAAAAGCTCCTTATCCAAAAACCAAGTAAAGGAATAATGAATAAATTGTAGATTCAAATTTTATAAAGGAGAATCAAGGAATAACAAATCCATTGAAAAATAAAATTGGTCAAAAATTAAGATAAAAATAATGACAAGAGGCCAAAATGAAGTTTCAATGTCCAATAGGTGAAACACTTGCTCAAGAAAGATAATGATGGGAATTCAAAAGTGTTTCAATTAATGTTGCAGAATAGCTAAAACAAACATAACATTGTGAACCAAATTGTAACTAATAACATTGTCAAACCTATCATATCTAATATATGTCTAAATTTTCAATCAAACCATAACTTGGTTGTCCATATTCTCAGTCAAAACATAACCATAATAATGTCCAAATTCATCAACAAATGATTTAATGTACATTTGATTCACCATAAAAAACTTGAGATTTTTTTGAAGTAGACCTTTTAGCCCTTAATTTGAACCTCCTCCTGGTTTGAGTTATATTGCCATTTATATTTTTAGAAGTTTGGGTCATAACACTACAACATAAGGGACTTTTGGCTATGTTTTCTTTAACAGATTTCTAATTTGTCACTAAAAGATAGCTATTGGCAACGAAACAAAAACTCATCGCTAAAAGTCTAACATTTAGCAATATTTTGCATATGAATTTTTTCCTTTCTATTTTCTATTATGTTTCGATTATCATATAGGTATGAAATTTTCTCAATAAATTCCCATCGTTTAATCTTGAATGTAATTTCTTTTTTTAATTTAGAATTTTGGAAAAGTGTTATCCAAACGTATTAACCAAGCTTTTATGTTAATTTGTTTTAATGTTGATTTGTTTTAATGTGAGTCAAAAATTGACAAAATATTATAATAATAACATTTAACATCTAATTGGGTATGAAAGGATAAAATTTTGTCAATTTACTCCTACAACTTATTGCAATTTTTATAATTGAAAATATTTTAGTATCTTTTAGAAATGGCAACCCCTTCTATGGATTAGGGGTGAAGCTTACTAAACATAAAAGAAGAAATATTATACATTTTTTCCAACTAAGTTAAAGAAAATAACTTAAGAGAGATAAAGGTTTAAAGAGATGATGGCTAATGAATTAGATTGACTTTCAATTTGTTATTAATGCCAAGGATCATGACTTAAAGATTGATATGCATGTACCTAAGGTTTGATTGGATTGAATTTGACTTGGATGTATATTAAGATTGGAAGTTAGTTTTATAAATGAATGCTTAAGAGTATGAATTATTAGTTTTATAAATGAATGCTTAAGAATATGAATTATTCTTGGACTTAGGGATTGAATGTGAATATACGTTGAATGGGTGATTGAATATGAATATGTGTTAGGAATTTTGTTTTACTACTGCTTATAGGTTGTTCAACTAAAGTTCACTTTGAATCTCTAATGTAACTATCAGATTATAGTACTATCACTTCTCATTCTCTGTCGAAGTTTACTTCACTCACAAACTATTGTGAGCCCATCACTGCCACAAAGTCGTTAAAACTTTATTACAAATAAGTTATTAGTTATGTATCCAAAAAATTTAGTTATAAGAATTTTCTACATTTTAAGTCCTAAGACCTAACTCTATTAATAACTCACTCTCATATTCAATACGAAATTGTCTTTTTTGCAGGCCATGTTTTGTATTGAAAATTTCTCAATAATTGACCGACTTTGTCCTTCTATTTTGTAGTTTGTGTTTGTTTGTCTGTTAAGGTAAGTCATCCAACTGATTCATGTCTACAATGTGATTGCTTTTGTGTTGTTCTTTGCAATATTCTTAGAATCATTGATGAGTTTTTATGGACAACTTCAATAGTCTATGTATTTATGTTTGGTTTTTGTTTGAATAATTAATGATACCAATGTATGAATTCACCTAATGTTCATGACAATCCTTTGCATAATAAACTCCTAGGATGATATCTAGGCTAGAAACCCATGATGCAGCTCCCATGAGGCTTATCGGTGAAATATTCCACGAGTCTAAGAGTCGCAGCGAGAACTTGCTTTCTCGATTCATGTGGTGTAACAATACTACATACTGTAATGCTTGTTTAAATGCAAACTTAATCTATGAACTTCAATGTGATAAATTCAAACTTAGTATTAAAATTAGAAATTCACCTACAATTATGGATAATCCTTTGCTTAATAAACCCTAGGATGGTATATAGGCTAGAAACATGTGATGGTAGCTCCCATGAGGCTTATGAGTGAAATATTTCACGAGCTTAGGAGTCATAGCAAGAACTTGCTTTCTAGATTCATGTGGTCTAATAATGCCATGTACCATAGTGTTGTTTAAATTCAAACTTTATGAACTTCAATGTGATTAATTAAAACTTAGTATTAAAATTAGAAATTCTCCTACATATGGACAATCCTCTGCATAATAAACTCCTAGGATGGTATATGGGTTGGAAAGCCATGGTACAACTCTCACGAGACTTATTGGTGAAATATTCTATGAGCCTAAGAGTCATAGTGAGAACTTGCTTTCTCAATTCATGCGGTGAAACAATGCCACATACCATAGTGCTTGTTTAAATTCAAATTTAATTTATGAACTTCAATGTGATTAATTCAAACTTAGTATTAAAATTGGACATTTGTTTGCATAATAAACTCCTAGAATGATATATAGGCTGGAAACCCGTGATGCAACTCCCATAAGGCTTATCTATGAAATATTTATTTAGCCTAGGAGTCATAATGAGAACTTGCTTTCTCGATTCATATGGTGTAACAATGCCATGTACTATAGTGCTTGTTTAAATTCAAACTTAATTTATGAACTTCAATGTGATTAATTCAAACTTAGCATTAAAATTAGAAATTCACCTACAATTATAGACAATCCTTTGCATAGTAAACTCCCAGAATGGTATATAGGCTAGAAAGTCGTGATGCAACTCTCACAAGGCTTGTCAACAAAATATTCTACGAGCTTAAGAATCACGGTGAGAACTCGCTTTCTTGATTCATGTGGTGTAACAATGTCATGCACCATAATGCTTGTTTAAATTCAAACTTAATTTATGAACTTCAATGTGATTAATTCAAAATCAATATTAAAATTAGAAATAGTATTGTGGACAATCCTTTACATAATAAACCCCTAGGATAGTATATAGGCTAGAAACCTATGATGCAGCTCCTATTAGGCTTATCGATGAAATATTCTTTGAGCCTTGGAGTTACAGCGTGAGCTTGCTTTCTCAATTTATGTGGTGTAATAATGTCACTTACTATAGTGCTGTTTAAATTCAAAATTTGAAAATGAACTTGTAGTGATTAATGGTTATGTTATAAAGACCATGGATTGCATTTAGTTATTTAGTTATTTACTTTTAATTGTATGCCTAGATGGATAAAAATTGGATGTCTCATCAGAAATGGTCCACAAAATATTTAGGAGTAAAATGTTTCATGTAATTTGTTAAAGATCAAATGAGTGATGAATGTCATATTCATTGTCCATGCATAGATTGCTTAAATGTCGACATTCAAAGTCAAGATGTGGTATATAATCTTTTGCTAATCCAAGGCATAGATAAATTCTATACTTCATGGCTTTATCACAGTGAGTGTAAGGAAGCAAATTGCAGTAGTGGTGTTAGTACAAGTGTTGATGATAGTAACAATGATGATGTAAATAATGGTGATGATGATGATGGGATTGGTGAGATGTTAGAGGATTATGGGAATTATATGGAGATAATGAATGATACTAGTTTGCCTATCATAATTGTTAATATTACAGAAGATAATTTTAGGAAGTTATTGAAAGTTGCTTAAGAAGAATTATATTCAAGGTGCTCGAATTTCTCACAACTCTCTTTTGTTGTCAAGTTGTTACTTTTGAAGGTCTATAATAAATGGAGTAACAAGTCTTTTGACATGATAATTGACTCGCTCAATGATGCATTGCCTGTTGGACACAAATTGCCCAAATCTTACTATGATGTAAATAAATTGTTAAGGGACCTTGGATTAGGATTTATATTAATGCGTGCTTGTAAATAAAAGGACCTTGGATTAGGATTTATATCAATACATCCTTGTAAGTATGATTGTGCTATAGTTTGGAAGGATAATAAAGATCTTAAATTTTGTCCAATTTGTGGTACATCAAGGTGGTGAGTGGATGATGGGAGAGAGAAAAAGATACTCCATAAAATCTTGAGATACTTTCCTATTAAACCGTGACTACAAAGGCTTTATGTCAACAAAAGCAACCATAGATATGAGGTGGCATAAAGAGAAATGCATTGGTGATAACATTATGTGTCATCCATTAGATCCAATGACATGGAAAGACTTTAATGGAAAGTTTCCCTAGTTTGCACAAGAAATTCATAATATTCAACTTGATTTAATACCATACAATTTACCTCCATGGAAGTGTATAAAATTGTCTTTTACGTTGTTGTCTTCACTTATTCTAGTAACTACTACTCTTGGAAAAGCCATCGATATATACATGCAGCCACTAATTGATGACTTAAACAATCTATGGGAAGTTGGATTAGAAACTTTTGATGCTATTTAAGGTGAAACATTTATAATGGATTAGAAACATTTAGAAACTTTTGTGGATTATAAATGAGTTTCTAGCTTATGGGAATTTTTTGGATAGAGCATTGAAAGGTATATGGCTAGTCCTGTACATAACCATCAAACTTATTCAATGAGGCTACAAAGTAAAATATGTTACACGAGACATCGTCGTTACTTGAAACATGGGCATTGATGGCAAAGAAGCAAACTGTTTAATGGTAAAGTAGAATCGGGTGAAGCTTTATTGTAGTTTTCTGGTGATGATGTAGTTATACAACTATCACATTTGGGTGACATTACACCTGGCAAACACTCAAGTAATGGAAAGTGAAAGCAAAATTTTTTTAAGATTAACTAAAATAAAAAAACATATTTTTCAATTTACTGTATTGGAAGGAATTACTATCGAGGCATAATGTTAATGTGACACACATTGAAAAAATATTTGTGAGAATATTTTAGGAATCGTGATAGGAATTGATGGAAAATTGAAACACACAATTAAGGCTAGACTAGACCTGGAAGACATGAATATAAGAAAAGATTTGCATTTGAAAAGAAGAGATGATGGGTCATACATTATTTCACCTGCTTGTTTCAACATGTCAAAAAAAGAGAAGCAAGTTTTTTGTTAATTTCTTAAATCAGTCAAGTTTCTTAATGGGTATGCATCTAATGTAGCCCGTTGTGTGAATGTTAAAGAGGGAAAAGTATCGAGGTTAAAAAGCCATGATTGTCATATACTTCTGTAACGATTACTTCTTGTTGGAATACATAGATGTTTGCCAAAGGATATGTCCATAACTTTGGGACAATTGGGTGAGTTTTTTAAGCAATTATATTACAAGACACTTAAAGTTAAAGAGCTTGACAAAATGGAAAAAGACATTGCTTTGATTCTGTGTAAGCTTGAACTAGAATTTACCCCATCGTTTTTTTGAAGTGATGGTGCATTTGGCAACTTACCATATGAAGCAAAACTTTGTGGATGTGCTCAATTTTGATTCATGTTCCCCTTTGAAAGGTAATTTAAATTAACTTCTACTTTTCAAAAAAGTTATTAGTTAGTAACAATTGTTAATGCTTTATATTTTGTTTAGGTTATTATACTCTCTTAGGCATTATGTAGGTAATAAAGTTCAACATGAAGATCTATTGCAAAGGCTTATATAGTGAATGAATGCTTGACATTTTGTTCAATGTACTTAAATAACGTTGAGATAAGATTTAATAGACCAGAATGTAACTTTAATTTTGATCAAGATGATGGCTTGTCAATTTTCTCCCAAAAAGTTAGGTCACTTGGTGTCAGAAAATGATAATTATAGTTTACATTATGTTTTAGTGTGTATTTTAGTGTCTTTTTAGTTGTTTATTAGATTACTTATGCATGTTTAGGTTTAGAATTATGTCAATATGATTATGTGTTTGTGAGTGTTATGTGGTTTAGGGCATATTATTGGACTTTAATTTTGTGCATTTGAGGTATTTTGATGTGTTTGTTAGTATTTGAGATCGGATGAAGTAGATCGAGAGAAGTTGGGGAAAGCTTGGCGGAGGAGCTAGGGTCATGATTGACATCATTTCCATCATCGTGACAGAAACCTCATTTTCAAAGGTCACGATCATAACATATCTGTCATGATCGTGACAAGTGCGAGACAGACGCGAGGATCTACTTCCATTTCTATTTTTGGAGGGTCCTTTTGGACTTCATGGTATGGGTAAAACCTAATTTTTACCCTAAAAGACAAAAACACTATAAAAGGAAATAAGATGACTCTAATTAAGGAGCCTCCATTTGCCACTTTTGGAAAGAAGCCAAGGAAGAGAGAAGAGGAGAGAAGAAGAAGAGGAGCTGTTGTTGCCAACCACCCCAGCCTTCCTTCCAAGATAACTTTCTCATTTCATATTATTATTTATTTCATTTAATGTATAAAATGAATATAAGGATGATGAATATTTGTTTAAGGATGTTCTAAACTCTTTTAGGATTTATTCTTCAATCAATGGTGATTTGATTACTTTTGCTGTTAATGTGTTTAGGTATTATGATTGTTTGTCATTTTTGCATACTTCATTAATAAATCGAGAGAGTGAACAGGTAGTAATATGATTAGGTTGGGTAATGAGATTTAACAACCTAATAGATTACCCAACCTAATAGATCACATAAATAATCAAACTGGTAATTATACAAAGAGACATCTCGTGAGAGGACCCGATTTTCTATAAGAGTACTTAAGAACTAATCCAACGTGGGTTGTTTTATTATTGAGAGATTGCAAATTCAAAACTTTGGATTCAATTAGGGATCATGATTTAGGGTTTAATGATTAGGTCTTGAGAGAGGATAATAAACCTTATAAAATTCTAGGACTAATATCCATTAACTTAAAGGTAATTAAGTTAGCAATTGACGATAGGATAAATCACCTCTTTTCATAATTAGTTAATCTTCCTTATGTGATTTCTCGATTATTAATTGGTTATGTTCAATTTTGATTTTCTTGCATTGATTTTAGAATTCATTCTTAATTGATCCATATTTAATTGTTTAATTTTATGATAATTCTTATTTTCATTTTAATTTCAATTTTTAGACCTTAGAAAAAGTTAGGATAACTCATTCCTTGTGGGATTGACACCTCAACTACTATGTTTACGACCCATGTGTTCGTTGTTAGACCCCGTTTCCGGAGCCCAACATCAAAGTCGTGAGCATGGAGGAAGGCTTGGGGATTGAAGCTAAAAAACCCTTCGGAAGCAAGGCGGGTTTGCCGCGGTGAACATATGGGAAAGTCCCACAAATCCTTTGGGTAATTTATGCCGCAGTGAGTGATTGAACTTCGCCGCAGCAAACCTAAAAATTCATCTTCGCCGCGGTGACCACTTGGTCTAGCCACGACGAAATCGTCACTCCAACAAAAAAAATATAGTTTCGGGTCAATTACGCCGCAGCGAACTCTTGGCCTCACCGCGACAAAACCTGCAGGACGAACCCAACAATCCCAACTTTCTATAATACTAAATGCAAACATAAATTTTCTCAACCACCCTCATCAAATCCACCGAAAGACAAAACAAACTTGGATCTAAACATAAGCAAGTTCTCAAAATCTTTATCTCACTTCCATAATCGGATACTTTGCAAAAACAAGAAAAATCATAGACAAATCCAAACACATATTTCATTAATATCAAAAGTAAGAGTTTTACAAGGCTTTAATGGCATTTCAAGCCACAAATTCATCATTTGCTTCATAATCTAAAAATATATAGTTTGTACAAAGTAGAATTTCTCAAAATGCAACTAAAGCCTTGTTTCACAAGTGCTAATTTCAAAAGAAAAATAATCCTAGTTGGAGTGATGCCTTGACTCTTGACTACTCGATCTCTTGCTCCTCACCTGAAGATGGGACGGAATGGGAAGGGGTGAGCTTAAAGCTCGTGGGTAACAATTTTATAACCAGTAATAAGCAAAACCATTAAAATACTTATTTCCATTATAACAAAATTTTCATTGAAATCATAAGCACATATATCTCAATTTCTCAACCAAATTCACAATAGTGCAAAATAAGTATGCATCAATCTTGTCAACATATCATGGGCATATAAGCACATCAAAACGGTTTGAAAGGTCCATAAACAGAACGAACTAATACATTCCCATATAATGGTCCTATGTAGTCGTGAACAGAACTAACTAACACAATCCCACATAGTGGTTTTGTGTAGTCGTAAACATGAGAGAGTCCATGAAGGAGCTCCATACTACTAGTGGGTAGGTGGGAGAAGCCTTTAGACTAAGTGCACTTGACATACATAATGGACTAAACCAAACCCACATAACATGTATCTCATAACTTGTAAACTTGTTGCTCAAAATGACACATTTTTGAAACTTGATTTTTCAAACATAGAATCTTTTCAAAAATCATGTTCATATGCTTTTCATAATTCATCAACACAATATGCTCATACTAAACACATAACACTTTTTCAAAGCATTCAAAGAGTTATAATGTGCATTCATAAAATAGTTGAAATCATTTACTTCCATCATTTGAAAGAAAACATTAATGGCTTATTACTTAATTATAAAACTGTAACCTACGTTGAAATCTTTGCTTATGATATTGGCTTAAAGATGTCTTTCCTTTTGCTCTTCTTGCCTCTCTTGATCCCCTTCTTGAATTCCTTTAACAATAACAAAATCCCAATTGAATAGGAATTCTAATTTGAAAACCCTATATTGCATATTCACTAAGATAAATTTTAAATACTCAAACTCTTCCAAAAGTCCCAACTTGGGGTCAATTTTAGATGATCATTCAGAATAGGTAAATGACAAAATTTGATAACACTTCATTCTAGAAAATGTTCCTCATTGTCTTAAGTTTCTAATGACACTAAAATAATTCAATTTGGATCAGTACTCTAAAAGTTATGTCCCAATCATTTTTGGGTTGTTCCTATACTAACACAACATTCTATGTTCAACTTTCCTTCAAATATTGAGATCATTAAAGACGTAATTAAAACTCTATTTCATCAAAAAAATTGTATCACTATGTATCTAGTTTACACCAAATCAAAAATCATCCCATTTGGATAACTATATAAAAAGCTATACCTAAAATACTAAAGCATGTTCATGTAGGAAAGTTGAGTTCACTGCGACGAAATACAAAAGTTTGCTACGACGAACTTGTCTAGAAACATGCTCCTAGAACATATTTTGTCACTTTTTCCAAATTTTTACTTCCCACTTTTCACATATAACCCATCATAAACCTAACCCATCTCTTCTACTTCATTTTCAACCCAAAATCATTTACAAATACATCATAATCTATCTTTGATCATTAACCCTAAAAGAGAACACTTGCCTATATCATTCATCAACAACTTTATACTCATATTCAACTTCATTTAAGTTTCATTTAACCAAACCTATGAAATTTAATGTATAACTTACTTGTTGAAGCTTCAAAATCTTCAAACTCTTCAAGAATCTCCAAAATCGTAGCTTTTCTCTTCTTTTTCTCCTCTTCCACGACACTCTCCTTCTTTCTCTCTTCTCACTTAGAATTTCTCTTCTTTTACACTCTTAATAATCATCAAATGTCCCTTTTGCCCTCCAATATAAGCCTTATATCTTTTAACCTTAAGTGACTTGCCAATTTTGCCCTTGATACATTCTTACAACGTTAACACTTAAATTCCATCAATCCATGCAATAAATCCTCCTAACTTTGACATGCTAATTAAACTCCAAATAAAATGATTTATCTAGCAAGACCACAAAATTTATTCAAATCATGCTTAATAAAATAAAAAAATTTGGGGCCTAACATTTCTCCTCTTCTTAAAAGAATTTCATCCTCGAAATTATTACCTGAGTCATTGAAGAGGTATGGATACTTATCTTTTATGGTTTCCAATGGCTCCCACATGGCCTCTTCTACAAAATGGTTTCTCCACAGGACTTTGACTAGTTGAACCGTCTTGTTCCTGAGAACCTTTTCCTTAGTGTCCAAAATCTCCACTGGATCTCCTCATAACTTAGATCATCTCTTAACTGAACCTTAGTGATTTGAATGATGTGTGATGGATTTGATCTATATCTCCTTAACATGGAAACATGAAAGACATCATGTATCTGTGATAATTTCGGTAGTAACGCCAACCTATAAGCTAGTGGTCCAATCTTCTCAACAATCTTATAAGGACCCACATATCTTGGGCTCAACTTGCCCTTCTTGCCAAATCTTATGACTCCTTTCCAAGGAGATGTCTTAAGGAAGACTCTCTCACCGACTTCATATTCCATTTCCTTTTGGTGTGCATCAGTGTAGCTCTTCATTCTATCCTAAGTTGCCTTAAGTCGTTGTTTAACTAAGTTGACCTTGTCCACTGTCATCTGAAGCAGCTCAACTGTCATCTGAAGCAACTCTGGCCCTATCAGTTTCCTTTCTCCTTCTTCATCCCAACATATCGAAGTTCTACACCTCCTTCCATATAATGCTTCATAAGGGGCCATCTGAATTCTTGAATGGTATGAATTATTGTATGCAAATTCGATTAATGGCAAATGCTCGTCCCAAGCTCCTTTAAAATCCATCACACATGCCCTGAGCATTCCCTCAAGGGTTCGAATGGTCCTCTCAGATTGACCATTTGTGTGGGGATAAAAAGCAGTGCTAAAATTCAACTTGGTTCCCAAAGCTTCTTATAAACTTCCCCAGAATCTCGAAGTGAATCGAAGATCTCTATCAAAAACTATGGAATATGGAATCACATGTAATCTTACTATCTCATCAATATATTTCTTTGTTAGGACATGTAGGGAATCAGTTTGTTTAATTGCCAAAAAATGGGCTGACTTCGTCAAACGATCAATAATAACCTATATGGCATCATGGTCTTGGGCAAACCCATCAGAAAATCTATAGTTACTCTTTACCATTTCCACTCAGGAATGGACAATGGCCTTAACTTTCCAGAAGGTGCCTAGTGTTCAACTTTAACTTGCTGACATGCTAAACACTTGCATATTCTGCTACATCCCTCTTCATACCTTTCCACTAGAAATGCTCTCTTAAATCTCTATACATCCTGGTGCTACCTGGGTGCGTAGCATAAGATGCATTGTGTGCTTCATCCAGTATCTCATCCTTCACCTCCTTGACATTTAGGATACAAAGCCTATTTCGGACAGTTATGTGTCCATCATCCCTCACTACCACTTCAGACTTCTTACCATTCTGAATTTCTTCTCGGGGCTTGTTCAATTCTGTATCTTGTTCCTGTAACTCCCTAACTTTCTCCCTGAGTATCGGTCTTACTCTAAAGGTAGCAATAATACACTCAGGTTCCTCTTATTTCAAACTTATTCTAAGCTTAGCCATCTATTCCAGTAAAAGCAGATAAACTATCTAAACATAGGCTATTGATGATTTCCTACTCAAGGCATCTGCCACTATGTTTGCCTTTCCTGGATGACACTCAATCAACAAATCATAGTCCTTGAGCAACTCAATCCATCTTCTCTGTCTCAAATTCAGCTCTTTCTGGCTCAGCAAGTACTTGAGACTTTTATGATCAGTAAAGATCTTCGTCTAAACCTCATATAGATAATGTCTCTAAAATTTTAAGGCAAAGATTACTGCTGTTAATTCTAAATCATGAGTCGGGCAATTCAACTCATAAGGCTTCAGTTGCCGTGAAGCATAAGCTATCACCTGTCTCCTTACATCAACACACAACCCAAACCCTTTCTTGAAACGTCACTATAAACTGTATAACCCTCATCTCTAGTAGGCAAAATCAAAACTGGAGCACTTGTTAATCTACGCTTGAGTTCCTCAAAGCTTTTCTGACATTTCTCACTCCAAATAAATTTCTGATTCTTCCTCAATAATTTAGTTATCAGCGCAGCTATCATAGAAAATCCTTCAATGAATGTCCTATAATATCCTACCAGACCTAAAAAATCCTCATTTTTGCCACTATCTTTGGTGCATGTCAATTCACCACAACTTTAACCTTCCCCGGATCCACATGTAAACCATCCTTTGAAATTACATATCCAAGGAATACTACCTCATGAAGCCAAAACTCACACTTGCTAAACTTAACATACAACTCCTTCTCCCTCAGTGTTTGTAATACTATTATGAGATGTTCCTCATGCTCCTCTTCACTATTAGAATAAACTAGAATGTCATCGATAAACACTATAACAAACTAATCCAAATACTCCTTGAAGACCCTATTTATGAGATCCATAAAAGCAGCTAGAGCATTGGTCAATCTAATCGGCATGACTAAAAACTCATAATGTCCATACTGTGTTCTGAAGGCTGTCTTGTTTACATCAGACTCCCTGATTCTGAGTTGATGATAACCTGACCTGAGATCAAATTTTGAAAATATCTTTGCTCCCTGCAGCTGGTCAAACAGATCATCTATTCGGGGCAGAGAGTACTTGTTTTTAATGGTCACCTTGTTAAGTCTTCAATAATCAATACACATCCACCATGTTTCATCCTTCTTCTTAACAAACAAAACTGGCGCTCCCCAAGATGACGAACTCGGTCTTATGTACCCCTTCTCCAAAAGTTCTTCCAACTGCTTCTTAAGCTCCTTCAGCTCAGCTGGAGCCAATCTATAAGGTGGTATCGAAATATGCATGGTATCAGGAATCAAGTCAATGGCAAACTCGATTTTTCTTACTGGTGGCAAACTAGGTAAGTCCTCTAGGAACACATCAGGAAATTCCCTTACAATCGAAAAATCCTCTAACCTCTCTTCATTCACATCAGCTTCCACAACATACGCAAAGAAGACTTCACACCCCCTTTTCATCATCCTGTCAGCTAACAAAGTCAAAATAATTCCTGGTGATGGTGTTTTCCTGTCCCCTCTGAAAATCACCTTCTCACTATTGCCCAAATCAAATTTCACCTCTTTAAGGCTATAATCTAACTTCGCATGATATTTCTCCATAACATCCATTCCAAGTATAACATCTAAGCCTTTTAGGTCTAGCAGTAGTAAATCCACTACCAGTCTAGTACCATCAATGAAGAGCTCACAACTTTTGTACACTTGACTGATTACCACATTCCTCCCTAGAGGTGTACTAACAAGCAAAGGACTATTCAAAGGCACTGAATTCACACCATGCAAAATCATACTTGTAGAAACAAAAGAATGCGTGGAACCAGAATCAATTAGTAAATATACTGCTGAATCAAATAACTGAGCCATACTCGTGACAACCTTAGGTGCGGCTACTGCTTCCTCTCTAGTCATGGTAAACACCCTTGCTTGTGCCTGACCCCTTGGCCTTCTTGGAAGAATAGCCTTCTTTGTAGCTCCAGAGCTTCCCACCTCAGTGACTGGCCTGGTTCCCACTGTTTCTGCTCTCCTTGGGGCGTGCAACTGCGACCGCTATTGCCTTGATACCTGGGGACAGTCTATAATCATGTGTCCCTTCTCCTTGCATCAAAAACATGCTCCAAGTAACTTGAAGCACTCTCCTTTGTGAAATTTCCCACAATGCTCACATTGGGGGTTCATGTACTTGCTCCTTTCCACCATATTATTTCCTCCCACAGTTGAAGCTTGCATTGAAACTACTCTTGATTGCTTATGCTTACCAGAAGCACTACTCCCTAGCTCACTCTATGTGTGGAAGCTCTTCATAACCCTCTAAAGCATTGGAGCACTTATCCCCTTCTTGGAAGACTGCTCCTTGTTCTTCCTCTTCTTATTTACTTCATACTTGATATTCTCTAGTTTCTCAGCTTGGAGTGAGGCATCTACTAACTGTTGGTAGTCACAGAAATTATGGATCAAGACTTTCTCTTTGATCCCCAAATGAAGCCCTCTCTAAAACTTATGGCACTTATCTTCCTTATTTGCCACAATGTTGGCTGCATGTCTGGAAAGCTGTGTGAACTTCAGCTCATACTCACTCACACTTATATCTCTCTGTGTGAGATTCAGAAACTCCCTGGCCTTCTCTTGTACATAAACCCTCGAAAAGTACTTTCCCCTGAAAGCTTCCATAAACTTTCTCCATGACAACACCAGAGGAATAACATGACTGTGGGGCACTGATTCCCATCAATGAAGTGCATCCTCTTGTAGCAAGCTCACTGCATAATCTAGTTTCTCCTTATCAAAGCACTTCATCTGAAGCAGGAATCTCTCGGTCCTCTTTAACCATGCTTCGGCCTCTTCTAAATTTATAGTACCATTGAAATCTACAGCTTCATACTTGCGGAGCTTATCATACTGCCCACTCCTATCCACTGGAGCTTGCATCGGAACTTGTGACCATTGACCCATGGCATAAGTGAAAGCCTGAGTAAAGGCCTAAAAGAACCGGGGATCCATGGGTTTGCTTGAGGCATCGGAGGAGGCGGTGGAGGTACCTCCTGTTACATATTAGGTGCCTCAAAATTTAGAGCAGAATGTGTCTCTGCATCTTGCGGGACATAGGATTTTTCTATGCTCCCTTGGCGAGAGCGAGATCAAGTCATAGCTCCTCGAGTTCTCTTTCGAAGCGGCATTTTTCACTCCTTCAATATAAAACCATTAAAAACCTTTAGTTCATGCAAAATATTTTTGTTAAGTATGCAAAACAATTCAAATCGTATAAAACAATTTCAAATCATGTGAAATAATTTAAAACAATGCAAGTTATTCACTTAAAACAATGTATGTTCATTTCATGTCTTAAACTACCCATTTCATGCCTAAGCTACTCTTACTCTTGGACCCAAATCTAGTCGCCCTAATACCACATGTTGGACCATTTTCAAAGCCCAACATCGGAGTCGTGAGCGTGGAGGAAGGCTTAGGGATTGAAGCTAGAAAAACCCTTCAAAAATAAGGCAGCGGCGTATGTTTCGCCGCGACGAACATATGGGAAAATCCCATAGACTCTTCGGGTAATTTATGCCGCGACGAGTGATTGAACTTCGCTACAGTAAACCTAAAAATTCATTTTCACCGCGGCGAAGTCGTCACACCAACGAAAAAAATATAGCTTCGAGTCAATTACGCTGCGACGAACTCTTGACCTCGCTGCAGTAAAACCCGCGGGACGAACCCAACAATCCCAACTTTCTATAATACTAAATGCAAACATAAATTTCTCAACCACCCTCATCAAATCCACCCAAAGACAAAATAAACTTGGATCTAAACATAAGCAAGTTCTCAAAATCTTAATCTCATTTCCATAATCGGATACTTTGCAAAAACAAGAAAAATCATAGACAAATCCAAACACATATTTCAAAAATACCAAAAGTAAGAGTTTTACAAGGCTTTAATGGCATTTCAAGACACAAATACATCATTTGCTTCATAATCCAAAAATACATAGTTTGCAAAAAGTCGAATTTCTCAAAATGCAACTAAAACCTTGTTTCACAAGAACTAACTTCAAAAGCAAAATAATCCTAGTCGGAGTGATGCCTTGACTCTTGACTCTTGACTACTTGATCTCCTGCTCCTCACCTGAAGATGGGATGAAATGGGAAGGGGTGAGCTTAAAGCTCGTGGGTAAAAATTTTATAACCAGTAACAAGCAAAACCATTAAAATACTGATTTCCATTGTAACAAAATTTTCGTTGAAATCACAAGCACATATATCTCAATTTCTCAACCAAATTCACAATAGTGCAAAACAAGTATGCATCAATCTTGTTAACATATCATGGGCACATAAGCACATTAAAATGGTCTGAAAGGTCCATAAATAGAATGAACTAACACATTCCCATGTAATGGTCCTGTGTAATCGCGAATAGAACGAATTAACACAATCCCACATAGTAGTTTTGTGTAGTCATAAACATGAGGGACTCCATGAAGGAGCTCCATGCCACTAGCAGGCAAGTGGGAGAAGAATTTAGACTAAGTGCACTTGACATACAGAATGGACTAAACCAAACCCACATAACATGTAGCTTATAACTTGTAAACTTGTTGCCCAAAATGGCACATTTTCAAAACTTGATTTTTCAAACATAGAATCTTTTCAAAAATCATGTTCATATGCTTTTCATAATTCATCAACACAATATGCTCATAATAAACACATAACACTTTTTCAAAGCATTCAAAGAGTTATAATGTGCATTCATAAAATAGTTGAAATCATTTACTTTCATCATTTGAAAGAAAGCATTAATGGCTTATTACTTAGTTATAAAACTATAACCTACCTTAAAATCATTGCTTATGAAATTGGCTTAAAGATGTCTTTCCTCTTGCTCTTCTTACCTTTCTGGATCCACCTTCTTGTTTTCCTTTAACAATAACAAAATCCCAATTCAATAGGAATTCTAATTTGAGAACCCTATATTGCGTATTCACTAAGATAAATTCTAAATACGCAAACTCTTCCAAAAGTCCCAACCTTAGGGTCAATTTTACATGATCATTCAGATTAGGTAAATGACAAAATTTGATAACACCTCCTGCAAAATGTTCCTCATTGTCTTAAGTTTCTAATGACACTAAAATAATTCAATTTGGTTCAATACTCTAAAAGTTATGTCCAAATCATTTTTAGGTTGTTCCTATACTAACACATCATTTTATGTTCAACTTTCCTTCAAATATTGAGATCCTTAGAGACTTATTTGAAACTCCATTTCATCATACAAATTGTATCCCTATATCTCTAGTTTACACCAAATCAAAAATCATCCTATTTGGATAACTACATAAAAAGTTATGCTTAAAATACTAAAGCATATTTGTGTAGGAAAGTTGAGTTTACTGCGGCAAAACACAAAAGTTTGCCACGATGAACTTGTCTAGAAACATGCCCCGAGAACATGTTTTGCCACTTTTTCCAACTTTTTACTTCCCACTTTTCACATATAACCCATCATAAACCTAACCCATCTCTTATACTTCATTTTCAACCCAAAATCATTTACAAATACATTATAATCTATCTTTGATCATTAACCCTAAAAGAGAGAACTTGCCTATATCATTCATCAATAACTTTATACTCATATTCAACTTCATTTCATTTAACCAAAGAAATTTAATGTATAACTTACTTGTTGAAGCTTCAAAATCTTCAAACTCTTCAAAAATCTCCAAAACCCTAGCTTTTCTCTTCTTTTTCTCCTCTTCCACGACACTCTCCTTCTTTCTCTCTTCTCATTCAAAATTTCTCTTCTTCTACACTCTTAATAATCATCAAATGTCCCTTTTGCCCTCCAATATCCTTATATCTTTTAACCTTAAGTGACTTGCCAATTTTTCCCTTGATACATTCTTTCAACATTAACACTTAAATTCCATCAATCCATGCAATAAATCCTCCTAATTTTGACATGCTAATTAAACTCCAAATAAAATGATTTATCTAGAAAGACCACAAAATTTATTTAAATCATGCTTAATAAAATAAAAAAAATTGGGGCCCAACACTTGTGGAATATTGATGGTTTTATAATTGTAAAACTTGCTCAATAAAAATATGTAGAGATAACTAAAGACAAATTCGAAATTGTCCATTGGTATATTTTGAACAATTGTGAGGAAGTTGACATATATATGGAGTATGTATATTACTTCTGAATCAAAATTTCATATTTCAATGTTGTGATTCAATCTATATTTCTACATATCTATTTACTTTTTTAAATAGAGAGCACAGAGAGTCGATTCGAAGCAAAGAGATTGTTAATGTTGAAGAAAGACATAAACTCAAGTTCCTATCATGATTAATGACTCAAGTAAGTTATATATTGATGGAATATTATGAGCTTATGACAATTTGTATGTCAAATTAACTTGTAATTTTATAAATTAACTTATATAAGTGGGAAAAATATATAGGTTACATTGTTAATGGGATTAGATTTCATATACAAGATTGAAACAATCGACTTAGAAGTTAAAATTATGGAGTTGTTATTGAGGGATGTCACAATAATGAAATTATTGACTTCTACAGTGTCATATTTGAAATAATATAATTGCATTACATCAAGGATATAAAAAGGTTGTTCTGTTTATGTTGCAAATGATTTAATATTCATGACAGGAAGGTGAATGGGAATCTTACTAGCATTAATGTTAGTAAGACATGGTATGATAATGACCCTTTTGTCTTTGCAAGTCAAGTGAAGCAAGTTTTCTACCTCAGTAATACTATAATGGGCATCAATTAGAAGGTTGTTCAAAAGTTTCAATACCAAAATATTTTCGATTTTGTGAAAGGGATAATAGTCTAATCGGTGAGGAAGCTGATGAAGTATATCAAGAGATTGAATTGGAGTTGAATAATGAAGCTGTTTGAATAGAAAATGCAGATATATCATCATTTCATAGGAGAGATGATGATCCCAATATACTACAACTGTATGAAGCACAAGCCAATCTTATCGTAGAAAGAGATGAAGACTATATTGAGGATGAATTATACGACAATGATGATACTTTGGTTGAATATAATAATGATGACAAATCGAATCATAATGTAATTAATGATGATAATTTTCAAGATGTTGATCATGATGATTGAAGGTAAAAAAAATTGTTGTTTTTAATGGGATTGTTGTTTTTATGGTTTGAAAACTTACAAGCCACCATTTTAATTAACTTGTGATTAGCCATTATTCAAATCAGATAATATACTTATGATGTTGCAATTCTACAACCTAAAAATTGTTCTCCATCGGTTAAGGACAAAAATTTAAATGCAAAGGGAGGGTTTAAAGTATTGATATCCATTTAGAAAATTAAGTGCTTACAAATATATAAAAGGGGGAGTTTCTGATTCATACTTTTTCTTACAAAATTTATAAAAGCAATGTATTTCATTATATTTGTAAAAGTAATGAATTTCATTATGCTTCATTTTGTATTTCATTATGCTTCATTTTTTTTACAAGTAATGTATTTCATTATGCTTCATTTTATAAAAGCAATGTATTTCATTAAACTTAATTCATTTATCTACAAATACTGTGATGCCTGTATAACTTTGTTCATAAGTTAAGATTATTGAAGCACTTCTTACTACTATGTTAGTTTAAGCATTTTGTATTACTATGTTGGTTGAAGCAAAAATGCCTCCCTTGTATGAAATGCATATCATTAAATAGGTGAATGCTTACTTTCTTATTAACTTCATTCTATAAGCATTCAATAAAATTTGTTAAGAGTTGGTAATAATAGTACCAATACATGTAACAAATTCCTTATTGAAAGAAACTACAATCATATTAATGTTGATTTCTAAAATATGATTCAAATTTTCTTTATATTTGTTAGATGTGTTATTTACAGCTAAAGAAAATTCAAGACTTGTAAAGTTTTTAAGTTATACATTGTTGTTTTTAATTAATAATGAGCTTTGTAATGAACAGAACATGTAAAAAATGTTTCTAATATTTCAAAATGTGGGGCCAAAGATCCAATCATCTTTTTTCTAAAAAATTGATAATATATTTCTATAACAGGAACTAATACAAAATAGTAACAAGTTTGCAACCTAGAAGCCTTTAGGAGTCATTACAAAAGATTAGTAGAAGAAGAAACAAGTAATAAGAATAAAGAGCAATTAAAAGAGAAAAAATGCTTAAAGTTGCCTCCTGTTCCAATCATCTTTGATTATGATTAGTTTATGTTTTATCAAATGCTCCGAAATGATTTAAGGAACAAAGTTACAATTATTTATGTTGTTATTCTAATTAGTTTTATTTTACATTGGAAAATCATTCAGAAATAATTTAATAATATTTTATATTGAAAATATTTAATAATTTCAATTTTAGATATTCAATATAATGACACCTGGATGAAACAAAGGAAAGAAGGTGGCAACTAGTAAAGATGTTCCTTCCCCACAATAACCAGATCAATACGACCCTATCTAACAATAACAATCGACTTTATCCACCAATGAAGTAAGTCGACAACAACCTCTATTTACTTCAACTAGTGCTGAGGGATCTTCAGGTATATTACCACCTAGAATTACACTTATCCTCAAATATATATTTACATATTTAATGCATTTTTCCTTATCATTAATTTTTTTGGACTGGTTACAATACCGGCATCAAAAAAAGAGGTAGAGGTATCACTAAAGTTCTGAGTTGCAACACATGAATGTTGCGATGAACATCTAGTTGTCTGTGCATATTGATCCAAGCAAGGTTGTCCTATTGACAAGATCCAATTAGCAAAATTATCCAGTGAGTTAGGGGTCATTGTCATGAATGAATTGTCTTACCTTCAGAATGCCAAGTAATTAAAGGAAGACAACTTGCTACAGAATGCTCTAAACAAAGTTTCAGTAATTTTTTATTTTATTTAATTATATGCATTTTTACTTATTTAAAGACTAATTTCACTTTTACTTATTGTTTACAGATGAAGCTCAATATCATCAATATTAAGAACCCTGAAGTTTCAAGCTATGTGAGTTCATTGTTGAAACAAAGGGCTACAGATCATCGTTATTACCTATATAAATACTACAAATCTTTTCCTTCAGATGAGGAGGCAAGGAGATATGTTCCCAAATGGGTGACACTAGAAAATTGGAGTCAAATGTGTGATTGTTGGGCCTCTGTCAATGTTAAAGTTTGTCTTATTTCTCTTCACATTTGCTTCAATTAATCTTGTTACACAATTTAGTTTAATGACTATTTTTTTGTTTTATTTAGGAAAAATGTGAGAAAGCCAAGGTTAATAGAGAAAAAATGAAAACTCCTCACAATCAAGACTCCAAATCCTTTGTTGTTGTATGAAATGAATTTATAATTTCTTTGTTTAGATGTTATAATTATATAGAGTAATGAAATATTATCTATTGTGTTTTAATTCTTTTTTTTTCATAAAATAGAGTCAGAAAGAACTACATAGAGAAGAATGTGATAGGATCACACTCTACAAACTTACGCACTACAAGGAACGTGAATGTTGGATATCTGAAGAAGTGTAGAATAATTATATAAGTATAAAAATTTGTTTAATTTTTAAGTTTATTTATTTATGTAGTACTAACTAATAATATTTGAATTAAATATTTATTTTATTTTTAAAATTTTATAATAAGATGTAGGAATTGTTGTAAAGATTATTATCTGTCGAAAATGACCCAAACGTAGAAGAGATTTGCAACAACGTCCTTGGCACAAGATTCGGGTACATCAAGAGTCTTGGGTATGGCCCTAAGCCAATTGGTTCATCATCATCACGACCAACATATGTAAAGACACTTCCAGGATGAGAACTGGATGCTTAAGGCTCAGTTATAATGTAATGAGAAAAAGTGAGATCGTATTGAATAAAAGTTGACCAAGCTTGAAAAGATGGTCAAACAATTACTTAGCCTAAATTATGTAAGTAGTAGTGACGATGAGCACAAGTCTTAATTTGTAAATAAGTTTTTTTTGGTTAACATTTGTAATTAATATTTAATGAAATTTTATTTTTATAAAAATGTTTCTAATCTTTATTTTTTTTATTTTTGTTTAATTAATTTTAAATAAAATCTAAATATTACAAACAATAAGGGGGATTAAAATTCTTACCATTAATTATAATTATATGAAAAATTTATAATAGGATTGTTTAGTTAAAAATCAAATTCGTCACCAAAACTTTTAAAACTACGTTTCTAAAAATGTCAAAAATAACTTTTAAAAATTAAATCAAAAATTAAAAATATAGCTAAAAAGATTTGGCTACGATTTCAAAATCGTCACCAAAACCTTTTAGTTGCATTCTAGAAACTATCTTGAATGACTTTTAACCTACGTTCAGTAAATCATCACAAAATCTATTTTGCTACGAAATAGTCAACGCTGCAAAATATTATTATTTATAAACACTGAAACGTAGCTAATAACTTTTAACCACAAAAACAAAGCATCCCAAATTATCTTTGGCGACGATTTACCTAATTTTTGCCTATCACTTTTGGCGACGTATTTAAGATCGGAGTGAAATATTTTTTACGATGATTTTGTAAAAACATCGTCGATACTAATTGTTATCGCAATTTTGCGACGATTTGTGTGATGATTTTTTTTGTTGCTAAAAGCCTTTTTTGTTGTAGTGTAATTGCATTATTTTTTGTCAGTTCAAGAACTTGACATTGACTTCCATCCATATATGAAGCATAAAAAATAAAAACCACAATATTAGCACATATAAATAATTATATATAAGTATTATATTTAAGTGACAAACCATAAAATAAATGTTCCAAAATATTAGTCCATATCCTCTAGTTACCTGTATAAACACAAGCAGTTATGTTGTTAAATAATTTATAGAAGAATTACTTAAAATTAAGTATGAATATCCACTAACCACCCTCTTTGTATTTTTTAAGATACATGATGTAGTATTTTATCTTGTAGATACTCATTGTATGGGTCTTTGAACTGCATAATTACCAATATTGGATGAAAGGACTTGATTTTTTTAGTGGCCTTCCTCTTTTGTTGCTGCATTATATATGTATGTACACCTTGTGATGAAGAAATTAACATTTAATCCACATTTGAAATGAAGACAAAATAATAATAATAATAATAATTAGATTAACAATTTTAGATTGTCTCGAAGGTTGATCTTTATTTTTGCATATTCTTATATTATGACTAACTTCATAGTAATGATGATACCTGATAGGTACTCCAACCTTGTCTAATTTGCTTAAATTTTGTTCTTCATTCTTTTCTCTTTTTCAAGTTTGTTTTGGTCTTCTAGGCATATTCCTAATCAATGAAGGTAAAACTGGCTACAAGTTTTTAGTCTTTGGCTAAAATTTTAGACCACTAATAGGTTCTATGGCATACTGATAACTCTTTAAATAATATTCACATTTATAGTATCGACTAGCATAAGCATTGATACCCTCCCTTTGATATGATATACAAGCCACAACATCCTTACATAAAATTCCTTTTAAATCCAAAAGTCTACATTAACAAGTTTGTACTTAAAAATCAACAGTAAACTTATCTGCAAAAAGTGTGACTTTAAATTTCAAATTCTTATTAGTTTTGGTGATATAGTGCCTTAATTCCCTTTATGCAACTTTGATTTTCTTCCTAACTCTTAAGTATATATCATTAATGATTCATATCTCTTTCTTATGTATCTGAGTCATTAAGGCAACTCGAATATCTTCTAACATATTGATCAACCTTTTTTTTACGAGCTTCATAAATGAATCTATTAAATGTCTCTAATATGTTATTGTAAACTATTTCACACTTCAGTTTTATGCTCACAAATGGCTTCACAAAAGTCTTTGGCTTCCTAACTTTGAAATCATTATAGGCCTCCTTCAAAATACTCTTCAACTACATTATTACTTTATCAAATTTCACTTTCGTTGTGTAAGTCATGGCTTGCCAAAATAAACTCCTATATGTATGGCCTTTACGAACAGTAGATCAATTTGTATAGAGATATCGGGCATGATTTCTATGTTCAGGGTAAGAGATTCTTTAATGCACCCCACTAATTAAATCATATAATAAAAAAGTAATGTAAGTTGAAGAACTCAAAGCATATTAAGAAATGAACATCACATGTATGAATATTTAACATTTATCTTTATTTATCGCTCACAAATTTCCAAACATTTCCATTTATGTTTAGATCTTCATCCATACTTTCAAAAACCAATGCATGATTGATAACTTTCTCCCTAAACTATGGCCTAAGGTATAGAAACATTTTATTGTTTTTTTACAACCAACTATATCTAATAAAGCACCTATAAGGAATGTCTTTAAGAAACATCCATCTAACCCAATTATATTTCCAACATCCATTAAGAAAACCATACTTCAAAGTACTAATTCCAATATAAAACCTCTTAAAAATTGACCGTGGTTTTTTATCAAGTTTAGTTTGAAAAATAAATTGCCCATCTTTATCAACTCATCATAAGTTTTATCCATAAAGACCACAACTTGGTATTATGACCTTTTACGGATCCTTTTAGCATAATAAAAGCTTCCCATTTAGTGTCGTAACATTGGGATTTAGTCACCTGTAATGCATATTTTCTTTGAAGATCATCTTCATCTTATTAATTGGCTAGTTTGAGTTCTTTCTAAACTTATGTAAGAATTCATTTGCTATCTATTTCCTACTAACTTGCTTGTTTCTTTACACTTTCCTACAATTATGCTTTTATTCTACTATCTTAACAACAAATGTCTTTTTCATTTCCAATCCAACTAGCATATACACAAAATGGACATTGTGGCTCACAAATAACCTCCATTCTCATACCTAATCTCACAATTGAAACATTATATCCATTAGTAATTAGATAATTTCTTATTGCTTGCCTTAATTACTTCTCATTCTTCAACTTCATAACAATTTCAAACTTAAAATCCTTCATATTCACTTTTGGATTAAAGACAATGTATTTCTTCTCTGAAACAGATGCCTCGCACCATCCATCATCACTACCAACTGATGATTGAACTTTAGCATCACTATCCTCATATTCACTACACCAACCATGTGAAATTCCTTCTTGTCTTTGTGTATTTTTGGAATAATCACCATCTTCATTGTAATCCTTTACTTTACTTTTAACCCTATTTACAACATTGTCACATTCAAATCCACTATGTACAATCTTAGCACATCTATTCTCATTTATTCTCGTAATAACATACTCTTCACCATCTGTTGTGAATAACTCGTCTTTAAATGAATCATCTCCTGGTTCACTCATCTCTATAACAATGAAATCTCATATTGTTCCACTTGAACTTGGAACCACCCTTCATCATTTATACTCATATTTCTACTGTGTGTTAACATTCAAGTAATTTCCAATATCAGAATTAGATTCTTCACCATCTATTACATGATGCTCATAACCATGCTTATAGTAGACTTCAACATTATGGTAGTTCAATTCTTCCTTATGATTGCGCATTGCCAATATGTCCTTATCAGGGTGCAAGCTTAACACATTTAAGCTTCCGTTAACTCATTAGAAAATTTGTAAAACATAGATATTATTTTATGTCCTTTATCTTTGGACACACCTTTTAAGACTAGCATATTAAGTTCATCAACAATCACATCCTTCTTCATTTTAATCTTATCCCAATATATTTATCATTTTTATGTCTTTCCAACACCCCACCATAACGAAATTCAAATTTAACAACGCATAAAAAAATTAATTATATCATTAGTTTTTAATTAAACAACATAAATTAGAAAAGATGCTTCCAACAATATAAACATGTATGTACAAAGTAACTAATGTAAGATTTCAGCATTTGATGTAGTAAAGTTCAAGATGGTCACTTCTATCAAGAGATATCTATGCTACGAATTTTAAGTAATAGAAGCCAAATGACTTATGCATGAAGAGTGTAAGTTAAAAAAAAGATAGAAAAACTTAATGGATGAATAAGAGAATTTAAAACATAAAAACATCAACTAATATCATGATAATCCTAATCATAACTTACGTGATTCAACATTAACTCCACAATGTTTTGTTAAATAAGAAGTATTTAAAGTTATCTTAAACTAAAGTTATTTGAAATGTTAAAATGGTATTTGATCCATTTTGAACCTTACCCTTTAAAGCAAGTTTTAAGACGTTATTATTTGAACATTAATTAGTAGCCTAGTTAATCATAATTAAAGGGTTTTAATTTAGAGAATCGCGATTCTCATGTAAGAAACTGCATGTACAAAGCAAGTTTGATTAGTGAAAACCTGTAGTTTGATACCAAACAATCATATTGTCTATGTATTGATCTTTCCACTTGTGAACAACTAGTTTTACCTTTTAACATTAGAGTCAAATTTTTTATGTATGGGAGCACTTGAACTAAAATTAGCTAAACATACGCTAACCAATCAATGAATATAAACAAAGTATACACTAAGCAACTAATAGAAGATCTTAGTATCTGGTGTAATTAAGTTCAAGATGGTCACTTCTATCAAAAGATGTCTATGCTACAAATTTCAAAAAAAGAAGCCAAATGACCCATATGTGGAGAGTGTATATATATAATCTAAAATTATATAATTTAAAATAGAAAAACATCAGCTGAGAAACATTTGCAGGAATATCAAGATATAAACCTCTGATAGAAAGGTCGTGTACAGGGCAGTTGCAAAATAGGATTTAAGTATTAGCATTAACCACTAAAAGGTTTGACCAGAAAGGAGGTGCCTTATAGTATTAATCACTAATAGAAAGGGGTTTTAACATTTTCTTTAACAAAATATTGCAACAAAAAAGATATACACATCCAAAGAAGGAACCATACAGAAGCAACAGGCCATGTGGCATTCAAAATTGCCCTAATTGCCCTACCATGTTCGTAAGTAGATTCCTTCTTCAAAAGTCAAAATTGTGATGTTGGTTTTGACATTTTTACTTTTTATAAAAAAAAACACATATAGTGAAACACACATTTTGTAGAAAAAAGGCAGCAAAGCATATTGTGTAAACAAAAACTGCAGTAGACAACAAGGCAAACCTCATACGATGGCCAGAGAATGAGTGTGGTAGTTGGGACAGGTTTTTGGGATCCGTACCATTCCGATCGGTAATGGCTGGAAGGTACCGTACCGGCCAGAGACCGATACCTAGATCCCAACCTCGATACTGGCCAAAAATACCAGCTAGTACTGGGGTTTTCTGTTGAGTATCGACCGTTACCCAACATACCAGAAAATTTTGGGTCATTTCGCAACTTTTAAAAACTCGGAGGACTAATTTACAAATTAAAAAAATTTAACCTAAAATCTACCTACCCCCTCCCCCGACCCTGACTGCTACCACCACCCCTCTTCTTTCTAACTATCACCCTCTCTCTCTCTCACTCTCTCACTCTCACCATCTCTCTCGCTGGCGTCTGGATCGTCTCACCGCTGCTGACGCTTGCTTGTTGTCTTCTCCGGTTCTCCTCCTCGCCTCATCGTGTAGATTTGGCCTTTGGGTTTGCGAAGTCCGCACCTCTCCTCCTCGCCGCACCACCGCAAGTCCGTAACATCGCACCACCACCAACCCTTCGATGCTCACAGGTGGACGACTGGGCCTGGACAACGGACAACCCGAAAATCTGAGGCCCCAATCCGAATAGCAAAGAGAAGACCATAGTCACCCGATGGTTTAAAAATTTTTTTAGGTGTGTTGACTGTTGATACTTGATTTTGTTGGTTGATGAGTTGATTTGTTCTCTTTGTTTCCAAAAATTGATGGTAAACCTTGCAATGTTTTTTTGTGTTGTGGATTGGATTGGATTTGTCGATTTCGATTTGTGTATTAGTGTTGATGAATATGCTATCGGTGGGTGGAGGATTGGATTTGGAGGTTGAATTGTTGAAGAAGTTGGTTTTGGTGGTGTCATAGTTTTGGATTTGGAATGGATTAATTAGTGAATATTGATTGTTTTGTTTTGGAAATTGGAATGAGGATTAGTTTGAATGTTTGGAATTGTTTTGGAATGGAATTTCCACGATTTTGGAATGGAATTTTTGAAGTTGATAATTTGAAATTGTTGGATTAAAGAATACCGTGGGTAAGTAATTTATGTTATTTTGTTATGAATTTGTTATATGAAAATTAGAATTGGAATTGAAAATGAAATTGTAAAATAGGGTTAGTATGTAATTAATTAATTATGTATTATGCAAAGATTGTTAAAATTTAAAATTTAAAATTGAAAGTTGATCGTGAACATTTAAACCTAAATGTAAAATTAATAGTCAAATGTGAAATTAATAATCAAATGTAAAATTCATAATTAAATGTGAAATTGTAAAATTGATAATAAAATTTTGTAAAATTGGAAAAACTTAAATCATTAATTGATATTTGATATATTGTTAATATTTGTGAAATGGTAATTTATTTTTAGTATTTGGTATTGAATTTACTCATTTAGGAAAAAATTTGTTTGAGCATAAAGAAGTGATGTAATGAATGTTTGTTATCAAATTGTGAATATGTTGTAGACTTGTAGATTTTAATTATTTATACTTACATTTATTAATGTCAATTAAAAATTGTAAAAGCAACATATATATTTAAGAA
>JANVCQ010000005.1:23926087-23947423 GCA_025531925.1 Erythroxylum plowmanianum | reverse complement strand
TTATTATGACAATTAAAATTAATATATCATAAAGAATAAAGTTTACCCTCAATATCTTCATCATCTAATCAACTTCGGGCACACATAAGGTCTTTTAAAATAATTATATTAATTCAAGTACGATGAGGACTATTTAATCGCCAGTACTAAAGTAGACTCTAAAGAAACAGTAGATCTTATGCAATTGCTTGTATGGTCGAGAAATAACTTCTATGGTTCTTCCACTATAGTATTACATTGAACTCCATACCTTCAACATTTTTTGTAACATCTGCCTCCAAATAGTTATCTAACTCCATCATATTGTAAGAAGTCCTAGACCTTTTTTCTTTAATGAATTTTGCAAACACAATATTAAACAAATCTTATTATAATTATTTAATGATATCAACATGCTATTGAGCCTTATCACCATACAACACGCCATAATAAAAATAAGCCTCCTTTATTTTGTATCTTAGGTTTAACACATAAATGACTATTACAGTATGTCTGACCATATGCTAGTAAGAATTGAGCTTTTCTGTTATTTTTTTTTTCATAACCTGGATTAACTCATTTGAATCAAATATCCAATCAAATATAACTTTTTTGATCTTACATATTAAATTTATAACCAAAGGAGCTCTATACATAAAAGAGAAAAAGAAATAAGGTAACTAGTAGTATTACAACCAAAATAGCTCTATGTTGAGCTATAGAGGATTTAATCATAAGGACAGTCTAAATCTCAATCCTATTGAGATTTCAGAGGTAAGATGCCTTGCTAGAGCTACTAAGCTTAGCCTTAGCATAAGTTTACTTCGACTTGATTCAACATCCACTACATTAAAATCATGCAATTTCTTTCTTTCCAATATGGTAATTGATCATACCAAATGCTAATATGAAAATCTTCCTATTACCTTTACTTTTGAAATTTGCTCTTTTAATCTATGTTAGTGTATCCCTCCAGCTTCTACTTGGGCAATTCATTTTAAGGATGGATAAAGTAACTGTGTAAAGTTGGATATTTTGTTCCTGAGAACTACTTAGTAGCATTAAAAAATATTTTCAACTTTCCATAAAGTGCATTAGCCAACGCCTTAAGCTCTTCTATAGGTAGGAGAATCTTTTTGTCTTATCTTGTTAAACACCTCAACAAACTGGGTTGTTGACTTCAACATCTTGAAGGTTGAATTCCATTAAGTAGGACAATCCAATACCAACTTCTTTGTGTATGGAATACATAGTTGTCATATAGTTTCTTTAAAATTTATAACTCTTTTGGTTATTCCACTCTAATATACTACACTATTCCAGATTGACTATATCACTTCCTTTATGATCTCTATATCTTTTACAATCAAATTCATAATATATGTAAACCAATGTATATTGAATAACCTCTCACCAACCAACTATCTCCCAATTGTAACTTATTTTTTAACTTTTCAATCCTTGTATCATTCTTGTTATAGTTATTTTAGTGTTATGGTAGATAGTCCAGTATCGGTATTTTAATTTATTAAACAATCAGCTAACATGGTTGTTAACCTTTTACATATATGGGGTGTTGACACATAAATACACCTACCATTTAAAAATATGAACAAATATCAATTATAACATAATAAACAAATAAATTATTGGAATATTAAAGAATATAATGTACCACATTAGTCAATTGTGTAAAATCTAGTCGTTGTTAATATAGTGTGACGTCATTGTCATATAACCATCTAATGTGATGGTAACCTATCTATCAATACTCAGCAATGATTTTAATATTTCTTTCTTTTGATCCTTGTATATCTTGAAAATGTATTTCTTCAAGATATTCTAAGTTGGAATCTTAAAGGTTGGTTGGAGTGAGCTAACAAACATCCTAAATTTTTTGCTATCAATTATAGAGAGTGGTTGTTCATCACCAATGATCATATTAGCTAGCAAAAACTTTGATTTGTTGTTGTCATAAGTTGTGAACACCATTTCATTCTTCCCTCTCATTAAGTTAGGAGTAAAAAATGGTTAACCTTTTGATACGATCTTTTTTTATTACACGACTCCATATCTCTCTTCAACTGAGAGGTTCCACCTTTTGAACCCTTAGCTAACATCTTATGACAGTATTTACATTCGACCTTAGTCCATTGATCTAATCTTGTTGAAGTGATTTTAAATAACACTTCTTAATGAAACTGCTTCTTTAATATGAATTATTTCTTGGTAATATTAGCTAGCAAAAAATTTAGGATGTTTGTTGTCATAAGTTGTGACTGTCATTTCAATCTTCCCTCTTATTAAGTTAGGAGTAAAAAAATGGTAAACCTTTTGATATGATCTTTTTTTATTACATGACTCCATATCTCTCTTCAACTAAGAGGTTCCACCTTTTGAACCCTTAGCTAACATCTTATGACAATATTTGCATTCAACCTTAATCCATTGACCTAGTCTTATTGAAGTGATTCTAAATATCACTTCTTAATGAAATTGCTCCTTTAATATGAATTATTTCTTGGTACCGAATTAGAAGTCTTTACTGGTATACTTTTGGAACCAGATTAGAACTCTCCACTAAAGACATATGCTCATCCATTTGAAAACATATAGGAGTATATAAGTGACTCATGGATAGTTACATGTATACATAGACTTTAATAAACATTTAACATAAAGTATACAAGATAATAAAAGCATAATTAATCATAATCACCTATAGAAGTTTCAAAAAGTCTTATATTTATGCTATCTAATAAAAAATGCAATTGTACCAAGTGGTTGAAACTCTCCAAGAAAACCACATAATCACAAAATTTGATGGACAAATGTTACATGTTCTGATTACGATAAACTAATTGAACTAAGCAAATGTTACAAGAAAATAATAAGATCTAATTGGAATACCCATGTACATATGTACAATAGAACTTTTAAATACTTAAAAAAGTTCAACAAATTGAAAAATAATATCATATATTTTTTAAGACAATCTTTTGTAGGTCATTATAAGACAACTAATATGTAGAGCAAGATTAATAAATCAATTGTCATTATAAAATGCATATCACCTAATAGTCTGAATTATTATGTGTTTTTATTACTGGCCTATTTCTATACATTCAATTATAATACAAAATACATGTGAAGAATAACTTACCCTTATCCATCCATAGTATATATTTTTCTTTTTTTCAATATCATTTTCTTAGATTCCCTAAGCTCTCCTTATTACCTTTGAAGAAATATGCAATAAATCCTAATGAGTGCAGTCCAACATATCATTGAGATCTTCAAATTTACTGGTTGTAATTTTATGACAATTCCCATTAAGACCAATTAACAAAAATATCTCTTTTAATAAACAATGATAAAGTTTCAATATCATTTTAGTTTGTCTATTAGGATCCTCCTTTTTTTGAGATGTTGCTGAAAAGAAAATTACATTACCATGACTATACATTGTAGCTGATAGTTGGATATTTAACTATATTTTACCACCTATATTTAATGTATTTTTCTTAATATTTTATACTTTTATCATATATTTGGTACTTAATTTGCTCCAAGTGTGTATAGGTAATAATTGCCTTCATGGACTTAAAGGAGAAGAATTCAGATAAAAAAACAAAAAATTAGCAATTTGGAAGGAGTGCACGACTGTACATGTTTGCAACATCTGACAATTTCCAATTATGCACGTTCCTGTGCATGATCGTGCATAACCCAAAAACCTAGAATTCAATATAAAGTGACGTTTCGTGGATAGAAGAGAGGAGGAGACTTTAAGGAGGAAATTTCCAGATGTGAAGAACATCCAAAAGGACGATTTTGGTCTAAGGAAGTGGGAAACACAAAGAAATCATTGAAAGATCCATCAGAATACAAGATCAAGTCTCTATATCACAAGAACATTCGACAGAAGAAAAGAAGGGAGATTTATAATTATGAACCCATTGTTTTCAATTCATTTTTCTTTCAGTTTATGTTTGATTTCATGTTCGATCATGTGTAACTAAACTTCCAGTTAGTATTTAGGTTAGATGAACCTTACGTTAACACTTTAACATCATTTGATCCTTTATTAATTTAATTAGTTCGATTGATTATTGTGATTTGATTACATGCTTTTATTAATAATTTGATTTCAAACTTAGAGATTGAGAAATCCTAATGTGAATAGATTTATTGTAATTAGAAGGATTTGACTGCAACCCTAGAGATAGGATGATATAAATCTTCCGAATTAGGGTCAAACCTAATAGAGGGATTCATAAAATGGCAACATTATCCTATACGATTTAACCTGAGTAATTCAGTTAGAGACCTTAGGATTAGTTATTAGTAGTCTCAAGGTCAGCTACTAGCATACCATAGAAGTTTCCACGATCTAATAAATCATCAAAACAATTATATGATAAAAGATCAATCTGTTAAGGGTCTAAGGGGATTTGAACCTAGATATTAATTTCTGATAATGATAGTTTTCTAAGTAAATTCCACTATATATGTGTTCATTATTCTTTCCTGTTTCCTTAATTGTTTAGTTTTATTCTCTTTTAATTAAAAACCTAAAATCAATCCTTAGGCTAGATAATAGAAGAAGGGTAATTACTAGTGGTCATAATCTTCATGGGATTAACCCGCATTTGGTGATACTAGCTACAACTACATTGTGTACTTTCGGTTACAAATTAACAATCATGAAATAGGTCAATCAATTTTTTGGTGCCGTTTTTGGGGACTTTGATATTAGGAAAGCCTAAATGCTATTACTCTAGCCATTTTCATTTTAGTTTGTTTTATCTTTGTTTTTATTTTATTTTATTTTATTTTTTCTTTTTGTATTTATTTTATTGTATTTATTGTATTTTATTTTATTTTATTGTATCTTATTGTATCTATGGCTTATTAATTTAATTATCTTTTAAATTTCTTTACTTGATCTTGAGTTGTGGTTTATTTTAGGAATTACGATTCATTGTCATAGAAACAACTCACAATGGATGGATGGAGCAGACAAGACTTGTATGGGAACCAAAATATGTCTTTGCATTCTATATTATCACCATATGGGAGAGTGAGGTGTCAACACATATTTTTGAAAGCTCAACTAATATTCAGCGACATTGGCGGGAGTTATTAGTACAATCGTAAATGTTAAACACAACATATATATGGGAGATTGAACGTGTACTATAAACCTTAAGGTGTAGTGTACGAGAACAACTACAATTGAAAGTGGAGCAACTCTTATATTTATAGATGGAACGATTACACTCCAGCTGGATATTTATGGCACCAAACATCTCCATATAACAAGTCGACTCTGGAAGATAAATTGATGGAAGCCATTGCTGAAATGAAAGCTAACCAACACAAATTTGAGAGCAAAGAAAAGATAAGAATTAGCTTTATGAATGAAGCGACAATTCAAAAAGGGCTTCTGGAGGAACAGAAAAGTGTTACAAACAGACTAATAGAATGCCTTACTAAGAGAGTAGCTACTCAATGTGAAACCAATATGAGAATTCCTTCACTTGTATATGATGAGTGCAATCTAAGCTTCCAACCATCTCAGAGTGAAGAAGGCAACGAGGTAACTGCTACATTGAGAGATATGATGATTGAGCATATTCAATATGGTGAATCAAACCGATCAATTGATGGATATAATATTTGACAAGATGCAAGGGAATTTGTCCAGTTCTACTGAAGCTAATGCTATAGACCGAGAGACAATTACCCTTAGTGAAGAAGAGCTTCTAGAAGAAGAAGACAAAGAAACCTCAATCCAAGAAAAGGAAGTAGAGAAGTGGCAAAACATAGCTGAAGAGGATGAGCCAGAAGCCTCTGTCCAGGAAGAAGAAGAAGAAGAGTGGATAGAGATGGCTAAGGAAGAACTGGCAGAGAAACCATGTAAGGAAACTACTTATGAGATTTTGGTAGTAACCTTAAGTACAGAGGGTTCCTACTTCCTTAAAGACAAACTATTCAAGCTAGATGATGATACAGGAAGTTTTTGTTATTCCTTACGTTTTTAAAATTTTGTTAAAAAGGGCATTAATAGAGTCTATAAGTTTTATTAATATAATCAATTATGTCCTTTTAACAATCTTGCAACAGATGACTTCTTATAGTATGCAAAACTGCTTTGTGGAGAAAAGGGTGGAAACAAGTCGTTGATTATTGATCCAGGATGGCATTAAACATGTAGGTTACATCGAGCTATCGACGTTAAAGAAGCATTGCATAAAAGGAAACCCATGAGTTTGTTTTGATTTTATTTCAATTTCTATATTATTTTGTTTTTATTTTCATATTAGTACATGATTTTATTTTTTGTTATGTTATGTTATTTCTTTTGTTTCTTTTTGTCCTTTTCTTATATATTTTGATAGGATGCTAGTAAAATTGGATGGATCCATATCAGAAAATTGTTATAGTCAAGAAATTACCACTAAACCCTCTCACTTTTTGTAAATGCCTATATTGTGTACAATAGGGACAATGTCCAATTTTAAGTGTGAAGATGGGTTTAATGAATCTTTAACTAATTTCTTCAAGTTGATTATAATCCTAATTACAAGTTTGATTAATTGATATTTGGAATTGGTTGAATCTGTCTATGAATACTATATTTCCTTATTGAAAATTGATTTAAATTTGTATGCAAAAGGATGATGGTTATAATGAAATTAATTTTATGTCATATTTTTCGTAATCATTGAAATTTTCAAGTCGAATGACATTGCATATATTTACACACATATACCTATCTTGTTCGTGAGCTTTTGAGCCTAAGAGTAAATTTTCAAAATTTTTAAAGCTCTTATTATTCTTTCATATGTGTGATATCATGTATAGTAGGATTTTTCTTTTATTATACATGTTGAGACCATATTTGTTGAATTAGAGGCATTAATAAGATGAAGGCACTTAGATTTACTAACTTATTTAAGCCTTTCTCTTTAAAAATCACCATACCCTCAAATTTACCTTTAGAAATAACCAAGTTGAGCCTTAGCCTTTTTCCTTGATTAAACTCACATATTAACTTTTATCCTATCTTTTCTTTGAAAACATGTTATTATTTTGAACCTCGAAGGTTATTTAATTTATTTATTTGTTAAGACTTGAAATGTAAGAAAGGTCCGATATTTATTGAATTGCAGTACTGACTGAAATATTATGAAAAAAGAAAAAATAAAAGCATTAAAAAAAGAGAAGAAAAGAAAAAAAAAGCATAAACAAGAGAAAAGAATAATTATATAGTACCATTAAGTTGCATCTAAAGAATTTGTATGTTTTGTAAACAAGTCTTGTAATGTTTCCTTAAGTAAATTTCCTTCACTTAACCTTTTTATTAACCCAATTATACCGTACCTAAGCCCTATTACAACCCTATAAAGACCTTTTGATTTTTGTTTCCAATTTGTACATAAGTGGTGGGAGATGTGATATTATTGCAAGCATAAGGTAAGAATCCTACTATGCATTGATTGAGAGTTTTGACACCTTTCACCCTAAACACTTGAGTACACTGAGTGAAATCTTGGTAAGGGTGTAAAGAAATATGCTTTTGATTTCAATGTGATTGTTGATATGATTATTATCAATATTACTTAGGAAATTGATTTAGGACAATTTGATTCTGATTACATGTTAATTTGATTAAAGAGGATATGATGATGTATATTATAAATGAGCAAGTTGAGATTGATGATTAATTAATGTTATAAAATTTATAATTTTGATTATGGTTTGCTTGAGGACAAGAAAAATTAAATGTGGGGATGTTTGACAAATGGATATTTAACTATATTTTACCACTCATATTTGATGTATTTTGCTTGATATTTTATACTTTTATCGTATATTTGGTACTTAATCTACTATAAGTGTGTTTACATATGATAATTGCCTTCATGGACTTAAAGAAGAAGAATTCGGACAAAAAAATTAAGTAAAATAGAAAATTAGCAATTTAGAAGGAGTGCATGACCGTGCACTTTTGCATGCTTGTGCACTTTCATAATATTCGACGATTTCCAATTATGTATGTTCTTGTGTACGATAGTGCACACAACTGTGCATAACCCAAAAACCTAGATTCAATATAAAAGTGACATTTCGTGGACAGAAGATAGGAACAAATTTGGGGAGGCAATTTTCAGACATGAAGAACATCCAAAAGGGACAATTTTGGTCCAAGAAAGTGGGAAACACGAATAAATCATTGAAAGATCTATCGGAATACAAGATCAAGCCTCTACATCATAAGAATATTCGATCAAAGACAACCAGGGATATTTAGAGTTATGGACCCATTGTTTTCAATTCATTTTTCTTTCAGTTTATATTTGATTTCATGTTTGATCATATGTAACTAAATTTCCAGTTAGCATTTAGGTTAGATGAACCTTATATTAATACTTTGATATGATTTGATTCCTTCAGTAATGCAATTGGTTCGATTGATTATTGTGATCTAATTACAAGTTCTATTGATAATTTGATTTCATACGTAGAGATTAAGAAATCCTAGTATGAATAGGTCTACCATAATCAAAAGGAGTTGATTACAACCCTAGAGATAGGATAACATAAATCTTTCGGATAAGGGTCAAACCTAATATAGGGATTCATAAAACGATAACACAATCCTATTAACTTGAATAATTTGATTAGAGACCATAGGATTAGTTGTTAGTAGTCTCAAGGTTAGCTACTAGCATACCATAAGAGTCTCCAAGGTCCAATAAATCAACAAAACAATTGCATGATAAAATATCAATCTGTTAAGGGTTTAAGGAGATTTAAACCTAGATACTAATTTCTGATAACAATAGTTTTTTAAATGAATTCCACTATCTTTATGTTCATTATTGTTTCCTATTTCTTTAATTGTTTAGTTTATTTTCTTTTAATTAAAAAACTAAAATCAATCCTAAGGCTAGATAATAGAGGAAGGGTAATTACTAGTATTCATAATGTTCAAGGATTGACTCGTACTTGTCAGTACTAGCTATAGTTACATTGTGCACTTACGACTTATTACAAATTAACTATCATGAAATAGGTCAATCAGCAGTCAAACTATGAAATCATTTTTGCAAACTCTACTAAATGGACTTCCACATGATACTTCATTGTACACAAATAATGCCAATCATTACTTTCCCATGCCTTTCCAATATAAAATTCACATTCTCAAGTTATGTAGTAAAATTCATAAGGCTAGAAATAATGGATTTCAAATTCACAAAAAAGCATATATAGCCAAGAAAAAGGAAATGACGATGATCTTATGCAATTTGACATCTTCTTTATGTTAAAAGAAATTATGCCTAATTAAATACAATTTGTATTTGATCTAAAAACGTAACCAATAACACATAAAATAATAATTAATATTCCTAATATTCCAAAATTAAACACAACATAAAGAAAACAAGACAACCTATCATCAATAAACATCGTGATGGAAATGTAACCAAAGAGCAGGTGAACAAAAAAAAAAGGTACCTTAAGGAGCAACCTTGAGGATTGATTGAGTAAAAGAGACAATTAATGAGCTGTGAAATAGATATGACTGGAGAAGGTGACCAACGAATAGTGAGGAGTGGATTAGTGGAGTAGTATGAGAGTGGAACTACAATGAGGTGACTTTAGGTAAGGTGAGGTGACTCAAGTGAGGTATAGAGGGTGGAGGATGACTAAGTGACATTGTAAAAACAATTGTAATTAATCTACAGTGTCGATTATCAAAGGAAGAAGTAAACTGTCTAATAACTAATGTAAAATGATATCATTTTATGTAGGGAATAAAATAAGGGTCAGAGTTTGACTTGAAGCTTGATCAAACTGGGTTAAGTCCATTAACTTCGGATCAGGCTCAAACTTAATTGCCAAGCCTATATATACTGGTCTTTCTCAATCAGACTAAAACTAATCAAAATATATTGAAAAAGTTAAGCAAAACACTTTATGTACATAAGCTTTGGCCACCCATATATTGATCCATGCAGATACGCTGATCTAGATTTTCATTGACAAATAATGTATTCACATCCATTTTGAACAATTTCAAATTCATATATGTGATAGATAACAATAATAAGGTGAATTGAGGCAAACCTCATTATAGGGACGAAATTGTAATTATACTCTACACCCTATCTTTAAATGTTTAATTTTGCCAATAGATGAGCCTTATATTTGTTAATTGATCCATCCACTTTGCTTTTTTATTTTAAAACCCATTTATTTTTAATAGTCTTATGCCCAACTAGAAAATCAACAACTCCTATACACTATTTTTGGCAATCGATTTTCTTATCCTTAATAGTAGTAAGCCATTAAAGTAGGTGAATTAGTAGCCTCATTATAAAAAGATGGCTAATCAATATCCAATAAGGCATACTTAAAGTCTTTCACTTGAATTTCATAATTTACCTTTTATGCAATTATGAATGATGATCATATTTAATGGTGAGATCTCACTATTTAGAGCATGTTAATTAGGTAAAACATCACTTCTATTGTTCTTAACTTTTATAAGATAATATGAAGATGGTTCCCCATGAAGAAATCTCTCTTAATTCACCATTGCTGGGAAATTCTTCCTTTAGAAAATGTATGTCATGAGATTCTATTTAGAAAGGTATTGGCTCATTTAATCTCCTTATTTTTTTTGTAGTATTCCAAGAAATAATTATTTTCTTTCACTACTTGATCGAAATAACTTATGTAGTTTCTAGAAAATGCTTTTGTGGGCTAGGGACTTTGGTGAAAATTGCTTGTTTAAAATAGGACATTAACATGAAGTGGGTTATTCTAAATTGAGATGATGGGCTTGAATTATGTTAACTAAAGTGTGTAAATTGAGTATGTTTTTTTTAACTTCAAGCTTTTTGGCTAAATAGGTCCATTATTAATTTGGCCTTTTTAGTTAAATAGGTCTATTATTGATTTTCAAATTAATATATAAAACTTTGGACCCTTGTGTTAGTCCTTAATGACACCCAAGAGAAGGACGGGTATTAAATTTGGTGTTTATAAAATTCAACAAGCTTTTCAAACTAATGTACTCAATTAACAATAACTAATATAACTAAGGATGATGAAATTATTCAATATAAATTAATCAAAAAATATAGCAATAATTTACAAAGGATAGGGAAGAGAGAATGCCAAATGATTTATTGTGGTTCAGTGAATAGCCCTTGCCTATGTCTACTCCCAAGACTCTTTTTTGTAATTCTACTATAATTCTTCTTTCAAGGTGAAGAATCACCTTTGTAAAATCCTTCTCGATAAAGTGGAGTCCTTCTTATGATCTTCTTCCAAGGTGAAGAAAAACCTCAATACCACTCAGATAACCCCCAAGTACAATATTCAACATCCAATAGGCATTAAAAGTTCAAAATTCACTAATTGTTGGAACATTGGTCAATTAATACACTTATTGGTTGACCAATACATCAACCAATGTTGCTACAAACTCATGATATATCAAATTTAACAACTTTTATATATTGATTGACTACTAACCTGTATAAGTTGACTAATTACACCAAAAATATGATTTTTAACAACTTCAAATATTCAAGACCAATTTTTTAAATCCAAATCTGATTAAAACACTTTCCAAAATATTCCCTAAAGATTATTAGAAATATTAAGAGGCTTTTATATTAAAAATAAAAGCTTCAGTGTCTCTTAATGAATGTAAAGATTATTTAATGAATAAGATGAAATGATTATATAAAATGAGCCTTTTGGATCATCAAATTAACAAAGTAAGCTTACAAATAATAATATAAATGTGAAAAGCTTACAAATAATAATATAAATGTGAAATGACCTTGATGAGCCTTGATCTTCTTTTATTCTTGTTTTGATCTTCATTTCATCAGTTTTAAACTTCAACTTTTCTTTATCAACTTCATACACTATCTTCTTAAGTTTTTGGCTCTATTTTATTCAAATATTTCTTTTTGTCAAAATAATAAACACATTAGTAGTAATTATATTTTTTATCATCAAAATATTGATTGGAACCTCCCTTGGTTCAATAATCTCCCCTTTTTTTATGATGACAAAATACTTATGGTATTAGAAAACAACAATAATAAAATTAAGGACGTAAATAAATATTAATATAGTGATTGGCTCCTCCTTAATTGATGTATAACAAATAATTCAATATAAAGAGCATAATTAAATATCAAGAACCCCCCTGAATGTTATCATTCTCCCAGAATTTAATATCACCAAACTTTCTCCCCTTCTTTTTGGAATCACAAAAAAAATTTATTAACTAAAAATGCATAATATAAAGTGTCTTGCATCAAGCTAAGATGGTAAAAATCAAAACATGTTTGCCTAAGATTGATAAATTTTACTCATTAAAAAGTGTTATTAAATATTTAAGGAGTCAAAAACAAAAGGTCAATTTTGATTGTAGCATCCCTAATATTGTCTAATTTGAAATTTTCAAATTTCGGTATTATTCCTAAGTTAAAATTTTAATTGAAGCATCGAGCATGACTTTTGAAAAAAATAAGAATTGGAATTATAACAAATAAAGATAATTGCAATATCTAACAATCAATTCTACAAATGAATGCATAATTTATAAAGTCCTAAATTTAAAAAATAATGATGGAATAAAGAAGCCAAATTTGGAATTCTAGAATGAAAAATATGATGCAATCACACTTAAAAAATTAAATGAATAATTTAATTTATGGAAAAGGCATGAAAATTATCAAGTAATCCTAAAGTTAGAGGGTTATCCAAAGAGAATGTGAATTATAAAGATATTTAATAAAAAGAGGACAAAATTGAAGGGATAGCTATCTATAATAGGATATGGTGTTTTTCAAGATACAAGTGAGTTATCTGGGGTTTTGAGGAGCCTTAAACAAGAAAAAGAGAAAATAGAAGAAAAGCAAAGGAGAGGGGAATTAAATTATATGTACTAGTCAACCACTTAGTCGAAACTAGTTATACCAGCAAAAGGTTATGGTTGACCTCTATATATTGACCAAATATGTCTCAAGTAAACTTAGTTGTGATCCCAGAAGTTCCCTAAAAGAGACATTGGATGACCATTATGGCCTAGTGGTTAACTATTATAGCTTTATGATCTACCATTCATGTAATAAACCTTCTCATAAGCATATTGGAATAGTAAAATTTCTTTAAAAAAGGAACATTGATCGACCACTCCAAAACATTGGTCGACTAACGTGAGTAATTGGGCTACTAAAGCTTCGACCAAACAAACAATAAACTCATTGGAAATATAAAAGAATATCAAATAAGTGAGTTTGTTGGTTTTCTACTTCCTTATTTGGTGTTCTGCTTACTTATCTAGTCACTATTAGAGGTTTGATGTTAGTGAACAAGAATAGGAGTAGGAAATCAATCCCGTTTGTCTCTACTTGCTATGGACTGAATGTCGTTGCTTCTAAAAATTGCAGGAAATTGATGCTTGAACTTAGGCAACAATACACCTGCTTATATAATCCCAGTTGAGCCTAGCAGTCTCTACAAACAAACAACTTATAAACTATGCAACAATAACCTAGATAGTATAGACCATTGATTCTTTAAGAGTCACTTCTTTAGGGAGTTTTAAATGAAAATTCAAATGTTGAATAATCATTTTTGTAATGCTGATGATTGAGAACATATGATTATATAGGCATATAAAAAGCATAACTTGATGAATGAGGACTACATTCTAACCAAGATAACCTTACGCTTTAGTATATATGCTATATGGGTGGAAAGGAATGGACGTACTTTTAGCAATAAAGATCAAGATAGGAGACTCTTTAACTAAAAGATGTTGTAATGAATTAGTGACATTATCTTGGCTAACATTCCAACGTAATCTTTGAAAATATGATAGTCAGATGGAGATTATGCTAATTCTCATATAATCTCCAAAATTCTCATCTTACATTTTAAAAAAAATAAGAAATGATTTAAGAATTGAAAAGTTGGAAAAATGTATACTAAGGAAGCGTCAACTTATGATTTAAGTGACTCCATTAAGGGAGCTCACATAATACAAATGAACAAATAGGTCTTGATATAACTAAGGCCTTTATTCCATTTCCATAAGTAAACACTCCATATATTATTAAAGTAATCAAGGTGTTGAAATTTGTGCTTGAAGACATTTATATGGAGTCTGATCCTCTATATATGGCTGTTATCGAATTGCTCATTGTTGTGACTAGTATTGAGGAAAATTTGTGTGTTCCACTTATCCCAATTGGTTGTGGCAAAGTAACAAAGTGACAAGTAGAAGCATCATTTCACTGTGACATTTAGATGTTTAATGGTTGAGCACAAATCAGTTATCTCATTCCATTTCTTTGAGGCATCATAAATTTAGCATTTTTGTAGCTTCATTCTCCAAGTACCTTAAGCAAACTCACATTGAAAGAATAAGTGATGGATGCTTTCTTTTGCTTTTTTGCATAATATACACTAGTTGGTGAGATTTAGGAATTTTGTCAACTTGCCAATTATTGGCAATTTGTGTTTCATATCCAACCTTAACGTAGTGGATGCGCAAGGGAGTAGACATTTGAACCAAACTATCTTGGTCTATAGGATTTTAGCCAAGTTTCCTTGAAAAAGTTTTCTTCATGAGTGATTGGTAAAGTTGCCAATATTAATGTGCTTCTATTTTATGGTATCTTCTTCATTATTGGTTTAAGTTTGGAAGATCTTCAGCTGATTAAGTTAGGAATAGGTGCATGTCTGAAGATTTCCTTATTAGATAGAGTTGTACCTAATGTCACCTCTTTTGGAATAAGAGGTTTGAGAGTTGTAACACAACTTAAGTTAGTCAAAGGTCCAATTGATAGCCAATTATCATGCCATAATTTTATTAATCTTCCATTTCCAACTCGATAAATAATTTCTAACTTTAACTTGTCTTTGATTTTCAAAATAACTTTCATTGAGATGAAGCAGAGGATTTGAGGTGAATATTCTATATGCTTTTACCTTTGATGTAGATATCAAGAATCCATTTGATCCATAAGGCTTGTTTATCCTTCAACAATCTCCAAATTGTTTTAGTGAGCATGACCATGTTTAGTGTCTTGAGAGGACTTATGCTCACACCTCCTTCATCTCTAGGAACACATACATCATTCCATTCAATTTTGGCTTTGTTTAAAGTTTCCTTGCTACCTAACTAGAGGAATATTTTGAAGATCCTATCAATGGTTTTAATAATAAAAGCAGGGAATGCAACATGAGCTGCCCATTATACATTGATGGAGTTTAAAACTGAAGCAATAAGTTGAGCTCTACTAACTATAGGTAGTATCTTAGCTCCCTAGGTAAATATTATGTTGTTAATCCTATCAATCAAAATATTATAGTCTCTCAAGGTTAATTTTGAAACCGCTACTATAATGCCAAGATAAGGCATAAGAAAGTGATGAAGATTGAATCCAATAATAGCCTTATGTTTTATTCCTAGCTCATGACACTCCTAGACAAGCAGATACCAGTCTGGTGTAATTGATTTCTAATCCATACAGTTTGTAGAACATTTTTAGAGATTTCATAAGAGCTGAAATTGATTTGGAATCAGCTTTAGAAAGAAGTATTAGATCATCAACAAAACTCATATTTATGATTTGCATTCTCTTGTATCCACAATGGAATTTGAAATGAATAATTCTTTCAACTACTCTTCTAATAAGTCTGCTGAACATTTCCATCACCAAAATAAATAAGTAAGGTAATATGGGGTCACCCTAACGAATTCCTTTATAACTTTTGAAGAATCTAATAGGTTGTCCATTAACCAGAATGTTGTAAGAAGGAGTGGTTATGCATTGTTTGATCCACTGGGTGAAAGATTCTAGAAATTCTATTGCATTAAGGGTATTAATGACGAAGTCCCAATCCAAATTATCATATGCTTTCTTCAGATCAATTTTAGACATACAATTCCTGCTACCTCTTCTTTTAGAATAGGTTTTTATCAATTCCTGTAATAATAAGATGTTTTCTCCAATGATTCTTCTAGGGATGTAGGCACCTTACGTTGGATCAATGTGATTCTGGAGCACATTCTTTGACATGTGAGCTATGATTTTTGCAATGATTTTATAGGAGTTACAACAGGCAATAGGTATAAAAAATCTAAAAAAGATTTCTCTCACCACCTTTGGGAATAAGATTTATGAAGGTTTTGTTAAGCTCAGTGAGAAGGGATCCTTTGTTAAAGAATTCTATAATAGATAACCATTTGCTTAGATAAAGGCACTGATTTGATTAAAAAATTCAGATCAAAAACATCAGGGCTAGGAGCCTTGTGAAGGTTCAAGGATTTTAAACATCCTCAATCTCTTGTGTAGTTACTGGTTTGCTTAAGATTCATTATTTAAAGAGATTATTTTGTTGTTATTTTTCTTGGTTAACACAACTCAATGATAGAAAGAAGAGTTCCTATCTTCTTTTTCAGCTATTAAATGCTAGACCTGCTTTATAAGAAAAAAAATCGTAGGAGTCTTGGTGAAATTATGCATAGCTACCTTTTCCATCTCTTGTAGGTGCAAAGAAGAGGGGTTGTTATAGAGCTCTTGTTGGCTTTCTAAAGATCATTCCTTACTTTGTTTAGCAAATGATTGGTGTTCCCTACATTCTTCATGAATAAAATTTTCATCTCATGCTTATTGATTTCATATTCCTACCATAGATAAACCATTTAGACCTCTTGAATCTCGCGTTTAAACCATTCCATATTGCTTCATCAAACCTACTAAGTCAATTAAGAAATTATTAAATCTTAAAGGGATTTTGGGACTTACTGAAGACATGTGAGTGATGATAGCTGAGTGATCTAATAGACTACTATTAGTAAATATCGTATAGTTAGATGGAAAGGCTTAAAACCATTACTGATTTGCTAAGTTGAGGTCTAGATTCCTTCTAATGAAATTTCCCTAGTTTAATTATTGCTCTAGGTAAAGAACTTTCCACCATAGGGGAGATCAACTAGTTAAGCTTTAGCTAGACATTTTCTCAGACCTGGATATGGATTTCCTAAAGATCTATTTCTGTCAGCTTTTTCAAATTTGATGATAAAATTAAAATCACCAGCTAAGAGCTAAGGGAGATATTATCAACTACATCTTTAAGTTTGCTCTATAAGAAAGCTCCTTAATATGAGCATATATAAAAGAAATATGAACTTTTCTACCTGAGCTCCCAATCAGCAACTTTAGATGAACAATTTGATGAATTATTCATCTTGTGGAAACATAAATTAAAGAGGAGTTATAATACACCGAACAATTTTATGAGTTATTTATCTTGTGGAAACATACATTAAAGAAGAGTAGTAATACACCAAAATTCTACCATTGGGGTGATGGCTATGGTTTATGACATCCTTTCAATGATCAGGTAACAACTTGAGTAAGTTACAGTTTCTTTGTTTTATGCAAGATTATGAAATTCCAATAATCTTAAATTTATTATAAGTAATCATGGTTTTGATCAAAAGTTTCTTGTGAGGAGCATTGGCTCTTTTAATAATCCGTGTCAAGATCTTCATAAAATTGACTCCACTGGGCAAGGTTTCTTTTTCCTATTGAGTTTCTCTTAGTGACAAGTTCAAAACCTTGGTTGTTGCTCTCTATTTCTTCTATCTCCTTGTTTGAAGTTTTAATTGGGGTATTAGTCTAAGCTCTGTTACTCATCTTTTTCCTTGTTTACACTCCTTTAGTTTATGGATGATCCTCAAGAGTCTCTGTATTTCCTGGTAGGCTTATTTACTTGCCACCATTTGGATCATTCACCTATGGAGAGTTTCTTTCTTTTCCATTTAAAGTGTGAGTATTGCGTTTAACAGGGTTGATTGAAGCTGACATTTGCTATGTGGCATTCAATTCCCTGAGTTCCTAATATTCAACAGTTTTAAAGACTTTCCTTGTAGGTTACCATCCCTTTTTGTTTTTCGTTTGGGGCTTTTAAGCATAAGACACCAACTGATCTTCTACTGGTTCCATAAGGTTATCAAGCTATATATTCTTGCAAAGTTGATTCTTTGAATTTCTACAGTGGCTTGATCCATATATATTGGCTTGCTAATGAAGCTTGCCAAGTGACTAGGGCCATATGTTGTCCAGTACTAAATTGGTACAACAAGCATGCAAATCCAAATTGATATATGCTTTTATTTAATCACTTCCGTATTTAAAGCAGGGCGCCAGGCTTGAGGCAAAAGTGGGTTATTCTAAACATGCCAGGACTAGCCTGTAATATCTTTTTAGCAACTTCTGGATAGGAGAACTTGAAGAGAAAAACATCTTCATTATTGACTAGCACTTCCTATAATTCATGTTGTTTCCATTTATTTAGAGTCCATTGTTTCATGACAGTAAGTGCAGCTCTTTTATCTAAGAAGAGTCTAAGTAGAGTATAATTCCATTTCTTAGCACCTGCTTTAAGGATATCCAAAGGTGGAGAGACAATTCTACCATCAACAGACTCATTTGGAGGTCAGAAGCTTAACTTAAACTCAGGTCTAAGGTCATTTGCCGCTTGCACCGAACACATTTTAATGGAATTCTTTATGGGATTAGAATGATAGAGGGAACTGGATGAAGGTGTGGTTTGATAGTTAGGGAAGGATGGATCTAGTTGTGAGGGTGCAAAAGTGGAATTCAGAGGCAAAAAAAATTCCAAAGGAGGGCAATGACCGGTGGATAAAGATGACAAAACTAGATAAACAACTAAAAAGAAGAAGCTGGAGGGATGAGTGATGAAGCGAGGAGCAAGGGATAAAGTTGCTTGGACGTGCACTGGAACAAGGAGATCAGAGGTTCTCAAGAGATGATGAAGACAGCAGTATGCAACAGAAGAAGGTGAGGGAAATAACGGTGACAAGGTGGGTTAACAGAAGGCAATGCAGTGAGAATACAACAAGAGGAAAAACAAAGATGTAAGTAGCAAAACAAAGACAAGGTAGTCGGAGAGTTTTGACACCTTGAGACAATCCTATCTATTAGATATCACTTTAACATCTTCTTCTTTTGAATACTAAGTGCATTTTATGTTTTGAGTAGCTTACCTAGTCAAGTTCAATGTTAATGACTTGCTTGCACTATGATATTTCTTAATTGATTTATAAAAGCTTCATGTTTAATTTGTAACTCTTTTGGGAATATATTTTTCATTATTAATTTTTTAGGAGCCGTTTGGTTTGATTTTACTTATGTTTTTTGTTATGATTTTTAGTTTTCGTTTGTTATTTTGAGTTTATGCCTTTTTTGCAAATGAAAACAAATTGTAGGATAAGAAATCGGACTGGTTTGTTCCTGCTACTCTATGCATAAAAGGAATATGTAGCCAAGAGAAGAGATATACCATCTTCGGTATGCATAACAATGGAATAGCCATTAATCAAGACGGTGGATGAAAAGGCGGCATTGAGGTTTGTTTCATGCTGTTTTATTGGAAGTTCTTGGGAATTGCTAAGACTAACATTCACCAAATATAAGCACATTATACCGCCAGTGACAACATAAAGAGACTTTAACTAAATTATGTTTATATAACACATTAATCAAACAACTCGCGGAATGAACGCATTTCAGTTCAAAACAAAGAAAAATGTCATTGAATTGATTAATATCTGATTGTTCTTCAGATCAAACATAGGGCTGCATTTAAGTTGTTCATTTTTGAATTGGACATACGTTTTAAATTTTGATGGAACCTTAGATTCAGGTTACATTATGTTGCAAACATGCTCCTGTTCCCGGAGAATTGTAAGAAGGCCGTTTTTCATATCAAGTCTTGTCATTTCACATTTAAAAAAGATAAAATGACTTCGTTTACCATCCCTTCACCTACATGCTGAGATACTAATGTCTTTCAAGTGCAAAATGTATGCGAGTGAAGTAATTAAGAACGTCATTAAGAATTTAGCAACCCGCAGATTACACATTGTAATAAAAAGAACAAGTACGTATCGAGTAGGCGTCCAACGTGCTCAAACGGTGCTTACCCCAGATATGCATCCAATGGTAATGTGAGAACTCTTCCCCCTTTCTAAGGGCTAAGATATGCATGCCTGATAAAAGCAAAAGTTGTGCACCTAAGTTCATTTTATAATGGATTTAATAAGGGAGCTTGTATTGGTTTATGCCCTACAGCCAATCGATTTAGTTGTAGTTTAGTAACAAATTATTTAAAGGCATTTTTTATCTTGTACATATTTAGATGTATATGATAAAATTCATGGGATAATTATACGTTGCAAATGAAATTATAATGAGATTATAATTATGAGATTCATATTGCATTTATGTATTATTCATAAATGTTCCTAGTCATTGTTCTATTAAGATTGAACATTAATAGAACGGAAAAAGATTAGCACATGTTTTGTTTCTTTCCTTATGAAGGAAGTAGTTGATCTCATAGGCTAAAGTATAGAGATACTTAAACAAACGTGTGGGTGCTTGCTAGAGAACAAGTTCACTGGACAGACCCGATATGAGAAATCCATTTGAAATATTACTTGTATGTCTATGGAATTCTCATTGTGATGATTGTATAAGTGATCCTTCGACTTGAGGTCATCAAAATTATCTTGTATAGGGATTGTTATGTTTTGATACTACTCGCGATCTATTTTATCAAAGGTCGTTAAACGATAGTCATTGGATATAGCATGAACTATATGGAGATAATTAAATGATCAAGATAAGATTCATCACCCTAAAGTAATTAGGGAGTATGTTCCGTTATTCTCGATTAATATTGATTCGGGAAATTCTTGGTCAAGGTGGAATGATATTTTGTAAACAGTTTACAAATATCATTAATTGAATCAATAGCTAATAGTGGAGAACTAATATAATTGGACTCAAAATAGAGTAGACATCAATTCCATGCTCTATGCCTAATTAGAGCATTGGTTGATGAAAGGATTGAATTATACGGAAAAATCATGCACGGAAAGGTTAGTCAAAACCACTTTGACATTTCTAAATATTTAGGTGGTCATGATGCATTGCTAGACGCCAATCTTGATCTATGATTAAAAATTATTTAATTGGAGAATTAAAGATAAATTAAAAGGAGTTTTAATTTATCTAATTCTAGTTATGAATTAGAATTACAATTTATAATCATTGCCAACATATTTGGGAACCTAATGGGTCACACATATAGAATGGGTTGGAAAGAGCAAAATTAATTTAATCAAGTAGGACTTGATTATAAAGTTTGAGAAACTTTAAGATTAAATATGAGATATTTAATAAATAAGGATCAATATGAGATATT
>JANVCQ010000005.1:23905750-23919914 GCA_025531925.1 Erythroxylum plowmanianum | reverse complement strand
CACACACACATAAAATCAGGTAAACCGGAGAAAATCAACATTGCATTCATCATGTCTTTGAGTGTTTGATTTTTTCTCTCCACTATTCCATTTTGTTCAGGTGTATAAGGGGCTAAAAGCTCATAGATAATACCAAATTTTTCACAAAAATTAGGAAGAAAATTAGTACTATACTCACCACCTCAATCAAACCTTAATCTCTTAATTTTTCTTTCCAATTGGTTCTCATCCTTAACTTTGTATTTCATAAACATTTCCTCTACATCACTTTTATTTTTCAATAAGTAAATCTAGAACAATCATCCATAAAGGTAATATAATTTATAATGCCTCCTTTACTCATAAAATTCTTAAAATCACCCAAATCTATGTACACTAAGTCTAACAATTGTGACTCTCTCTCAATCACTAATTTAAAAGGTTTCTTAAAGTGTTTAACCTCAACACAAATTTGACATTTTTTTATTTCGTTGGTGATCTGGTTATGTAACAAATTTAAGCTTTGCATCCTCTTAATTGACCACACATTCACATGCCCAAGTCTAGAGTGTTATAGGTCTAAAGACTCAACAATATAAGCAGAAGAAGTAGATGCATTCATTTCAACGTCAAGTACAAATAAGGCCCCATTATAAAACCCTTTTCCAACAAAATTCTCATTCTTAGTTAGAATTAGCTTATCAGAATCAAAGGTCAGTTTAACATCAACTTTGTTAAGCAATGCACTAGAAATCAAGTTTCTATGTACATCAGGAACAAATAAAACATTTTCTAATGCCAACACTATTCTAGAAGTGAGTTTGAGAGTGACCTTCCCAACTCCTTGGACAGGAACTTTACTAAAGTTGTCTATGTATTCAAATTCATCATCAATAGTATCATTTAACTCCTTGAATGGGTCCTTGTTGGTGCATATGTGGTGTGTGGATCCTATGTCAACGATCCACTCGACTAAATTTCTAGTAAGGTTGACTTCGGATACCATAGCAGTAATGATCTCCTTGTCATCACTAGCTTCAACCATATTAGCTTGAGGCTTGCCAAAGGTCTTCTGGTTATCCTGTGTACCCCCATCTAGTTTCCTTTCCAACACTGTCGCCATTTCTATCCTTGGCCTTTCTTCTCGTAATTGATTATAGCTTGACAATTGGCAGCAGGATGGCCTAGCTTATGGCACCACCAACAGTCACCATTAATCCTTTTGTGTTTAAACTGACCCTTCTTGTTGTTGAAAGACTTGTTTTGTCCACTATTCTTTTTGAAGTTATTAGCATTTCCATGTTCTACCATATGAGCCTTAACAGTAGGGATAAAGGTGAGTGTTTTGGTTTTATCTTGTGCACAGTTGGTATCCTCAATCTTTATATATCCTATCAACTCCTGAAGCTTCATATCCTTCTTCTTATGCCTCAGCTGGTTTTTACACTCATTCTATGAGCCAGATAGTTTCTCAATAAGGGCATTAGCTTGAAACAACTTACACATGTTCATACCTTTAGCAAGGATTTCAGCAACTAGATTTTCATACTCATATAGTTGGTCTATAATAGTCTTATCATCAACAACGGTAAATTTTAACCACCTAGCAACTGCATATTTTTTTAGTACCGGCATCATCCATCACATATTTCACTTCTAAAACATCCCAAATTTCCTTAGCAGTTTTGTACTTATAGTAGATATCAAACAAAGGATTTATCTTATGGTTTAGCAATACATCCCTAATGGTATGGTTATCCTTAGAAGTCTTAGGAGCAGTATTGTCACTAGGAATCTTTTGAAATAGTACATAATAGACTTCGTATTGTTGAAAGTAAAACAAAATTTTCTCAATCCATCATTTAAAATTTCTCCCATCTAAAGGCTCTGATCTAGTTAGGCTAGGTATAATCCTCTAGGCTATGATGATAAGGCAGAACCTAAGCGGGGAACAGTAAGTGCAGAATCTACATTGGCCTCATTTGCAAATGACATATTAAACCCAAAAGCATAAATTTATCACACGAAATAATCAAACAATACAAAGAAAACAGTACCGTATTTCGACTTCCACCAAAATAAATACGCAGCAGCAAAATCGCAGTAATTTCCAACAAACACTGGCAATGCAATAATAATTTTCTGACTTAGATTGTTAGCAAAAAAGCATTAAAAAATTGGAACGAATTATCTAAAATGTAAGGTATCATGAAAATCACAGCCCTAAGTCAAAAATTCCCCCTCTATGGTGTAGCAGGATAATGGGATTCGACCTCAGGGTTAATGCCTTCTCCACCAACTTTCTTGCATTCCAAAGGGAGGAGTAGGAACTATCTCCAAAAATTAATAAAAGCAGACAAAGGCAAAATAGAAAAGACAAGAAGATATGTGTATAAAAGGTGTTTTTATATCGAAGAAGATGTGCCTCTTGTATAAGAAAAATGAGCATAATCGTGATAGTGGGAGAGAGCCAAATTAACAAAGTGTGAGTCATATATATATAACAGAAAGGATTTATACATTGATAATGGAGTGAAGACATATTAAAGCAAGAAGGAACATTACTAACATTATTGGTCATAACTACGTAATAACATGATGAACGTTACATCATAACATTGGTAACTGAACAAAAAACAATAAATGAATGCATTAATCAAGTTTTGGAACGACCAAAACACCAACAATTCTAACATTATGACTGGTGGTGACACCATCAAGCTCAAGCATGCCCTTGTCCAAACCCATATATCATGTTCATTAATCTGTCTTTGATATGTGATTGATTTGAATGTTAAAAGTGTTGAAAAATTGTAAGGAGATCCTATTTTGCATGAAACAAAATAGTGAAACTTTTCATTTTGATTTTTCAAAAGTTAAAATTACGTTAAATTCTATAAAATAATTAACACATAAATCATAATAAAGAATAAATCATATTTCATACTTTATTTTGAAGCTTGATCTTTATTTATTGTATTCCTTGAACTATTTCTAAATTTGCCTCATCTTAACCATTGTCACTGCATAATTGTCCGACCTCTAACATCCACAAAATATATTGAGACAACTCTGTAATTATTGCAAAGTGAATTAGGTAAGGAGTACTAACGCCCTTAGAACTTAAGCTTATTTATAATAAGTTCAGGATATTTTAATAGAATTAGAATTACAAATAATTCTATTTAAATATCAGTGTAACGCCCCAAAAATCTTGATTTCATGAATAGTATTTTTTGGGTTGTGAATAATGTATTTCGAGGTGAATAGTAATACCCAGGACCCAAACTGCATTTTATTTTATTTGGAATTGGATAATATTGATCAAGGATAACTCAAGGATCAAATTAGGGCTCAAAACAGTTTTGTTTTGAGGATTTGACCAAGAGTTAATCAGTGGTCAAAGTTTGACCCGAGAAAGGGTCAAAGTCAAACCTAAAAATATTAATAAAAATAAATGATATTAATTAAGGTCTTCATGTGAGGTTGATATTTTTCTTATGGTATTTTTACTAAGAAGAAGAAGAGAAAAAATGTATTAAAAGTTAAAGCTAATTTTGGATCTAAAAAAAAGAATTGGAAAACTTTTAATAAGGGACCACATGACAATTTTGTCAACTACCCATTCTCTTCTTCTCCAAAACATTGTTGAGAATCACCTCCCTCCTTTCTTCTCCATTTTTCTTTCATTTCTTTCATTTTCAAGCCAACTTTCTTTAATTTTGAACTCTCAAATCACCTATTAAACACTAAATCATTAACTTAGGGTGGGTCCCTAAACTCACCAGATCAACAAAAAATTGGGAAAAGATGAAGAAAATGTATATTAGTGTTCTTGATGAATCGGTTCTGAAAATTTATAAGGTACGTTAATGGAGTTTTGATTATTTTTAGTATAGGATTTTGGTGTAGTTGCATGCATTGATGAATAAAATGCATGAAATTGAATTTGTTATACAATATTATGAAGATAAAGAAGATGAATTGAAGGAGAGGGAGAAAGAGAAAGAGAAGGAATAAGGAATTGATAATGACATTAAAGTTTATGGGAGTTTAATTTGAAGATTTAGACATGAATTTGGTATGTGTTTTTGATTTCCTAAAAATTGTGTATTAGGAAATTTATGGTTCTTGAGCAAAATTAGGGGTTTATGAAATTATTGTTAAAAATATTTAACTGGATGTTAAAGGAAGTAGTATATGTGATTAATTGAGATTTTGGAATTATAATTTTTATTTTTCCTCTATTGATATACATCATGTTTGAATTGAGAAACTTAATGTACATGTTATTTGTGACTAATTGGTGAGATGAATTTGTCTTGAATGTTGTATGAATTAAATTAAAACCAATAATAGAAGAAAAAAATGACATTTACTTTGGTCGAATATGGAATAGCTTGAATTGGTAATTATGAGCTTTTATTATGATATTTCTATGGAAATTTATTAGATTTGTCCCTAGTAAAATAGATAGGAATTGGAGGAATATAATAAGGTTGGCATGTCAATTAGGGAGTTAGCAGTACTGCGTCATGATATATATTAATGGACTGTATAGCTCCGAGAGCTCGATTTTGGTGTAAGATATTTGATTTATGTTATGAATTGCATGGCTCCGAGAGCTCAGTCTTGATATGTAAATATCCTTAAAAAAAGACTATATGGTTTCAAGTACCCGATCATGTATTTTAAAATCTCACTTATCTCGCTCGGCAATATAATTTTGTTGGATTTTACTTTAGGGAAATTACAAAAAAACTATAAAAGGAACTTCAAATGAAAATAGTAATTGATTGTAAATTAAATTGTATAATTTTATTCATCATTGTGTAATTAGATATGAATTATTAAAATAGATACAATCTTGTATTTCATAACTTGATTTTAAATGCCTATTTATGTTTAGAAATAAATGAAGATATTTATATGTGAAAAATATTATATATTATGCATGTTATGGTTGAATGAATTAAATTAAATGAGAAATGGAATTGCTTGAACACCACTAAGCCTATAGTTTAGAGTATGGATTTTCTTTCCGTGTGTAGGTTTTGAAGAGAATTATGAGAAAGTTGTAGTGGATCTACTACAAGATAAGAGTCACATAGAGGATCTCAAAAGATTTGGAGGTGGATGTACTACAAATTTTTATTTTTATTTTTGTTTATGACATGTACATATAAAGAAGTGAAGGATCTTACAGGAGTTTATTGTGAATTATATATGAATAAATGAAAGTTATGTATGAAATCTGGTTTAGATGTGTTGAAATGTATTGGAGGATAGGTAAATTATTTTGTCACAAAGTCTGACTTAGAGATGGATAGTTGAGTAGCATGCATGAGAAGCGTATTGAAGTTTCTTGTAAGAGGTTTTAAGTAAATATAGAGGAAACTCTGTCTAAAATTTTATAAAGTGAATAGTAATTGCAAGAATAATGAGGCTTTAAATAGAAAATTATAGTTTGAAGTAGTAAGTATTTAAGAATATGGTAACACTTGGTACATCAATTCCATTATCAGGTATGAGGTGTTACATTTAGTGGTATTAGAGCCATTAGGTGATTTTAGGGTCCATAATTAAGGAAATAAAGGAAAAGTGAATTATGTACATGCCAAATGAAGGATCATATGAGAATATGATGTGACTCTAATGTAGATCATGTCTGTTATTAATTGAAGAATGGAAGCAGGCATTGTGGGAGCCGCTGAGGTAGAGGAGGAAAGTCATGCCTTAACTAGTGATACAGATAGAGGCATGATGGGGCAATGAACACAACTTGTACCACCACCTACCAATCACCCAATTCCCAATCCGACGGAGTTTTTCCAAACTATGGTGGACTATATGAAACAACAGATGGTTGATGCACCCCCGTATGATCACAACCACCTCTTCCACTATAGAAGCTTACATTGGAGAGAATCAAGAGGTTAGGAGTAGAGGATTTTCTGGGGGAGTCATCAATTACTGCCCCAGATGTTGAGTTTTGGCAAATCAAGATAAAGATAATTTTTTATCTTCTCCATTGCATACCAGAAGAAAGATTAGAATATGCAGATGGCCTTTTTAAGGAACCAACATATCAGTGGTGGGAGTTCATTAAAAGACTTATTCCACCACAGGATCTTACTTGGGAGTAGTTTTTGTCCCAATTTGTAGATAAATAAGTAGGGGAAGCTTATAAGGATGAGATGAGGGATGCATTCCTTCATTTGAAACAGGGGTATAGGACAGTATCAGAATATAAGAAAGAGTTTGATACATTGAGTATGTATGCTAAGAGATTAATTCCTAAGGGGCCAGATAAGTGTAAGAGATTTGAAGCAGGCCTAAATCATGACATTAAGAAACTCCTTGTTACAATGCAGATTAGGGACTGTAGAGAGATAGTGAAAGTAGCCTTGAGGATTGAAAAGGTTAATATGATGAACATAAATGGAGAAATAGGGGACAATAAAAGAGGAGTTAGGGACAATCTAGTTCATCATTCTCAACTAGTAAGAAGCAAAAAGGTTCAGGGTCTCAAGCTCTAACATAAACACAAACATCTTATCGCCAATCAGGATAGAGTTAGAGATCAATGGTTAGGGCAGGATAGTCGGCCCCATCTATAACATGTGGGTCAAAACATAGGGTAGTTATCTTGTGTGAATATTGTGAGAAAAAGCATGAAGGACAGTGTTGGAAAATGATGGGAGCATGATTACGATATGGATATATGGAGACTTTTCAAAGAGACTGCCCTGGTAGATGGTATCAAACAGTTAGATAAGTAGAGAGACTAGTTCCTACAACTCCGAAGGGCAGAGGTAGAAACATGGGAGCTAGTTTTGGTGCTAATGGTCAGAGGGCCACATCAAAGACAGTTGATGGACCAAATACTCATACTCCAATTCGTGCATATGAGGGCCCGTGATAACTAGGATGCCCCAGATATGATTACAAGTGTTTTTACTATGTTTGACATTTCTATTTATGCATTAATAGACCCAGGATCTACACATCTTTATATATGTATGCCATTGCCTGAAAATACGGGCTTATTTGTTGACACTCTTAAACACGATATTCTAGTTTAAAATCCTTTAGGCCATAGTATGGTGATAAATAGGGTTTACAAGAATTGTTTGTTAAGAATATAAGGTTATAAATTTCCTGGTGATTTGATTAAACTACCTTTTCGCTAATTTGATGTGATCCTTGGTATGGACTAGCTATCTAGACATCATGCAATGGTAGATTGTCATCTTAAAAGAATCACTCTTAGAGTAGTTGATATTAATGAGATCATAGTTATTGGCAAAAGGTCAAATTTTCTCTTCAATGTTATATCAGTGACTGTAACAAAAAGGCTTATTCGAAAGGGGTGTTTAGCCTACTTAGCTTGTGTTCTTGAAGCTAGAAAGGATGATCCTAAAATTCAAGATATATCAACTGTAAGTGACTTCCAGGATGTAGTTCCTAAGGAGTTGCCAAGGTTACTACCAGAAAGAGAACTTGGATTTTTTATTGATGTGATACCTCTTACGACACCAATATCTATTGCACCATATCTGATGGCACCCACAAAACTTAAAGAATTGAAAATCCAACTACAAGAACTTCTTGAAAAGGGTTTTATACTCCCTAGTGTGTCTCCTCGGGATGTACCTGTGTTATTTGTCAAGAACAAAGATGGGTCTCTTAGGCTATGTGTGGATTACAGACAATTGAATAAAGTTACTGTGAAGAATAAGTATCCATTACCTAGAATAGATGACCTTTTTAATCAACTTAAAGGTGCAAGTGTTTTCTCTAAGATTGATCTGAAACCAGTATATTACTTGTTGAGAGTAAAGGAAGCAGATGTCCTAAAGATAGCTTTTAGAATGAAATATGGACATTATGAATTTTTAATGATGCCTTTTGGACTCATAAATGCTCCAGTAGCCTTTATGGATCTCATGAATCATATTTTTTTGTCTTTATTTAGATCAATTTGTGGTAGTCATCATTAATGATATCTTGGTTTATTCTAAGAACCGAGTTGAGAATTATTTTATAGATTTTGAGGGATAAACAATTTTATACCAAGTTCAGTAAATATGAATTTTGACTTAATGAAGTTTCTTTCCTTGGTCAAGTCATATTAGTAGATGGGATTAGAGCTAATCTTAAGAAGATAGAATCCATTCTAGAATGGAAGTCACACAGGAATGCTACAGAGATTAGAAGTATCTTAGGTTTGGTGGGACACTATAGAAGATTTGTTAAGGGATTCTCCATAATCGCAACACCTTTGACCAAGTTACTTAAAAAAAATTCAAAATTTGTGTGGAGTGATAAATGTTAGGAAAGTTTTGAGAAGCTAAAGGCCATATTAACTAAAACACCTGTTCTCACACAACTTGTAGCTAGTAGAGGCTTCGTGATCTACAGTAATGGCTCACATAACGAACTTAGATTTGTACTCATGTAAGAGGGAAAGGTAGTTGCTTATGCTTCTAGGCAACTCAAGCCTCACGAAAGGAACTACCCAACCTATGATTTAGAGTTAGCGGTCATAGTATTTGCTTTGAAGATTTAGAGGTATTACTTATATGGAAGGAAATGTTATATTTAAATAGATCACAAAAGTCTTAAATATTTGCCTACACAAAAAGAGTTGAACTTAAGGCAAAGAAGATGGACATAGTTGATTAAAGATTATGATTCCATCATTGACTATCATCCAGGCAAAGCAAATGTAGTAGCCGCTGCTTTTAACAGGAAATTGTTATAAGCTTTAGGAGCAATGAATGCTAGATTATCTATAGCCAGTGATGAAGCCATTGTAGCTAAGTTGAGGCTTAAATCAAACTTGTTACAACAAGTCAAGGAAGCACATAAACGAGATGAAAAGCTAGTTATCATTCTTAAACAAATTCTGGAGGGGAAGATAGTGAATATGTAATCAAAGAGGATGACTACTTGTATCATAAAGATAGAATCTGTGTCCCTAATGACGATGAGATAAAAAAGAGTATCCTAAAGAAAGCCTATAGCAGTTCATATGTTGTGCACCTAGCAAGTAAAATGTACCAAGATTTGAAGACACATTATTAGTGGTTGGTATAAAAAAGACATTGCAGATTATATTACCAAGTGTTTTACATGCCAATAAGTAAAAGTAGAACATCAAGTTCCATCGAGTTTACTTCAACCAATAACAATACCTGAATGGAAATAGGATCGAATAATGATGGATTTTGTATCTGGGTTACCTCAAACTAAAAAAAAGCATAATGTTGTATGGGTGATTGTAGATAGATTTACCAAGTCAACTTGCTTCTTACTTGTTAGAACTGGCTACTAACTCTCAAAGTATATAGAATTATACATCAGTGAGATAGTGCGATTGTATAAAGTACCATCTTCCATCATATCAGATCGGCATCCAAGATTCACCTTAAGATTTTGGAAGAAATTACATGAGGCCTTATGTATTGAGCTAAATTTTAATATAGCTTTTCATCCTCAAACAGTGCTTAAGAGTTGTGTTATTGATTTTAAAGGAAGCTGGGATGAATAGGTCCCTAAAATCACCATATCAATATAAAAAAATAGGAAAAGATGAAGAACAAGTATATGGGTGATCTTTATGAATAGTAACTGAAAAATGAGGTAGGTTATTGGAGTTTGGATTATTTTTAGTACGTGATTTTGGTGTAGTTGCATGCATTGATGAATAAAATGCATGAAATTGAATTTGTTATGCAATATTATGAAGGTAAAGAAGATGAATTGAAGGAGAGAGAGAAAGAAAAAGAGAAGGGATAAGGAATTGATGATGAAGTTGAAGTTTATAGGAGTTTAATTTGAAGATTTGGACATCAATTTGGTATGTGTTCTTACAATTCTATTTTTTCCTAAAAATTATGTATTAGGAAATTTAGGGATCTTAAGTAAAATTGGGAGTTTAAGAAATTGTTGTTAAAATTATTTAATTAGATGTTAAAGGAAGTAGTATATTTGATTAATTGAGATTTTGGACTTATAATTTGAATTTTCCTCAATTGGAATACATCATGTTTGAATTGAGAAACTTGATATGTATGTTATTTTTGACTAATTGGTGAGATGCATATGTCTAGAATTTAGTATGAATTAAATTATAACCAATAATGGAAGAAAAAATGACATTAAAGAATGACATTTACTTTGGTCGAATATAGAATAGCTTGAATTGGTTATTATAAGCTTTTATTATCAAATTTCAATTCAATTTCATTAGATTTTCCCCTAATAAAATATATAGGAATTGGAGGAATGTGATAAGGTTAGCATACCAATTAGGGAGTTAGTAGTACTGCATCATGATATATGTTACCAGATTGTATAGCTTCGAAAGCCTGGTTTTGATGTAAGATATTTGATTTGCGTTATGAACTTCATGACTCCAAAAGCTCAGTCTTGATATGTAAATATTATAAAAAAAGATTGTATGGTTCCGAGAACCTGAACTTGTATTTTAAAATCTCACTTATTCGGCTCGACAATATGATTATGTTGTATATACATACTTGTATTTCATAACTTGATTTTAAATGCCTATTTATGCTTAGAAATAAATGAAGATATTTATATGTGAAAAATATTATATATTATGCATGTTATGGTTGAATGAATTGAATTGAATGAGAAAATGAATTACTTGAACAGCACTAAGCCTATAGCTTAGCGTGTGAATTTTCTTTCTGCGCGTAAGTTTTGAAGAGAATAAGAAGAAAGTTATGATGGATCTACTACAAGATAAGAGTTAGATAGAGAATCTCGAAAGATTTGGACGTGGATGTACTACAAATTTTTATTTTGTGTTTGGTTATGACATGTACACATAAAGAAGTAAAGGATCTTATAGGATTTTGTTGTGAATTATATATGAATAAATGAAAGTTATGTATGAAATCTGGTTTAGATGTGATGAAATGTATTGGGAGATGGGAAAATTATTTTGTCACAGAGTTTGACATGGAGATGGATAGTTGAGTAACATACATGAGAAGTGTATTGAAGTTTCTTGCAGGACGATTTAGGTAAATATAGTGGAAACTCTGTCTAAATTTTATAAAGTGATTAGTAATTGCTAAAATAACGATATTTTAAATATAAAATGTTGTAGTTTGAAGTATTAGGTATTTAAGAATATGGTAACACTCGATATGCCGATTTCATTATTGGGTGTGGGGTGTTACAATCTAATATACCTAAATAAGATCTAATATCTTATATTGACCCTTATTTATTAAATATATCATATTTAATTATAAAGTTTTCCAAACTTTACAATTAAGTCCAGCTTGATTAGAACACTTTTGTCTCTTTAAGGACCATTAGATTCCCAAATATGTTGACAATTAAATTATAACCCTAAATTATATTTGTGATTAGATAAATTAAACTCATTTAATTTATCTTTAATTTTATAATTAAATAAATTTATATCTATATATCAAGATTGACGTTTAGTAATACATCATGACCATCTAAATATTTAGAAATGTCAAAGTGATTTTGACCAATCTTTTTGTATTTGATTTTTTCATATAATTCAATCATTTTATCATACAATATTTTGATTAGACATAAAACATAGAGTTAATGTCTATTCTATTGAAGTCCAATAGTTCTCCACCATTAGTAATTGATTCTATTAATGACATTTGTAAACTATTTATAAAGAGTTATTCCACTTTGGCTAAGGATTTCCCAAATCAATATTGATCGAGAATAACGGAACATTTTTCTTAATTACTTTAAGGGGACAAATCATATATTGGTCACTCAACTACCTCTATATACTTCATCCTATATCCAATGACTACCTATTGAGATACCTTTGACTAGATCAAAACATGGTGATTTCTATATAAGATAACTTTGTTGATCTCAAATCAAATGATTACTTATACAATCATTACAATGAGGATTTTAATAAACATATAAATAATGTTCCAAATGAATTTCTTAAGTGGGATCAATTTAGTGAACTTTTCTCGAACAAGCACCTATATGTTTATTTAAGTATCTCCATAGTTTAGTCTATATGATCGAATACTTCCTTCTTAACGAAAAACATAACATGTGCTAGTCTTTTTATATTATAGTAATGTTTAGTCATATATATATATATATATATATATGTCTTTAATGTATTTTGTCACTAAAGTCAACAATCTCCCACTTGTACTAAGTCAATCGTTTAAGTATCTTATACCATATCACTATACAACGATAACGTTGTTACTAGGATGATGATTTAATGAGAAAATTATACTAGATTCTCTATATAACTTTCATCTTAATTCTCATCATAATTAAGAGAAACCTTTTTATATCCAATATTAATTATTTTTGGATAAATATATTTTCACAATTGAAAATATGAATTATTGTTCTCTCTATATGTCTTTGTATACTCTTATTGAAGAGGAAAACTATACTCCCACAAGCCTTCTTGTAGACATGATAAATTTACAATCATCTCTAATACAAACTCTTTGAATTCATCATAAAATTGGATCTTACAAGTCTCGTAGCGTTTCAACTATACATTAAATATATCAATACAGGAACTAGTACCACTAGATGTATTTTTATAGGATTTGATATTTTCAAGTTTCATCTTACTCCCACTACTTATCCCAAGAACCATTCTCTTACTCCCACTACTTATACCAAGAACCATTCTCTTATAGGTGTTATTGAAACAAAAAATTTGTTCAATTAGTCTGTAAGAATATATCCTACCTTTTGGATATCTCATAACTTTTTATGATCCAATTTAGTTCTGAACTTATTGGATAATACATGATTTAACTAAGCATTACATTCCTAAATCATTAATTGTAGTTATTTCAAAGTCTTATGTTATATATCTAATATGAAGTCTTGCTAGTTGATTTATTTGGAACTTTTGAAGGTAAGTTGTTGTGCTAAATATAGAAGAAATAAATATTTCATCATAGAATATCACATATTATATATTCCTCGTTACACAGATCCATACTTTTATAGAATTTAATTATGGATATATTCACTAGAGAATCTCATTCCATATAGACAACTGGAAAACATTTGAATTTTATAACTTTGATCTCATTGAAATGCTTCAACATTCTCAACGTTTAATTCTTACTTATATTTAAACACTTTGAACTATTTAAAATTTTAAATCAATATTTCATTTAATACAAATAACTATATCACACAAAGTCATTAGTATTTTAATGAAATATAAGTATCATCCTTTTATGAATTGTTATTCTATCGAATACATCATATGTATAAATTTAACAACTCAATACCATCATCATTCACCAAAGATTGATTTGTTTTTTTTAACCCAATAAGTTTCACAAGTTACATATATATATATATATATATATATATCCTTGTTTGTAAATTTGTGATTATCATCATGTTGATTTAACCAATATTGTTGGGACCCGATTCCGGAACCGGACCCCAACCGTAAAAACATAAACGAAAAGCGAATCAAATGAACGGATCGAAAATCATAAAGCGGACACGAAATCAAAAGCGGAAACAAATCGCTCGGAATCGAAAGCAAACAAAAGGCGAAAGCAACGAATCAAATCGAATCACACTGAAAATCAAATTCCGACATCCGAAAACGTACTTTTTAAACAAAACAAACATTCAGCATTGGAAACCTATAAGACAATCTCGGTCTAAACTAATTCGAAACCGGTCTAAATTTTTTTTCTCTTTCATTTTATTCATCTTTATTCAAAACCATTCTAATTATCTTATTCTTATTTTTCTTTTGCCAATAGACACATAACACAAATCCAAATCTGCAATTCACACACAATAAGCACTTCAATATCTCAATTCCAACAACACAATTCATCGGACCTCCTGTCCGGAATCCCAGCATAAATAAACACATTCATATACCTATAACACTTCAATAATTCTCAATCAATAATCAGTATCATCGAACCTTCCATCCGAAATCTATATCACAAACAATCCCATTCATATACAAACACATTCATATATCATATCCATACAAATTATTATCACAATTTCCATGCAAATCCATAATTCCTTTACACCATGAAATAAATGCTTATAAAGCATTAATGGCATTCCAAGCCATATACAATACCCATATCAAATTTCAAATTACACA
>JANVCQ010000005.1:23873220-23893008 GCA_025531925.1 Erythroxylum plowmanianum | reverse complement strand
CTTTCCTTCTACATCAGCCAGATACAAACGTAAGTTGACCTCATAATCTATTTTATAAGTGAATTCCTGGTTTCTTTCCAATCATTTATCTTCAATAAATAACCATATTAGTTTCCATCTTGATGCTGGATAATAAGAAACGATCACTCATCATAAACGTAAGTGGTCACTATCAGAGGTTTGATGTTAGTGAACAAGAATAGGAGTAGGAAATCAATCCCATTTGTCTCTGCTTGCCATGGACTGAACGTTGTTGCTTCTATAAATTGCAGGAAATCGATGCTTGGGCAACAATACACCTGCTTACATGATCCCAGTTGTGCCTGGCAGTCTCTTCACTCTACTGCCAAGTGGTACGGCACCCGCTGAGGCTCCGAGCCCGGCACTAACAGTATCTGAAGTTGCTGGGTCACCTTTGCCCTCTGCTATAACGAGACCTCCTCCCGTTGCAACAACTACTGGACCAGCTCCAGAATCTAAGGGGCCGCCTAGAATTACGGGATGCATCTTCCTCTCAAATCTCGTACTGCTCATCATGGTTCTATCATTGTTTTGAATCTTTACGACATATCATCCTATTGCCCTTTTTGCAGAATGTTCCATTTTTTCCAACCTCAGCCATCATTCACTGTTCCGTATGTAATGAAAAAAAGAAAACAGTTCCCACGCAGATTCTCTTGTATAGGTATTTTGATTCTTCTGTGTATGCTGAGAAAACCGAAATATTGATAGGCAGTGGGGGAAATTATTGCATGGGATTTGTTAGTATATTCGTTTTGCATTACGTCTGAATTTTATCTCGTACATTATTGTTTTTATTCAGTTGATGTATTTTACTTTTTTTCAATTTTCAGTGAAATGTAAAAACATGAACGATTATAATATTTTTTAATTGAAGAAATAAATTAATAAGGCTAAAGGCTAACAAGTATTACAACATCTCTGAATATATAATTAAAATAAGTTAATCTAGACACAGATATCTGAACAAAATTATACATGCTTAAAATAATGTATTTTGTTAAGATTATATCGGTAGAAAAGGAAGACAAGTCACGTATCTAGCATTTTTATGTAGTTTAAGCCTTGCAATTGATCTATTTTACTATTGATGCTAAGAAAAACAACACCTATTATCATGTTAACAAAATATATAATATATACATATAAATAGCAGTATACCTACTCATTCTATCAGGCTTTTACAGTTGGCGTTTTCTTTCTTTTACTATATAAATAAAAGCAGGAAGAGGTATGAAAATTAGAATAAATATAAAGATATTGGTTCTTCACAGTTATTAAATGATATTTGACATACTGATGTTGCCTGAAAATATGGGGTTATTTATTAACACTCTTAAACATGATATTCTAGTTAAAATCCTTTGGATCATAGTATAGTGATAAATAGGATTTTCAAGAATTGTCCGTTAAGAATACAAGGTTATGAATTTCCTGGTGATTTGATTAAACTACCTTTCGGTTAATTTGATGTGATCCTTGTTATAGACTGGCTATCTAGATATCATGCAGTGATAGATTATTATCTTAAAAGAATCACTCTTAGAAGAATTGATATTGATGAGATCACAGTTATTTGTGAAAGGTCAAAATTTATCTTCAATGTTATATCAGCGACTGTAGCAAAATGGCTTATTCGAAAGGGATGTTTAGCCTACTTGTGTTTTTAAAGCTAGAAAGGATGATCCTAAAATTCAAGATATATCAACTGTAGGTGACTTCCATGATATATTTCCTGAGTAGTTGCCAAGATTACCACCGAAAAAAGAAGTTGAATTTTCTATTGATGTGATACGTGTAATAATACCAGTATCCATTGCACCATATCAGATGACACCCACAAAACTTAAAGAATTGAAAATCCAACTGCAAGAACTTCTTGAAAAGTGTGTTATACGCCTTAGTGTGTCACCTTAGGGCACACCTGTGTTATTTTTCAAGAAGAAAGATGGTCTCTTAGGTTATGTGTGGATTATGGACAATTGAATAAAGTTACTGTGAAGAATAAGTATCCACTAGCTATAATAGATGACCTTTTTAATCAACTCAAAGGTGCAAGTGTTTTCTTTAAGGTTGATATGAAACCAACATATTACATGTTGAGAGTAAAGAAAGCAGATGTCCCGAAGACAACTTTTAGAACTAGATATGGATATTATAAATTTTTAGTGATACATTTTGGACTCACAAATACTTCGGTAGTCTTTATGTATCTTATGAATCATATTTTCTGTTCTTATTTAGATCAATTTGTGGTAGTTTTCATTGATAATATCTTGGTTTATTTTAAGAATCGAGAAGAGCATAATGAGCATTCGAGAATTATTTTGCAAATTTTGAGGGATAAATACCTTTAAACAAGTTCAGTAAATGTGAATTTTGGCTTAATAAAGTTTCTTTCCTTGGTCATGTCATATCAGTAGGTGGGGTTAGAGTTGATGCTAAGAAGATAGAAGCTATTCTAGAATGGAAGTCGCAAAAGAATGCTACAAAGATTAGAAGTTTCTTAGGTTTGCCAGGATATTATAGAAGATTTGTTAAGGGATTCTCCATAATCGTAGCACTTTTGACCAAGTTACTTAAAAAAAAATTCAAAATTCATGTGGAGTGATAAATCTTAGGAAAGCTTTGAGAAGCTAAAGGCCAAATCAACTAAAACACCAGTTCTCACACAAACTGTACCTGGTAGACACTTCGTGATCTACAGTGATGCCTCATATAACAGGCTTGGATGTGTACTCATGCAAGAGTAAAAGATAGTTGCTTATGCTTCGAGGCAACTTAAGCCTTATAAAAGGAAATACCCGACCTATGATTTAGAGTTAGCAGCCATAATCTTTGCTTTGAAGATTTAGATGCATTACTTATAAGGAGGGAAATGTTATATTTACACAGATCACAAAAGTCTTAAATATTTGCCTACACAAAAAAGAGTTGAGCTTAAGGCAAAGAAGATAAATAGAGTTTATTAAAGATTATGACTGCATCATTGACTATCATACAGGCAAAGCAAATGTAGTAGCTAATGCTTTTAGCAAGAAATTGTTATTAGCTTTAGGAGTAATGAATGTTAGATTATCTATAGCCAATGATGAAGCCATTGTAGCTGCATTGAGGGTTCAACAAAACTTGTTACAAATCAAGGAAGCACAGAAACAAGATGAAAAGCTAGTTATCATTTTTAAACAAATTCAGGAGGGGAAAGATGGTGAATATGTAATCAAAGAGGACGACTACTTGTATCACAAAAATAGAATCTATGTCCCTAATGATGATGAGCTAAAAAAGAACATTATGAAGGAAGCCCATAGCACTTAATATGTTGTGCACCTAGGAAGCTCTAAAATGTACCAAGATTTGAAGACACATTATTGGTGGTTAGGTATGAAGAGACATTGTAGATTATGTTACCAAGTGTCTTATATGTAACACCCCACTCCCGTAAGACACATGCCCGACATCTTGAGGGATATCCGAATCCGTGTCCCGCGAGGGTGGCGTGCTAGAACACTCATTCAGTCAAAACTCGATATAAAATTTTATTGAATACAATCAAATACGTAAAAATCAGTAATCAATTTGGGTCTACTTTCATTTATAATCATCTTCAATCAACACATTACAATCAATAGAATTTCAATAGCCAATTGGGACCCATTACAAATACAAAACACTATTTTACAGAAACTACGAAATACAAATTTATACAAGAATAGGACAACACTAATGCAGATGCATACTGATCCCGACCTCTATCTTTCCCTTGCATGCAATAATTATACTCCCGTTTGCCTAACGGGGTATTCTTTTGAGTTCTGGAAAAATTTTGCAAATTTTGGGTGAGTTTTGCGAATTTAATGAGTGATCATCATCAATGGTTCACCCAATCACATAACACATAATCACATTCACAACATTTCACACTTCACATTCAATAGATATAATCATTAATATTATGCATATGCATTGCACATGAGATCCACTTTCTATTTGTTCTTTGTTGTGATCAAGTGCCTAAACTGTCCCATATAGGGCTCATTGATAACTGTCCCTTATCCGCTCGGGGGATATAGGGCTCATTAAATGTTGAGCCTGAGACTCTGATTCACTTTTGAGCTCGAAGCTCATTTTCACTCGTTGAGCTTTAAGCTTTAATTGGTGGCTACTCTGGTCACAACATCCATTATGTTTCATGCATTCATGAAATGAAATGGATCAATCACATTTGCATGATCCACATTCACATATCATCGGACCGTAGTCCGACATTCAACATTAGAGTTGAGTATCACTTTTCATTTACATGCAAATGCACATTCAAAATACATTTTTCATCAAACTGGGGTCCGGCATTTAACAATCATATTATACACACTTATTTCGTCTCATTCACATACAAGTAGTACTTTAATAGTCAATCAATACAAAATTTAAAACATAACAAACAATGAAATGAGACCATCTCGGTCTACTCACAGTATGCTCTAGTTTAGCATTTGCTTCCAAATTTTAGAAACGTCTGAATGTGAATGTTTATCCTCTACGTCACAATTATGCAATACGCACGTTGCACACACATTAATAACTTTACACAATTATAAGCATTCATTTATGCATACATGTGTATATGGACTATGTACAATGCAGGTTTATGACAATTTCGATATTTATCCGTCAATTTCATCAAAAAGTCATTCCCATATCAAAACTCATCTAAGTATAATTTATACTTATGTTTAAGCCTCACTAAAACCATTGAAATCACAATTCATTTCTTATTGGCTTACTTTCAAATTTTTCTAAGACGCACTTTCAGGTCTACTGTTCATATTCAATTAGAAAGTGAAACTGATGTAATTTGATCATACTCTCTTCTAGAAAAGTGTTCCTCTATTTCTTATCTTTTCATTGATACCAAAATCACTCAATTTTGTTCAATAATTTGGAAGATATGCCTCAAATATTATCAGGTTGTTCATATTCAAAAATAGTGTACTATACACAAATTCCATCCAGAAATTCAACATCTTAGGGACTGAATCATAGTTCGATTTTTTATATGATTTGTGCATCTATTTCTCTAGTTTATTCCAAATCAAAAATCATCTTATTCGGACTCCTATAGATCCAGATATAATCAAAATACCGAAATATGTTCAGTAAAACAACACTAGTTCATACCACTTCAACAGATTCTCTCACTTTTGTTCAATTATTCTATTTCAAATCAATTCATAATCCTACCAATTTTTGTGGAGAGATAGAAAAATGTCTTAAAAATCCAATGGTTAAATAATCAAGTCATTTGGAGGTCTAGAGAAGAAGTTATGGTCAAAAGAAACAAGAATGTTCAGTTAAAGATAAATCCCAAATACACGATCGTGCATTTGCACAGCGGTGCAAATTTCTCTTCACCTCCAAAGTGACGACGGTCCTTTTGGCCTAAACTCTTAAAAGTCACCGTCTTGCTTTTGCATGACGGTGCTTTTTCGCTTCTTCTTCTTCACTGACATCCAAACTTCTAAACTCCATAACTTTTGATCTACAACTCCAAATTTTGCAAACTTTATATCAATGGAAAGCTAAAAGAAAGATTTATAACTTTCATGAAGACAATTTTGTCAATATATGCCTAGATCAACACAGAAAATTCATGGAAATTTAGATCAAAAATTCAACTCTCTCTAACTATTCATTCCTAGAATTTTCAAACTTCCAATTTTCAAAAACCAACATTTCAAAAAAAATTTCTAGTTTTTCTACTCCATTTCAATCAACTCATTCACCATAAATTCATATTACTACAAAATATACAAGTTTAATAAAAAATCATCAAAAGCCAAGAATTCATAATCAACCTATTCATGCTCTGTCAATTTTTTGCATTTTCAACTTTCGTTCTCAATCACTATTCTTCCTCTCAATTTTCATTTAAACACTCATTCCCATCTCAAACCATCATTTTACAATTGCTCTTCAACTCCATACCTAGTTCCTTGATCATCTCTAAGTTTTCATTAACTCACGTATAAACACCTATATATTCATACATGCACAGTGAAGAAATAGAGCATATCACCTTTGCATATCTAATTCTCTACACTAATCCTATACATCATTTCATTGTTATTTCAACTCCAAGAACCATTTCCACAATACCTGATTACTAACAATCCATCAAAAACTAAATAACACCATATCCACATTTTTCATCCCATTAACATAGTATTCATGAATATAAATATACGTAAATTCTATGATCATGCACTGACAATAAATTTATCAACCTTATTTCAAAAATCTACAACTCTAACAAATTTATTCACTACTTACTTGTTGAAGACTCCAAAATCTTCAACTATCTTTAAGCCCTAACTCCATACAAAATTATGTAAACCACTGTGAACACTAACCAACTTCTGGTTTTCTTAAGGTGGAAGAATAAATAGAAGTGGTGGTAGAGGAAGGAAAAAAGCAAAGAAATTTCTCAGAAGGTGTTTGATGAAAGAAACTTTGTATATGGAAAGAATTTCAGAGAAGGTGATATGATAAAGAAGAAAACTTAGGAAAACTTAGTCTTTTAACTCACATATATCATTACTTACTTTCTACAAGGTTCTAAAAAAATCACTTAGTGAGTAACACTTGTCACTTTCCTAATGCCTAAGCTCTAATTTAGTTTCTTTTGAAACTAAATCCATTTAACTCTCATCTTTACAATCCAACTATCTCCAAATCTTCATTTTTATTTCTTTTCTTCTTTTTCCTATTTTCCATAATACTCTATAAATTCTGAAATAAATCTTAAATTCACCAAAATTCACAAATATAATAATTCTACTAATCAATAAAATTTCCAATATAAATAAATTCAAATTCACAAATTTCCCAAAAATCACATCTTAGTCCAAATATACCCGGAATTATTCATGAATGCATGTACAATTACTTTCATGTGCAGAAAAATTTACTATTCATGTGTATGTGTATGCCATATTATGCATGAGCATGAATGTGTTTCCTACTTTCTCAGCAATTTCTCTCATTTATTGTTTTTACCTTAACATGGGTAACGAGATGTTACATTATATGCCAACAAGTAAAAGCAGAACATCAAGTTCCATCGGGTTTACTTCAACCAATAACAATACCCGAATGAAAATGAGATCGAATCATGATGGATTTTGTGTCTGGGTTGCCTCAAATTAAGAAGAAGCATAATGTCGTATAGGTGATTGTAGATAAATTGACCAAGTTAGCTCACTTCTTACTTGTTAGAACTAACTACCAACTCTCAAAGTATGTGGAATTATACATCAGTGAGATAGTGTATTTGTATGGAGTACCATCTTCCATCATATCATATCAGGATCTAAGATTCACCTCAAGATTTTGGAAGAAATTACCTGAGACCTTGTGTACTAAGCTAAATTTTAATGCAATTTTTCATCCTCAAACAGATGGACAATCAAAAAGAGTGATTCAGGTGCTAGAAGATATATGCTTAGGAGTTGTGTTATCGATTTTAAAAGAAGTTAGGATGAACACCTCTTATTGATTGAATAGGTATACAATAATAGCTATCAAGCAAGCATACAGATGGCATCGTATGAGGCTCTTTATGGTAGAAAATGCATAACACCCTTATGTTGGACAGAACTCAGTGAAAGAAAGATTATAGGTCCACAATTGATAAACGAAACCAAGGATAAAGTTAAGATTATAAAGGAAAGGTTGAAAGCTGCTTCTGATCGTCAAAAATCATATGCAGATTTAAAAAGAAAGAACATTGAATATGTTGTTGATGATAAGATTTTCTTAAAAGCTTTACCATGGATGAAAGTGTTTTGATTTGGTAAGAAGGGTAAGTTAAGCCCTAGATTCATTGGTTCATTTGAGATCATTGAGCATGTGGGACCAGTAGCATACAAATTAGCATTGCCACAAGATATGTAAAAGATTCAAAATTTCTTCCATGTATCTACGTTAAGGAAATATCGTTTTGATCCATCACACATTATAAAACTGGAAGATATTGAAATACAACCAGATCTAACTTATGAAAAGAAGCTGGTGAAGATTCTAGCAAAAGATACAAAACATCTAAGAAACAAGATGATTCCATTGGTGAAAGTACTATAGACGAACCGCGAGGTCGAGAAAGCTACATGGGAACTAGAAGAAACCATGAGAAAGTCTTATCCATGACTATTTGACACAGGTAAATTTTGAGGACAAAATTCTAATTTGGAGGAGAAGAATTGTAACGCCCCAAAATTCTCAATTTCATTAGTAGTACTTTTTAGGTCGTGAATAGTGACACTGGGACTCAAACTGCATTTTATTTTATTTAGCATCAGATAATATTGTTCAATGATAGCCTGAGGATCAAATTAGAGCTCAAAACGATTTCGTTTTGAGGGTTTGACTAAAAGTTGGCAATGGTCAAAGTTTGACTCGAGAAAGGATAAAAGCCAAAACCAAAAATATTAATGAAAATAAATGATATTAATTAAGGTCTTTATGTAAGGTTGATATTTTTCTTATGGGTATTTTATTAAGAAGAAGAAAATAATAGATTAAAAGTTAAAGCTAATTTTGGATCTAAAAAAGAAGAATCGAAAAACTTTTAATAAGGGACCACAGGACATTTTTATCAACTATCCATTATCTTCTTCTCCAAAACATTGCTGAGAATCACCTCCCTCCTTTCTTCTCCATTTTTCTTTCATATCTTTCATTTTCAAGCCAACTTTCTTTAATTCTTAACCCTCAAACCACCTATTAAACACTAAATCATCAACCTATGATCCCTAAACTGACCATATCAACAAAAAAAAAAAGAAAAAGATGAAGAAAATGTATATGAGTGATCTTGATGAATAGTACCTGAAAATTTATATAGTAAGTTAATAGAGTTTTGATTATTTTTAGTACATGATTTTGGTATAGTTGCATGCATTAATGAATAAAATGCGTGAAGTTGAATTTGTTATACAATATTATGAAGATAAAGAAGATGAACTGAAGGAGAGAGAGATAGAAAGAGAAGGAATAAGGAATTGATGATGAAATTGAAGTTTATAGGAGTATAATTTGAAGATTTGGACATCAATTTGGTAAGTGTTCTTGCAATTCTACTTTTTCCTAAAAATTGTGTATTAGGAAATTTAGGCCTTATTTGGTTGGATGTTAATTAATGGAATGGAATGTAATATAATATAACGGGATGATTTATAATGGAATGAAATATAATATAGTAAAAAGTTGTTTGGGAGGGATGGAATGGTTTATAATATAATGTAGTGAAATGCTGTTTGGAAGATGGATAGAATGGAATATAATGTATAACAAATGACTTTTATACCCTTTATATTAAAATAGTTATTGCAGGAGGTTTATTATTTTATTATTAATTATATTAAAATAATAATATTAATTATTTAATATATTTTATTTTATTTTATGTGATTTATATTTAAAAATAATTTATTTATATTTTATGTATATAACAATATATACAAACAATTAAAGAATAATTTTTATATTTTTTCTTTTTTCATTAATAAAAATTTTATTAAAATTTTCTTTTATTATTAATTATATACAATTTATTATTAATTATATAAAAATGTTATTATTAATAATTATTTAATATATTTTATTTTATTTTATTTTATTCTATGTCATCATCATCATCATCATCATTATCATCATCCCCAGTCCGAAGTCTCGCAATAAAGCCAATCCGAAGTCTTGCAATAAAGTGGAGTCTGGGGAGTTTTGATAGTACGTAGCCTTATCCCTACATAGTAGAGAGGTTATTTTCGGTAGTCTCACATGCAGATGTGACAATAAAAGAGTGATGCAGGTTAAAAAGTAAATAAGTAAAATTGGCACGCTAAATAATTATGTAAATAAAATTACAATAAATACATAAATAAATAATAAAAATAAAATATAATTCGACTTTTAAAAATAAAATATATTTTAAAACTAAAATGTAATGAAATATATGATCTCTTTATCTATAGAAAAGCACCAATACTTATATGATAAGAGAGCAACAAAGCATCAAAGAACTCAACTTTGACTAAAAAAAATTGTAGAAACACAAAACTGTTTGAAACCATAAGATCATTAAGCATAAAAATTCAATCTTGACATAAACCCAACAATATCAGATGCAACAAGATCAACATAATTAAATCTAGAAAGCATTAGACACTAAATCAAACCCATAGATTTTTTATTTCAACCATTTTCCATTAATAATAACTCCAAAGAATTTTATTAAAGAAGATTGCATTGAAGCTATTTTGACTTCTATACCATTACCATCATATGTTGCACAATTCAAATTTTCCTCCACCAGTTTAGAAAGAAATAGTAGGATTAACAGGAACTTGGGAAAGAAAAATGACAGAAAAAAAACCTAAATTGTAGCAATTCAAAGCTTTGAATAACATCACAGGGAAAAACATTCAAATTTCAATACCTTGATAGTTCGATCTACAAACCCTGTGCAAAACCAATTATTACTTAGATCAAATGCAACAAATCTGACCCATCTCAAATGGCCACTAATGACCCTATAATTCTTCCATGGAGGATGCCAAACAGGATAGGGCCATTTGCTAGGAATTCTTTCCATTGGATCATCAGTTGAGAAGTTCCTCTCAGATGGACTTGAAGTAAAGATTACTGTAGTACTTTTCCCTGATGGCCATTTGATTGGTTTTTTCTTTCACCAAAGATTGATTGGTTTTTTCTTTAACCCAATAAGTTTCACAAGTTGCATATGATTCTACTCAAAAGAATGTGTGTGTGTGTGTGTGTGTGTATTCATAACTTTGTTCTCATTAAAATGCTTCAACATTCTCAACGTTTAATTTTTACTTAGATTTAAACACTTTGAATTGTTTAAAATTTTAAATCATTTTATTTAATACAAATAACTATATCACACAAACTCATTAGTATTTTAATGAAATATAAGTATCATCCTTTTATGATTTGTTATTCCATCGAATACATCACATGTATAAATTTAATAACTTAATACCATCATCATTCTTTCACCAAAGATTGATTTGGTTTTTCTTTAACCCAATAAGTTTCACAAGTTGCATATGATTCATACTCAAAAGAATGTCTCTGTGTGTGTGTGTGTGTAAATTTTTTATTATCATCATGTTAATTTAACCAATATTGCATGAAAGGACAATTTCAATTGTCGAACTTTAGATTTTTACCATTTATGTTAAGAATAATACTCATTTGATCTGTCACATACCAACTATTTGTATAAACTTTAATCAACTACTTTTACTTAACAATCTATTATTATCATGCATTGAACATTATAAGAATGTTGAATTTGAGTAGAGTATCAAATACCCAAATGTATGAATTAGAAATATAGACGATATTTATCATATCGCATCTAGGCAAGAAAATTCATGCATTCATTTTCTTTTATTGACAACTATTATCATACTATAAGAAATGCCTTTAATTGTAGTCCATAATTATGCTTTTACTATAGTAAACTGAACAAAACAATTTCGTCAGTGTACTATATACTTTTCATCTTTACTTCATAGAACCTCTTTCATCTTGCTATCATAGTGTTGACATACATCTTACATGTTGTCATCAAAGTTTACTAGACATTAGTCAAACTCAAAATGTCAATACATTTTGTCGTCCATATGATTTTGATATTTCTCTAATACTTTAACACAAAATCCTCAACATGGATTAATAACAAATTGCATAATGGATGTATAATTTTTTCTACCAAACTTTGAGAATTCTTCTCAAACATAACCTTTCCCTAAGAAATTTGGTTCACTAACTTATCAACTATACTAAACAAGGTAAATTCTACTAAGAACAAATAAATAAATGTAAGAAAATCAAGTGTTGGTTATGTGCCATGACTACCAAATAAGATCAATATTTAAATCATGTATTTGGTTACTCATAATATTTTGTTCTAAATAATAACCCTCACTACTATTTGAAAAGATTATTGTAATCTTTATAGTGGGCTAGGATCTCATTTAAATTTAATTGACTTTGAGTCACTCAACAAACTAATTAAACTTAAATTTGTAGAAAATATCCTTATTAATCACATCTTATCTTATGTGACTCATAGATTTATTAGGTGACAACTCTTGCCAAAATATATCTTATATGCTATTCCTAACCTTACCTCTAAATTCATATGAGGATGTGCAACATCCCACTATCATAGGGTACATACCTAAACATTCAGGAACATTCAAGTACATATCCTATGATAATGGCATGATAGAGCAAAACAAATCCAACTTACACATAACATCATCTAACATAATCAGAAGTCATCAAATTTTAAAACCATTCATTGCATTCATTCACAAGATTTACACTATCTTTATTAGACGAATATATACAAAACCTCATACAGGTTCTAGCAAAAACTACAAAATAAAAGTTATAACTCTCTGACATCAGCTGACATACCTCTAAGCCATAACTTAGTCCAAAACATTCTTCTAATCTAAAATAAACACTAAGTCTCCTGTCTCATACCTGAAAAACTACTTTGCAATTTTTATGAGTTTTGCGAACTCAATTAGTTAACCACCATTGATGATTTCACCTAATTACACACACATATCCCATATTTCACATATATTCATTCAGATCATATATACACTCCAGATATTCGTACAACATGGTATATCATATAATCTCACAATCCACATAGCCAAGTATAACAAATAGATCATATCAATTTATCATTCATTTCAACTTTGCAGATCATTAAATGAAATTCAATCTTATAATGTCATATGCATGAGACTCAACATTCTTTCTTATTGTTGTGACCGAGTGCCTATCTCAAACTTATATAAATATCGGCCTATAGGGCTCAGTCAAACAAAACTATGGAGCTTAGCTCTATATGCAAAATCAGAAATCACGGAGTAAAGCTCTACATGGAAGCGCTTTATACTGGCAATTCAGGTCATAATGTCTTTATTTGAGCACGCGTTTTATGAAATGCAACAATTTCTGAATATCTCATATATCACAATCTTATATAAATACTCAAACAAAATTTCACAATCATCAAACCTAAGTCCGACATTCAACTTTTGTTGAGAATCAAATGTCAAATTCATATCAAAACAAAACACTCCAATTCATGCCCAACTATTAAACTCCTCGAGCCTTAGGTCCGGAATCCAAAAAGAACTCACAAATAGTTCAAAAATATTGGAAGTTTAACAAATCAAATTAAATTCAAATGAAATCAATCCTAAGAAATCATCTAGGTTGATCCACAATATGCTCCAATATGTTATTACCTGGATGGTCCAGCAATGTTCGTCTGGCATCCAATGAGTTCCTCTAAATCATACAAAGCACATTTACAAATATCACACTTTGCACAATTATATAAATATTCCTTAATGCACATCTACTTATATGAATTATGCGCAATGTATGAACAATAACAATTCTGGGGTATTTTATTGGGGTCCTTGTTAACAAATTAATCAGATATCAAAGCCCTCATTAATACTATATGTACTTATAGTTTGAACCATAACAAAACAATGTCAAAATAATTTCGTACTTCATTGACCACTTCAGATTTTTCTTTTAATACTCATACAGGTCAACCTTGCATACTAAATCTGATAAAGTAACTGGCAAAATTAGGCAATACTTTCTTCTGAAAAGTTGTTCTTCAATGTCGCAAGTTTCTATTGATACAAAAATCATTCATTTTAGTTCAGTATGCCAAAAGTTATACCCCAAATACTTTAGACTATTTTAAAGCTTCAGTAGAATTCTTACCTTAATTTCCAATCAAAATTTGAAATTCTTGGAGACAGAATTAAAACTCAATTTTTTCAAACAATTTGTAGCCCTATATCTCTAGTTTACTTCAAATAAAAAATCATCCCATTTGGATAACTACAGAGAAAGATATGGTAGCAAAATTCCTCATCACATTCTTAAAAGTTTGCCTAGGCGAACCCAAGAGTTGGCCGCGGCTAACTTTTACAGAAAAGAAATCCTTCAAGTTGGTCGCGACGAACTTTACTCCGCTTTCATCTTCTTCTTTCATTCTTTTCCCATATTTCACATTCCTACAACGTCTATTATGCATTTCTATACTCACTGTAACTTCCAAACAATTTAGAAACAATCCTAAACTTCAAACATCAACACACACTCAAGTCAAAAATCCAAGAGTCACACTTAACATCTAACTTAAAGTCTACTGATACACCACAGACACAAATATAATAACACCAAAAAAAAAGTACTTTCGGGTAAACTCAGATTCTTGCACTATTCATCATTTTTTGACTTATTCAATTACAGCAACAACCTCATTTCAATATAAACTTTACATCAACATCATAGTTCCCTGAACACCGCATCACTCAAGCTTGTACCCTTAAATTCAGACTCATTAAAAATCACCTCTGTTAACACTTCAGAAATTTTCCATGCATGAACAGCAAATCACCATTTATGTAATCTTCTAAACTATAACAGAAACACATATTTCTCAGTCCAGAATCCATTCAAATCAATTGAAAACAATTCCTAATTCTCAAATCAATCATCTAATGTATTCAACAACGCAACCTCAAATCTCAAACCCATGCATACATGTATATTTTTACACCATAAAATATCATCAAGTTACTTACTTGTTTCAACTTTTATTTCCAGCAATGAAAATAAATCCAATGTACAGAGAGCATAAAAGTTTATTAATCGGTGAAGAAGAACAGTGAAGAACATAAGTTACAGAGACAAATTCCTAACATAAAACATCAGACTACGTGTATATCATGCATGTCATTCACATGTCTTCACATTTTCAAGCCATTTGTCACAACTAATTCACCATTTGTTATCTGCCTATTAAGCCATGTGTCACTCAAGGATTGGTCCAAATTCAAATATTTTTTTCCAAAATTCACCAAAAATTCCAAAATACCTGAAATACACCAAAATGACCAAAACACAATTTAATCATATTTAACAACTCAATTGTACTCGAAAAATGTCAATGAATACATGTATAATCATATGAATGTGCAAAAATTTGTATGTCATAATAACTTATGCATGATGTGTTTTTTTTTTCTTTCTAATTTCACATAAATTTCTCATAATTTACTGTTCTAGCCTTAACATGGGTAACGGGATGTTACAATTCTACTCTCCTAACAAAAATTTCATCCTCAAAATTCTTACATGAATAATCAAATAGGTAGGGATATTGATTCCTTATGTACTCCTCCGTTTCCTATGTGGCTTCTTCACTCGAATGATTCTTCCAAAGGACTTTCACCATTTGAATCACTCGGTTCCTCAATTATTTATTCTGATAACCAATTATCTTAACTGGTTCTTCCACATAGCTCATATTACTAGAAACCTCAATCTCCTAAGTTGGTATCACATGAGTTGGATTCAACTGATATCGCCTAAGCATACTCACATGAAACACATTATATATCTGACCCATTTCAAAAGGTAAGGCTAATTTATAAGCCAATGGTCCAATCCTTTCAATTATCACATATAGACCAATATACCTCAGACTTAACTTACCCTTCTTGCCAAATCTCAATACACCTCGCCATGGGGATACTCTCATAAATACTCTGTCACTAACCTGATACTCCATATCTTGCCTGTGTTGATCCGCATAGCTTTTATGTCTATCTTGTGCTACTTTAATTCTACTACGGATCAATTTTACCTTATCAACAGTATCCTGAATCAACTCTGGGCCTTCAACAATTCTTAGACCCTCATCATCCCAATAAAGAGGCGAACAATATTTCTTGTCGTACAACGGCTCGTAAGGAGCCATACCGATACTACTGTGATACTGATTATTGTAAGCAAATTCAATCAAAGCTATATACTGATCTCATGCTCCTTGAAACTCCAGAACACAGGCTCTGAGCATATCCTCAACAATCTTAACCATTCCCTCACTCTAACCATCTGTTTGAGGATAAAATGTAGTACTGAAATTCAGTTTGGTATCCAAAGCTGTCTGTAAACTACCCTAAAATCTCAAGGTAAATCTAGGATCCCTGTCCAAAACTTTAGACACTGGAAGCCCATGTAACCTCACAACCTCATTCATATATCGCTTAGCTAACTGATCTAGTGAAATATTTTCTCTCACTGGCAATAAATGAGCCGATTTGGTCAGTCCATCTACAATGACCCAAATGACATCATGTTGCCTCGGAGTCCTCAACAAACCCATAACAAAATCCATCGTAATTCGTTCCCATTTCTACTCTGGAATAAGTAACGAATGTAATTTCCCTGCTGGAGCTTGATGCTCAACCTTAATCTGTTGACAAGTTATGCATTTAGACACAAACTCTACTACTTGCTTTTTCATACCAGGCCACCAGTAATGTTGTTTCAACGTAGTATACATCTTGGTGGCACCAGGATGCATAGCATAAGCTGCTACATGGGCTTCCTCCAAAATCTCTTTTCTCAAATTATCAACATCGGACACACATAATCTTTGCCCTAACCATAATGTATCATCTCTAACTTCAAATTCAGAATCCAACTTCACTTTCAACTTCTCTAGTATCTTCATTATGTCTGGATCTCTGCTCTGAGTCTCTTTAATTCTTTCAACCAAAACAGGTCTCAACTTCAAAGTAGCTATCAATGTATCATTCTGCTCCAAATTCAAATCAACATTCAGTGCTCTCAACTGAACTAGGCTAGGTAACCTCGATAACTGTACTTGTGCCACACTGTTATTAGACTTCTGACTTAATGCATCAGCTACCACGTTAGCTTTGCCAAGATGATACTAAATGGTATAATCATAATCTTTTAACAATTCAATCCATCTTCTTTGTCTCATATTCAACTCTTTCTGGCTCAACAGATATTTCAAACTTTTGAGATCAGTGAAAACCTGAAAAGTTTCTTCGTACAGATAATGTCTCTAAAATTTTAAATCAAATACTACTGCAACAAGTTCCAAATCATGTACTGGGTAATTAAATTCATGAGGTCTCAACTGTCTCGATGCATATGCTATTACTTTACCATGCTGCATTAGTATACATCCTAAACCCTGATGTGATGCATCACTGTACACAATATAACCTCCAGATCTAAACGGAATAGCTAACACTGGTGTTGTAATTAACCGATGCTTAAGCTCCTCAAAACTTCTCTGGCAATTGTCACTCCATCTGGAAGGCACATTCTTTCTCAGAAGTTTTATCAAAGAGGTCGAAATCAGTGAAAACCCCTCGATAAACTTTTTGTAATACCCAGCTAATCCAAGGAAACTTCAAATCTCAAACACATTCTTCGGAGCCTCTCACTTCATTACAACTTCTATTTTCTTTTGTTCAACCTGAATGTCCGTCCAGACACGATGTGACCCTAAAATACTACTTAATCAAGCCAAAATTCATATTTGCTGAACTTGGCATATAACTATTTCTCCCTCATTATCTGAAGAACCAGTCTCAGATGTGTCATATGATCTTCTCTACACTTCGAGTAAACCAAAATGTCATCAATAAAGACAATTATAAATTGATCTAAATAAGGTTGAAATACCTTATTCATCAATGCCATAAAAGCTGCCAGAGTATTAGTCAATCCAAATGGCATTGCCAAAATTTCGAAGTGTCCATATTTGGTTCTAAATGCACTTTTGGGAACATCCGTCTCAACTATCTTCAACTGGTAATATTCCGATCTCAAGTCTAACTTTGTGAACACCTGAGCTCCCTGTAACTGATCAAATAAATCATCAATCCTCGGTAATGGATATTTATTCTTAACTGTTATCCGATTTAACTGCCGGTAATCAATGCACAATCTCAGGGTTCCATCCTTTTTCTTTACAAACAGTACTGGAGTTCCCCAAGGTGACACACTAGGCCCGATGAAACCCTTATCTAACAACTCCTGCAATTGGGTTTTCAATTCCTTCAACTCAACAGACGTCATCTTATATGGAGGAATTGATATAGGAGCGGCACCTAGGACAATATCAATAGTGAACTCCGTCTCCCTATTTGGGGGTAATCCCGGCAGTTCAGCCGAAAACACATCCAAAAATTTCCTAACAATTGGAATGTCTTGAATGGTTTGTTCATTCCCAGTATCCACCACGTGGGCCAGATAAGCCTCACATCTACCTCGAATCAATCTCAAAGCACTCAGAAATGAAATTAGTCAGGTTGGCACTACCTGACTAACTCCTCGAAACACCACTCTCAACTGATTAGGGATTCAAACACTACCTCCTTAGTATAGCACTTTATCACTGCCCTATGAGCCGTGAGCCAGTCCATGCTTAAGATAAGGCCTACCTCTCTCAGCTGCAAAATGATCAAATCAGCTTCTAATTCAGCCTGATCAATTCGAACTATACACTTTTTACATACCTCACGGATCACTGTTGTACTACCCACTGGAGTACTCACTACTAATCCATATTTCAGTATCTCATGCTCACAATGCAATCTAGATGCCAGGTGTGGTGTGATGAATGAATGTGTAAATCCTAGATCTATTAGTGCATATGGTTCTAAATTAAAAACATTCAACACACCTACTACCACGTCTGGAGAGTTCTGCTCCTCCTGTCTGGTAATGGCGTAGACCCTAGCTTGAGATTGCAGCTGGTTGCTCCGCACCTCAGTTCTGACATTGAGCCCTGCTGACAGAGTCCTACCTCTACCTCTGCCTCTCTACATAGGTCTGCCATCTCTACTCTGTTGAACTGTAGTCTCAGTCATAGTTCCTCCTCTTGCTCCAGACTGTGTTTCCAACATCTCAGGACAATCTTTGATCCGATGCTCATATGAGCCACATCAAAAACATGCTCCCGTTATCCGCCAACACTCACCACCATGTTTTTTACCACAATGCTCACATTCAGGCAATTAATGCGACTGATTAGCAGGCATCTGTCCTCTGCCACCCCCAGACTAAACAAATCTATCTTTTCCTCGAGATCCAGATTGTTTCGATCTAGATTGAAATCAAGACGATCTGTTCTGACATTTTCTGAAGCTTCTGCCAGAATCAGCCTGAGACTCATCCTGTCTCTTACATCTAACCTCCTGTTTGTTCTCTGTCTGATCATCTTTCAACAATTGTTCAATTTTGATTGGAGTTCTATAAAACTGTTCAAGTTAGAAATGTTTAGTCTCGTTTTGATCTTCATGCTCAAACCATCCTTAAATCGTCTACACTTTTCTTCTGCAGTTGGGATCAATGCAGTTGCATATCCCATTAACTCTTTGAATTTTATCTCATACTCTGCCACTGTGAGTCTACCTTGCTTCAGGTCTAAAAATTCTTTCATTTTTTGATTCATGTAAACCTTCAGCATGTAGTTCTCTCAGAACACTCTCAGGAAATCCTCCCAGGTCAAACTACAAGGTCTGGTGGTACTGCCTGGAATGGTTTTCCACCACTGATATGCGGCACCTTACAGGAGTCAGACAGCATAGTTGAACTTCTCATCTGCCTCATAGTCCATCTGGTCGAACACTCTTTCAGTTTGCTCAAGTTACCCTTTTGTTTCAGTCGGGTCTGTACTTTTGTAGAAGTCTACAACTCCTTGTTTTCTCAGCTTATCATATCTTCTTTCTCGCCTCACGGGAATTCTCGGAGGCATCTGAGCAAACTCAAGTACAGGAGACTCTAAAT
>JANVCQ010000005.1:23828203-23844295 GCA_025531925.1 Erythroxylum plowmanianum | reverse complement strand
CAATATTTTTTAAGCTCAAAAGAGTACCCTGTTAGGCAAACGGGAGTATAGCCACCGCATACAAGTAAAAGATAGAGGTTGGGATCAGTTCACATCTGCATTTGTATTTTCTTATTTTTGTATCGAACGGAGTCTTCTACAATTGTTGTAATTTGGGTATTTGAGTATTTCTGTTTGTAATAACTTTCCAAGCTGGAAAGGTTTGTAAATGACTTTGAAATGTAATGAAATTATGACTACAAGTATTTTTGTATTTGAAATGGGCTCAAATGGCTATTGAGATTATAATGATTGTATTACTGTGATTGAAAATATTTATGAAATAAAAGTGACAATTTGATAATTGATTTCTGCATATGCTTATATTACTTCAAAAAAATTTGTACTAAGTTTTAAATGTTTGACCGTTCTAGTATGCCACCCTTACGAGATTCGCACTGGGACATTACTCAGGATGTCGGGTACGGGTCTCGAGGGGGTGAGGTGTTACAGTGAGCAAGGCTAGTGGGTAACAACAAAGAGTAATTACGTTAGGCAGGAGATTCTCTACCAACTCTTCTTCGTTCAAGAGTTCATCATTCCATTTGTTGATTTATTTCTTTTGTTTATCATTTTTATTTCTCTATTTACAATTAAACATTGGATTGATTTTAATGAATATGATGAACAATTTTTATTCCATTATAGGTTGATTGTTTATTCTTGAGAATTAATAGATCTGATTTAATCGATTATGGATGATTGAACTGCTATTTAGTTGTATTGTTATTTTCTATAATTTCTTAAATTATTGCATGTAAAAGTTTGGGCAGATTTTGCATTATTTTGATATTGAATGAAGAATCGAGAGAAGTTTAATATTATAACAAAAATTATAAACTCTTAGGTTATGAATTTTAAATATAGTAATATAAATGGGTAATTATCAGTTGGTTTTTAACAATTGATTTGGATAATAGACTTATCGAATACGAAAGTTAGATTTAGTTTACTATTTGATTTGATCTTAAAACCTAATTATTAATTTTAACAAGACAATTGTTCAATCAATTTACGTTAGTCATGCATAAGAGTTTAAATTAATGAAATTAATTTCTCAAGAGCTCACTACATCGATTGATCAAACTACTCTTTACCTCTTATTAATTTAGTTTACTCATTAGTTTTTTTATTTTCTTTAAATTCTTTCCTAAATAAATTGGATTAGGGTATTTAAGATTGCATATGTTTTTATTGAAAGCTAATTTGAGTGGAGCAATTTCATCTCCTTGAGAGACAACTCTGAGTATTCGCCTACAATTACCTCGTACACTTACGAATAAGATAACCTAGGTTTTTAGAACTTATTTTGATACAACATAGGGCTAAATTTTTTTAAAATTTCAATTAAGGTCTTCAAGTTTTTAAAATTTACAATTTAGTTACGACCGATACAAACAATACTGACTCCCGGTACAAAATAGCACAATAACATACTATTTTTGGCCAGTTCGGTACAATATTTATATCTATTGAAAAAATATTCACTCGTTCGTATTGTAATATCATCATCAAAATAAATAGCATGTATTTATATACATTTGACCTTTACTTTATCAATACAAAATTAATATAAAGTAATTATGAAAATAAATAATGTTACGACTAGATTTTTATATTTTAATTAAAAATAAATCTACCCTAATAACATGTAAATAACATTAAATTATTATAATAATTAGGTTTTAAATATAATTACATAATATCTTGATTAATAAAAGATATTAAATTATCATTGATTTGTCATATTAGGTAAATAACATTGGTGTATCTTTAAATTTAATATTAGATAATAAAAGTTAGAGAAATATTTTTGTGTTGTGATCTATTTTGCAATACACTGAAATTTTTTTAATAATATTTATTTAGATAACTTAATATTTATTCAAACTATCTTAATATTTAGCATATTTTTTTATTAATTTCAGCTCTAAAATATATATTTAAGTTTCAATATAATTTATATTGATAATATAACTATTTTTAGTTGATTAAGAAAGTGTATGTATATTAAAAGTCATTTAAAAATCTGTAAAATGTCTAAAATATATCAAGATTTTACATGGAGGCAGAAAGTATTGGAGTACTTGATACTGGCACAGTCTTTCTTTTCTTTCTTCCAAATGTCAAGTTGGTCTGTTTTAATACGTGTATAGATACTTCCACTGCCTTACTTAAAGGCACTAGAAAAAGGAAATGTAGCTAAGATACTCACCGCAGCTGGAGAGTTCCTTTCCTGACGGATGGCAAGGCAAGCAGTAAGTTGAATGTGGGTTTCAGTTTCAGACCAGACCAGACGGTTTTATCGGAGACTTTCAGTGGAATGGGGATTGCTTCCAAAGAAACATCGTAGTTGGTAGTTTGAAACAGACGTAAATATAAATATTTCCCAACTATTTTGACGGAACAAAGTACAAAACATCGACCTGGGTTTTAGCTGTTTTCTACTTCTAACATAATATAAACAGTACTATACTCTTAACTCTTAAGTCTTAAGTTGTCAAATCCGCCGTTACTTAAGTGAAAAGTGATCCCAGAACCCATAAAGACATAACACCTCAGACATAATACCCCACTTTGGTTCCTCTCTCACGGTCTCACCCTTGTAGGGAGAGAAGAGGTACAGCACACAGAAATAATGAATACAAGAGGCTCCCAACTTCTCAAGATCATCTTTGCGCTCTTCGCGATTAACTCTCTTACTCTCTTCCTCTACTTCTCTCTTCACCACCACCAACCCGATCAACGCAACACCTCCGGCTACGTCAAGCCGCCTCCCTCCGCTGACGTCCTACCCAGCCGCCACTACCTGAAGCCTTGGCCGATTCTCCCTTCTTATCTCCCATGGAACCAAAACCCTAATGTCACTTTCCGCTCATGCGAGGCTTACTTCGGCAACGGCTTCACCCGTGGCGTCGACGTGCTACGTTCGGCCGGAGGGTCGTCGGCGCCAGGATGGTTCCGATGCTTGTACAGCGAGACGTTGCGGAGCTCAGTGTGCGAGGGAGGGAGCATTCGGATGGTGCCGGAGAGGGTGAGGATGTCTGTTGGCGGGGAGGCGATTGAGGCGGTGATCGGAAGGGGTGAGGAGGAGGAGCTACCGGACTTTGAATACGGCGCGTTTGAGGTGTTGGGGGTTGAGAAGAAAAGGAGAAGACTTGTGAGTCGCGAGTTTTTGGATATGTATGTGCCTCAAAAAGACATTGCGAAGCATACTATGCGTGGGTTGTTCGGGTCGATTCGGGTCGTGAATGACAATGAGTTCATTTGTGATCAGGTTCATTGGGTTTTCTTCGCTTGTTTGAATGTTTTAAGCTTGCATCTTTATGATTCAAATGCATTCATCGACGTGAATGATCTGCTTACTTGTGTTGTTACCATTAGAGACCAGATTTTAATTATGTAGTGATCTTGTTTGTGCTTGCAGTGGATTGAGGAGCCGACCCTTTTGGTTACGCGGTTTGAGTATGCGAATGTGTTTCATACTGTTACAGATTGGTATAGTGCGTATGTAGCATCTAAAGTCACTGACTTGCCTTATCGGCCTCATTTGGTTTTTGTAGATGGACACTGTAAAGTGAGTCTACTTTCTGTTCTCTTCTAATGTGTTTCCTTTCTCAGATCTAAGTTTTTTAATTGAATGAAGAAACAGCAAGGAAATGTGAAAATGTATAGTAGGATATAACTTTTCTGATTGGGCTTGCCTATGTGCGTTAGGGAAGAATATATATTGACTGGTTTGAAAGGGTTAGTCAGGATTTTCGTGTTCTAATTTGCAAAAACTTTTATTATGGCAAAGACTGCTGTATCTAGTTACTCGAGATGGCTTTAATCAACTGGCTATTACCATTTCTGCCGGTGGAAAGTGGATCTTTTTATTAAACTAAGAGTTATACTGGACATTGTTTCCCATAAATCTAGGACGTCAACATTAGGTATACTCGTGTCAATCTACACACAGGTTGTCTATCCATTCATCTTCTTCAAGAGGGACTTATTCGTATGTCTTATAGAAGAAGTACAGGATCATCTAAGAGTTGTGCTCTTAATCTATAATGACCAGATGCACCATTTATATATAAGTTCTTCTTTTCTAAGCCTTGAATCAATGTGCCCAGGCTAATATAGAGCTCCCCAATTCCCTCAATTCCCCTTTCCTGCCTTTACGTTTAACTGTTTACATTTTCTGCCTTGAATAAAAAGGAAATAGTTCATTATTTTCCATGTTAGCTAATCTTGCTTAACTTCTGGAACTTTATAGACCGTTTTGGAGGAAACTTGGAAAGCACTGTTTTCAAGTGTCAGATATGCAAAAAATTTCAGTGGTCCAGTTTGTTTTCGCCATGCTGTTTTTGTTCCTTTGGGTTATGAGACACCACTTTTTAAAGGCCTGACTGAAGAGATAGATTGTCGAGGAGCATCTGCACATGATCTTTGGAAGAAACCTGATAACAAGAAAACAGCGCGATTATCTGAATTTGGTGAAATGATTAGAGCAGCTTTTGACTTTCCTGTCAACAGACATAGTGCTGAAAAACCAGCATCAGATCATAATGTTCTCTTTGTTAGACGTGAAGATTATTTAGCCCATCCAAGACATGCTGGTAAAGTTGAATCAAGACTTAGCAATGAACAAGAAGTCTTTGATGCCTTGCAGATCTGGGCAAATAATCATTTGGAGTGCAAAGTGAATCTTGTCAATGGGTTGTTTGCACATATGCCCTTGAAGGAGCAGGTCCGATCCATTCAAGAGGCTTCATTTATTGTTGGTGCTCATGGTGCCGGTCTAACTCACATTGTATCTGCTACACCACAGACAGTAATTCTAGAAATCATTAGCAGCTACTTCAGACGTCCACATTTTCAATTGATTGCTCAGTGGAAAGGGTTGGAATACCATGCCATCAATCTCGAAGGTTCTCATGTTCAACCAGATGTTGTTATTGACAGGCTTAACAGAATTATGAAAAGTCTTGGATGTTGAAAGTTTTGTGGGCTATCTGAAGTTGATTGCTCCTCTTGGTGCCAGGAAGGGGAAGTGATACAACCCTCTCTACGTCCACCACTGTTCTCCATAGGAGCTTGCATGTTTAGGTTCCACTTTTTATCTGATGTCAGAATTCAAACCAGCTGGGCATTGATAAAAGACTGAGCGAAAAGGTTTCGAGATATTTACACGACGATGATGATCAATTTATATCAGGAGGTGCTATGCAGTCCTGACAAAGCAAACTGTCTGCTTTTTCACTAGTCAATGTTTCTTGGAAGAACTGGTTTGGTTTCTTAACTTTCATTTAAAGGCAACTCGCAACGCTATCCCTGCTTAAAGCCTCGCGGTGGAATACATTTAGCTGACGGTAAATTGCAAATTAGGTGTTCACTTTTTCGTTGAAAGAGCAATTTTCTCATTCCAAGTTTGTAACTTAGTTCATACGTGTATCTTAAACCTTCATACGTCCCTTTTCTTGCTTTGTCTCTTTTGGTGCAAAGCTATCAAATCTTCGTTTCAGGAAGTTAGTGTTTGTTTTATGTGCCTCTTCGCTTGAATGCTCCTGCATGTCCAAACAAGAGTTCATTTTCACTCTTTACAACGGACAATCCAAGCACAAGTTCAGAAGTTTTCAAGCGGGTCTAATATTTAATTTCCTTCATCTTTAAATTTCCGAACTTGCTTGAGAATGAGGAACATAAAACGAGATTATAGAAGTTTCCTCAATACATTGATCCTCTGGCGAGCTTAAACTCCTTTACATACAAGATATCGAAAGGTAAGTGGCAAAACCAGCCTTTGATGGTAGCGTATTGATGTCAACATATTGACATCTGTCAAATTGATGTTGGTGGGCTGGGTTCACATGTATAAATTTGCTTGTAGAGTGGTGGCGATATGTGCAGGGTGACAATTTAGCGATTATAGGCTTTTTCGATGGAGTGGCAATCGAATTTTATATGCTTTGTACAGTTGTGACAAATAAGATTAGTTATAATTTATGGTAGTGGTGTTATCAGTATGTAATGGAGTTGGTTAAGAAAAATCAAATTTTGTAAGGGTATCTTGTAAACAAATGATTTCTGAGCATTGGTTGATATGATGTGATGCTCGGTTTCAAAAGAAGATTTGGAGACATTCTCTTCGTGCATTTCTAAGGGGTAAGACTCATCAATCAACATGCAACATCTAATAGTAGATTTCCTGGTGTTCAGACAATCGATTCAATCAATGTCATTGTGGGCTTGATGCCGGAGAAAAGAACTAGCGGGAACAAATAAACCATGATTAAAATGGTGTTAAGGAAGTTAAAAATGATGCGTCCAACTGCAGGCAAGTGTAAATATTACGATGGTTGCATGCACCTGCTTACAATATGGACACAATAAAAAATATCTAGGTGAGTTATGGTTATATAGGTAAGCTACTTATCAAATCTATCTGCAACATCAATTATAAAAAATAATAATTCTAGAATATTTTAGAGTATCAATGTCACGAAGATTATAATACTATATTTATTAATCTGAATCAAACAATAGAACTAAATAAAGAGAAATTAAGATAATAAAACATTAGAACTTTTAGGTTTACTTATTGGGAAATTCCAATAACCATGCAAGATTGATTATCAATGTTGAAATAATAATTAACTTAAAGTGTCTATGGCCTCTCTTAAGCACACAATTATATTCAATGAAGGAACTACCACATGTCGCACAGCACAATTAACTTTAGTCAAATTCATTAAGGATAATTAACCTATTTAGTTATCACCCTAGTTTAAGAAATCTTTATTCTCCTAATGAACAAATCATACTTTACCTATTGATCCTTCATACAATTCTTATAATTGAATCTATGATAGCCAATAACAATCCAATAATTAAGATCAAAGAGAATAAATTCAACCAAACAATAATTCATTATCTATTGATAATTGAAATTTTTATTGTAAACTACATCCCTAACCATGCTTATGGATTTCAACTACTCAATATAATGAAAACAAAACTCAATCAACCCAATCTTAATATGAACGAAAGAAAAGAAGGAAAAATAAAACAAGATATCCCAATATGTCTAAATTGAGGTTGATCTTCTTCTAATCATTGTTCTAAAGCTATCTTAGATGTTAAGAAACCCTAAAACAATCATTAAAACTTAAGATGGTTGTCACACACTACCCGAAAAGCTCTCTCCAACTAACCGTAATAAGAGTATTTGTAGCTAAGGTTTACATCATAAATTCCTAAGTTGATTAAACTTTTGATTTCGGATGTCCTAGGAGTGCATATTACGAGTCTAACTTCATACGAATTGTCACACTAGTACCAATTTGTTTTTAAGCTTTAGCTTTCTCAAATTAATGTTTAACTGACGCTTAATACCATCTTACGATTGACATTATTTAGGTTTTGTTTCTTTAGCACTTGAATCTTATAAGAGATAGTTTCCTATATCCTAGCTATGTCTAGTGCTTGACACCATCTTGTACCCGAGATTGATTCAGTTATATTTCTTTAACTTTTGAACCTTTTGAGACTCAAGTGTTTGTCTCCTAGCTGTGTCCATTGCTTATATACCTAACCAAATTCTCCAATTTTTAGCACCTTTGAACTTGATTAGATCTCTAATGCCTTCTACAAAGTTATTATCCATCTTGTTAGCTTCCAAATGACTCTAATATCTTCTCAATAGAACAACTACAAAGAATAATGCAGTCGAAGCTAGGATTTCTCTTTTAATGTCATCATCTACAAGACAATAAACTAAACATAGGAAAACATCATATAATTTTTGTAAAACATACTATAAAGATGCTACATTATAGGTGAATAATCCTTAACAACATGTAAAATATTGGCAAATTGACTACCTACTAACGTTCAATAGAAGATATGATCTTTAAGAAACTATCTTTTGTCATGTTGATACTTTATGTTAATTTTTATATGAGTGTCAATAAGAGCAGTGTTATTGAGTTAACCAATTGAATGGGATCGTAAATATACTTTTGTTGATTTATGAAAATACATTGATGTTATTGATGTACTTTTCAACCTAAAAAATAGGTAAATTTTCCAAGATCTTCCATGTGGAAAATAAATTGCAACATTTCTTGAATTTTAAAATAAAGCTCCAAATTAGAACATGTGATAGCAATATCATTCACATATAAGGAGTATCATGCCTTTTGATGTCCTTCATATAAAAAGAGAGGAGTCATATTGAATTTAAGTGAACAAAAAACTAAGGATGATATATCAAAATTTTCAAACAATAATTTTGGTGCCTACTTCAAACCATATAAAGAGTGATATTGTTTACAAATATTATTAAGTGAGGAAATATCCAAACTAGAGGGAAGTTTGATATGAACTTCTTCCTTGAGATCATCGTGAATAAAATAGCTTTTGGCTTCTATTTGATATAATGACCATGGTTGAGATGCAATAAGTGTTAGAAAGGTTCTCACAATGGTCATTTTGGATATTAGTACAAAAGTCTCATTATAGTTTAGACCATATTCTTGATTATTTTCTAATTAACTAAGCCTTATGATGGTTTATGGATCAATTAGAATAGATCTTGATATTGAAAAAAATGAACTTGATCCTAAGAGATTTTATAGATAGGGGCATTGAAAGGAGTTGCATGCTAATCTAGAGATAGGTTAATATAAATCCTTTAGATTATGGTCAAACCTAATAGTAAAATTCATAAATCGATAATGCAATTTTAAGAGTTTTAACTAGAAAGATTTGTGTTAATCAACTGATGGATTAGTTGTTAGTAGTCTTGATAAAGATATTAATATAAGATAAGAATTTTCACGATCCAATAATCATTAATATAATTGAAAGATAAATGGTTAATATTTAAGGATTATCAAGGGGATTCATCACCTAGGTACTATTATTTGATATTAAATTTTTTTAGTAATTTCCTTGTTCCAAGTTCAATATTGTTTAGATCTTAGTTTAGTTGTTTAGTTTAATTTTTAATTAAATCCACAATTTTGAATCAATAGTTTGATAATAAGAAAAGAGTAATTACTAGTACTTATAGTCCTCGTGGGATCGACTCGTACTTGCTTGTGCTAGCTATTGCGATGTCAAGCACTTGCGAGTTTTAAAATTAATAATTTCTTATAAGCATAGAAAGCTATCAATCATATTATAACACAAAAAACCTTTTTGGTGCATAGTGTATCTTGAAAATTCACATTCAATAGATTAAGCTATGAACTTGGTACATCTGTATATAGGGAAATGAACTAACATACACTACCAAAAGTGTGAAGATTATAACGCATGACCAAATATCCAAGTGAAAGGAGAAACATAGTGCAATGAGAGAGAGGACAACCAGTTAATGAGATAGACACAGCAAAGAGGGCCTTATACCAAAAAAAAGAGGGCATAAAAGACTCTAAACAAAGAGTTTAAATGACATCAATAAGGTGATTATTCTTGTTTTCAACTATATTATTTTATTATGGAGTTGAAGGATATAAAATTTAAGAGATTATTCTATGAGCTTTTAGAATTCTTAAAATAAAAGAAACATGTACTCATCCCTATTTTTAGAATGAAGGATTATGATATTGGCAAAATTTTAAGTTTTAATATATGTATGAAAAATCTTGAAAATAGAAAATACCTTATCTTTATAATATAGAACATATATCTATGTGAAACGACTATAATTGTCAATAAAATTGATAACAAACTTGTAATTATAATTGTCAATAAAATTGATAACAAACTTGTAATTACCAAGGGAAATAACTAGTGTTATACCCTATAAATCATTATGTATCATATCAAAATATTGGAAAACATTTAGCATATAAGTAGGGAATGGAAAAGTTTTTTTTCCCAAGTCTATAAGAGTCGCAATAAAATTGAACAACATTAAGAGATGGTGACTTTTTATTTCCAAAATACCTAGAGTTTATCAAATCCTAAAGTACATTAGAATTGGGATGTTTAAAGCATTTATTATGTATTCAATAATAAAAAATAATGACAAGTAATAAAAGGGAAACATGTAAATAAAGGAAGTCAAAAAGGAAAAAGATGTCATACTTTAGGTCTTGTTTCAACCATATTCTTGATTATGATCCTACACATCATAATATAATTTAAAATTTTTTGCTTTATAATTATTGCCAACCAACTTACCAGAATAAATTAGATTAGGGGTAAGATCAAGGGAAACAATGACATCTATTAAGAAAACACTAATAAATGTGATAAGTAAATGATATCTATTAGTAATGTGAATCTTGAGATTTCTAAGATGTTTGCTTATAATATTAAGGAAATAAGCATTATTTCCCATGTGATTAGAAGCTCTATAATCTAAGCACCAAGTGGAAGGTACAGGAAAAATTTTATTTGAGAGTAATAACATAGAAAGTGCAAAAAAATAAAAATTTATGTAATCATTTTATAATTCATGAATTGAATAAGAGTATGAGCAATTTGTATTGACTATGCTACATCCACAAAACCATTAACATTAAGAGAACTAGGTAAGGCATTATATGTTGTTGTAAACTTTATAGGGGTCTAGTAAGATAATAGAATGACCTTTTTTTTGTAGTTGTTGCAATATTTTCTAAGGCAGTGCGAAGCATAATGACCAAATTATTTGTAAGAAAAAAAAAATCATATTCTTTCGTTTTGGCTTACTTGGTATTATACAAGCCACATAAATCATGGTGGCTCTTTAATGCTTCGTAGTGCTTTAGATGTCATCTTTGAGGCATACATCTAAATAAGGGACAAGATCTCGATTCATAAAAGGTGTATTCAAATTCAAATCTCAGTTTCACAGGAAATTGATAATAGTTTCATGAATAATTTAAATAGAGCTAAGTCTTTCATGAAGCAACATAGCATATATATATATATATATATATGAGGTTAGAGTAGAATTTAGAAATCCAAAGACTTCTATATTGCACAGTGGCTAATTCATGTTTAAGTTGAAACTACAAGCATTGTTATGTTGATTATAGAGCCTCTTTAAGTAATACCATATCTAGAATGCAACCTTGAAGGATCAAAAATTCCAGATGATGTTGGACTCAAGCAATCTCAAAATCATGTTATGATTTGAGCACCTTATGTAACATCCCACTACCATAAAGTATATACCTGAACATCCTAGGACATTTAAGTACATATCCTATGAAAATGATATGTTAAAGCAAATATAATCTCTTGAATGGCATCATAACAGATGTACAATATGCCAAAAACTTCAACCATTCCTTGCATTCATTGACAAAAGCTTACACTGTATTCATTGAACAAATATTTACAATCCTTATACAAGTTCTATATGACAAGAAACTACAAAATACGAGTTACTACTCTTCTGATGATAGTTGATAGACCTTTGAGCCATAACTTAATCCCAAAATGTTCCTCTAGACAATCTTAGGAACTAGGTCTCATGTCTCGTATTTGAAAAGTCACATTACAATTTTTATGAGTTTTGCAAACTCAATAAGTGAACCATCATTGATGATTTCACCCAAGTCAAATACACAATATCACACATTCAACCAATTTCACATACATTCTTTTAGAACATGAATAACCCAATCAATCACATTATCATGGCATATTACTTAATCATCACAATTTCAAAAAATATTTCATAATAATATATTTCATAATCATAAGTATACAAACGCAGATGAATATGAGACTCCAGATTCTTTATTATTTGTTGTGATCGAGTGTCTTTCAGATATAAATATAGATATAGATATTGGCCCATTGGGCTCATTCAGATACAAAAATCACGGAACAAATCTCTACATGCAGAATTCTAAGCTTAAAGCTCTTTCAGATTAGCTGATCTGATCACAACGCCTTTATCTGAACATGCATTTTATGAAATGCATCAAATAATGTAATAAACCATGTACAGTATTCTGCTTATGTTCATATTCATCGAACCTCAATGCAAACAGATAGCATTCAAATTTTATATTAAAAAACACTTTTAATACATTCCCGAATATCAAACTCCTCGGATCATTAAAGCCTAGAATTCATAAACAATTCACAAGCAGTTCAATAATTGGAAGTTAAACAAATCAAATCAATCCTAGGGAAATCATCTAGGTTGACTCACAGTACGTTCCAATATGCTATTGCCTGGATGGTCTAGCAATGTCTGACTGGCATCCAATGTGCTCCTCTATATCATCAAAACACATTTACATTTATCACACTTTTGCATAATTGTATACGTATTCCTTTATGCACATATATGTATATAAAATATGCACAATGCATGTTAAATGACAATCCCAGGTATTCTATTGTGATTCTTGTCACCATATCATTCACATATCAAAACCCTCATAAATATAATTTGTAGTTAGGGTTTGGACCACAATAAAACAATGTGAAACTAATTTTGTAACCCAATTGATCATTTCAGATTTTTCTAATAATATACTTTCGGGTCAACATTGCATGATCATTCTGATAATGTAAATGGCACAATTAGGCAACACTTCCTTCTAGAAAATTGTTCTCCAATGTCATAAGTTTCTATTGACATCAAGATCATACAATTTATTTAGTAATCTGAAAGTTATACTCAATTTACTTTAGACTATTCTTATACTATAACAGTTCTCTGTACTCAAATTCAAACCATATTGTGAAATTCTTAGAAATAAAATTTAAATTCTATTTCTTTAGACAATTTGTATCCATATGACTTTATTTTAATCTGAATTAATAATCATCTCATTTGGATATCTACAGATCAAAATATAGTCAAAATATCAAAGCATGATCAATGAAATCATTCCAGTTTAACAATATTCCAGCACACTCACCATTTTCATCCTAAATTTATCACTCATTCTTTCCCTAATGGATTTAGATGTTCATAAAATTTGGTGGAGATGAAGAAAAATGTTTTATGAGTCTATTGGTTTAAGAATCAAGTCATTTGGATGTCGGGAGAAGAAGTTATAGCAAAAAGATTGAAGGATGTTCAGAAAATAATATCCCTTTAGAAAGCAATTGGGGCCACGATCGTGCAGAGGCAAGATCTTGAGTTTTCAGTCCCTTCGGTTAAGTCACGATCATGTAGAAGCACGATCGTGCTTCTCCAAACCTGTCAGCAATGTCACCATCATGCAGAAGAACAATCGTGCATTCCTTCTTCTTCACCGAAACTGGAAATTTTCCTTCTCTTCTTCCTTCATTTTTTTTTTCAGATTTCACACTCCTATGTTATTCAACTAACACATATATCATCTATACTACTTCCCTTTCATTATAACTCAACAAAAATGGATCAAAATCAAGATTCATCTCCAATTCAAAAATCGACATATTCATGCATGTTTCCCTTTTTTCTGCACTTTGCTATCTTTCATCTGATGCATTTCTTTTCACTTTCATCTACACTTTCACTTCATTTAACTCCTTTATGTATTAAGATCTCACCAAATCCTCATTCCTTATTATCAAACTCATTTTAGTTCATTTATATAAACACTCCACAGATTCACACATCTTAACAGTGAAACTAACATATAAGTATTTCTCCAAAACAAAACAGAGTATCTATATTTATCCATTCTGATAAATTTCTGCATCATTTTCATTTTACTCCAATTATCACAAGTATTTCAGTCTAATTCATGCATTATCAAAATACCATTTACAACATCACAAAGCTTAAAATTCAACTTACTTGAGTTAGCTAAATTCCCAACAATTCAGGTTTTGGTAAATGGATGAACACTGAGATTTTAACAGAAATCAAACTCTCTCTCCATGAACTGCAATTCTTACTTGATGTAAGATTCAATAACCAATTTCACAATAGAAACAACTTGGTGTTTTCGATGTGGATGAAGAACAACTCAAGTGAAGAAAACATAAGCTGCAGAAATTTTCTTACTAAACACGTAATTACGTGTATTACAAATTCACTGCCACATGTCACCATGCTTGTAAGTTATTTGTCAATATTTAATTAGTCCATGCGTCATACTAGAATGAGTCTATTATTTCAATATTTTTCTAAAATACCTCAAAAATTTTCAGAAATTTTCTAAAATTTACCAAAATTTTTGAAATAATAATAATTATCACCAAATAAAATTTTAACACAAATAATCCATGATTCCCATTTATAAATCAATTATACCCAGAAAACGTTAATGAATTCATGTACAATCATTTTAATGTGCAAAACGTAATATTTTTGTGCAAGTGCATGTCATATTTAGCTTAAGCATGATATGCATTTTCTAGTTTCTTGATAATTTCTCATAATATACTATTCTAGCCTTAACATAGTTAACGAGATGTTACACCTTAACTTCTTACTTGACGTGTCTATTATTACTTTTGTTTTTATTAGGAAGATGATTACTCATGCCTCGTATGTATTTTACCTTTGACAAATATCTTAAAATAAAATTTAATTAAAATGAACTAAGAAATTTTCATACTTATTTAAAGACGTGATGTCGAGATACTACAATTGATGTAAAAATATAATAATCTAAGATTAAAAAATGTTGAATATGCAAAGACTAGGATCCGAACCAGTTTTGATATAAATGAAGGTGGAATTAGAGTTAAGATAGCCATAAGGTTAAATAAGAATGAGATTATAGAAAAGGCATCATTAGGATAAAAAGCTCTTATAACATGATAATTTAGACAATTTTTAGTAAAAAAAATGTGCTTTATCAATGGACAATTCTTAATATATAGAAACTACAAGTTGAATTTTAACTTTTACGAAAAAAAATCTATCACGTGCACACACGCACACACATGCAAACATGCAAGCGCACAAACACAGATACAGACACACAATATACATACATGCATATATACATATAAACTAATTAATTTTATTCAAGGAAAGATTTTTAAATCCATAAATGTATAAAAGCATATAATATGCCTTTAACGATTTATGGAATCAACCTTTAAATTCATGTTGAATTAATTAATACGGACTAGCATAATCTTATGACAATTAATATCTTAGATGTGCATGTAATCTTTGAAGCATTTATAAGATGGACATAATATTACTAATTATACTATAGACCCTTAGGTCCATTCATCATTATTGTCCAAGCCTACCAATTAGACTTGTAGCCCACCATAAATATATTTTAACTTAATTATGTATGATTAATATATTTTTGGGTTAATTTAAAAATTCAAATTTTAGTTAATTTTACAATACTAACCTAAACTTTAAAAATTGACAATAAAATAATCTAATTTTTAATTTGTAACAAAGCAGTTCAACGTTAAATTCTCTATTAACTTTAAAGACGTGACTTGCCTTGTAAGAATTTTTTTTTTGGCCACATGACTGTCACATATGATAATTATGTCATGTATGAAATTATTTAAGTAATAAACTATTAGTAATTTTTAATTTTTAAAAATTCCTAAAATCTATACTAATAACCTTACAAGATTTCTTCATTTCACAGCACCCTACTGTTCATACTCTCTTCTTCGTCGTTTTAAACAAATAACAAAAACTCATGGAGGCTCTACACAGTAACAAAAGTCCAAGAGCTCAAATTAGTGATCAAATTGTCACTCATATGGGCTACTAAGTGCCTGTTTGGTTCAACTTTTGGAGAATGAATAAGCACTTTTTTCTACCACAAAAGCTGTTTTTAAGAAAACTGAGTGGTTAGTTGTAAAATCCAAAAGCACTTTTTTCATAGAAATGACTTTTTTTGAAGCTGAAATACAGCTTTGTGAGAAACTCAAATTTGAAACTTTTCAAAAAAGTACTTTTTCAGGTAGATTTTTTAAATCAATTAATAAACCTATTTTTTAGTTCTTTTTACCTTTATGTTTTACACTTAATTCCCACAATACCCATAAACACATATTCATGTTTATTTTAAGATTTATATAATATTATTTGACTTTTTATATATTTTAATATTTATTTTTTATATTATTTTTACTTATATTATAATCCATATAAAAGATTTGGTTAGATATATTTTTATT
>JANVCQ010000005.1:23765868-23797483 GCA_025531925.1 Erythroxylum plowmanianum | reverse complement strand
TTTGATGATTCATCAATATAAACATAAAAATTATTATTTTATTTAAATTTTATCTCTTTTCAAGTGACTAATAGGATTTAAACACATAATTAAACTACAAAATATGAGCCACTTAATGAAGTTATTGTTGACTTTGAATTTCTCACCTCACTTTTTCTTCTTAAATTGTAGTAGTTTTTGGGTCTTGTATAAAGGTTGTAACATTGAATCCTAGCAAACGAGAATGACAATAAACATGATGAATATCAACAAACTCACAAGAAAGTATATCTCCTAACTCAATATAACCGTGTAATTGAAATATCATAAATAAAGTTAAAAGTAAATGTTCGCTCGGGAGGGTAGTTTAAGGTAAATAACTTGTTTAGTGATCTTGAATATGTCCTCCATTGTTTATATATTTATTTGATAAAATCTTGCATTGATTGTTGATTATATGATAAGCATCATATTGTTCTTCAAAGTTAAAAGCTTTACCTTTTGAATCACGAGCTTAATGAGTTTCTGACAAGTGATTGTTAGACATATTCATGAGACATCATAAGATAAGAGAAACAAGGAATAAATAAGTTGAATAACAAAAGAAATATTTTCAAGTCTTGACAACTTACCCTATTTTATGCTCATATATGTATCAACTTAGAATGTCCTTTCCTTTTAGAAAAAAATGGTTTTTGTTGACTAAGATTAGTTGTTCAACAATCAAAGGTTCTGTAAGGTGCGTTACATAAAAATTTGTTTGGATGAATATTGTTAAAACTGCTATGCAGAATCTCTAAAATAAGACATCACTAAACTAAGACAAATTTCAACAAAGTTTCAGTATGGACAAGCTATGAGGGCCAACATCATAACTTCTTCACGTACATCAGAGTTCTTTCAATTTGAAGAAAAAACACTTAAAAAGTTTGTAGATATAATATGTTGTTAGTAAGAATTTGATGATTAGTAATGGTAAATATAATGTATTTCAAACAACACAAGTTATATGTTTATGAGAAACTTGAAAATGACTAAAAATGATAAATCGAAAAAACCAAAATTAAAGATATGTACTTTGATGAAAATTAGAAATTTTCATTATATTAGGGGCAATGGTTTGTGTCTTTGTCCAATCAGTTAGCGAAACCAACAAGCATATAAGTTAAGCAAGAAATCAAGATCCAAGAAAGACAAAGACCAAATAGGAATTATTCTTAATTAATAAAGAAAAAGTGCTGACACTATAACAGGTCATCATTTTTTTCATTGTTTCTAACAGTTCAGGCTCTTAACAAATGTTCATGCGTGTGACTTATTTAAATGCAACTAAGATTAGGGATCAATTGCCACTTCATGCTATGACATGTTTAAGATGCACGTACCTTGACATATATTGGGATAAATGCCCATGTAAGATGCTAAACCTGGGCTCTGATATCAAAATGTAACATACCACTCCCATGGAATATATATCTGACATAACCAAGGATATTCGGAAACATACTCTGCGAAAATGGTATGTTAAGATAGTTAAATCAATTCATTTTACATTTTAATCCATCACATATATCATAAAACATTCAAATAATCATGTTGTTCCATTTTTATTCACAAATATATACAGTCTCAAATTTCATTACATTTCCAAAATTCATATGTACAATATACAACAGTTGAAAGATACACATCTTGATACAACATAATTAAGACATTTGTAGGTGATCCCAACACTAACCCAAATCCAAATGTAGAAGTTATTTCAACTAGACTAGGTAGGTTTCTCCTGAAACTGAAAAAATAATGTTGCAATTTTGGTGAGTCCGTGAGGTATGCTCACTAAAAAAAAACATAAATATCTCAAGTATATATCACAATTCAATCAGTATCTCATATCATTCAGAATCAAATCTCATATATCACATCATTCATAATTTAGTACCTGATCGCAATATACATCATATTCCAATAAGTCCATTATGAACATAAGCATTTCATATAATCATTTTTAGAATAATTCAATCATTCATATCATCCATATGTACACAAACATAGCATATCATTATATCAACTCAATTCAGTCATTCTTTGTAATTATTCACATGATACTTGTAAAGATATATATTTTATTTTTGTTGTAACCAAGTGTCTATTTAACTATCCCATGCCTATTATAGATATATAGCTCATTTCATATATGTCCCATCTATGTTGTGAATACCAGGCTCATTTCATAACTATGACGTACCTGTTGCAGATACCGAACTCATTATCAACTGAGCCTGTGGCTCTTGTACACATTTTTTGAGCTTTAAGCTCCTTTTTATATTGGTCACTCTAATCACAACTCCTTTATCTTATTATGCATATTCATATGGTGGAATACTTCACTTCACATAATATGCTATCAATTACTTTCATTTGGTGTGCATAGTCATTTATCACAATCATCGGATCGGAGTTTGGCATTCAACTTTTAGTTGAGTTTACATTTTTCTCACATTTTTCTCACATTAACATACAATCAGTAAGCAGTTCCTATACGGTCCCAAATATTTAACTCCTCAGACAATTGATGGTTCAAAATTTCACAATCATATCATTAACAGTTCAATATCTAAAAGTTAATAAAAAATCGTTAAAATATAGTGAGAAAAATCTAGGTTAACTCATATAATTCAAACTAAAACATATATATATAATTAAGATTACACATCTAAGTTAACTCACAGTATGATTTAGAATCTGCTTTGACAATCTGAAAATGTCTAGATACTATCGGTCAATTTGTGCTTCTAAATTATACAATGCACATATAATCCATATAGATGGAGAACCATAGGCATGTGAAAGAAAAGAAAAGAAGCATATGTGGTGTGATCCACCTTAAGGAAGCCTAGGACATGACTTGTATGGACATGAGCTTACAAAAGGAGGCTTAGGAGCTAAAATCATATCAGATTTAAAGTCTAAATGTTCAAGGCAAGGGGCTAAACGAAATTCCCATATCAAAGGCCCAACATTCAAGTCTAATGTTCCTAAAGATCCATTACAAAATTTTGGAGGCCAAATGAAAAGAGCTAGGGCCAAAGCAATGAAGCAAGCATTAAATTGTTTAATCCAAGACCTTTAAGAGATAAAGCCCATATTGTTGAGTCAGATTTCATCCCATAAAGGTTCAAAAGGCATCTTACTGTTTGAAGCCCAACATGAAGTGTCCAAAGGCCCACATGGAGTTCAATTAGGAGAACTCACTTAAAATAACATGTGACTTTAAAAATAAGGAGAAGGATGTGATCTATAAGGTCCAATATGTTTAGATCACATTTTAATTAGTTTCCTTTTTTATTTTCCTTGAAATAAGGTCATCTAGTCAACACCTTTCTAAGTTTATTTTGTTTCCTTTTATTTAGTTTCTTCCTTAGGACACTAATTTAGGAAGTTTTTCCTATAAATCTATGTACTTTGAAAGGGATTTTCATTTAGAAATAATATTGAGTATTATTGAGAGCATTCTCATTTTCTTTGTATTCTTTGAGAATACTTGACTTATTAAAAGAGTGGTCTTCCTTTATGGCATCCCAAGGTTAGAGTTCTAACGCAGTGTATGGTTGCTGTCCTCGTTAGTGGGGACAGAAGACAAAACAAAAAAATCTTGTCCCTCCCCCATGTTTGGTTGTTGTCCCAAGACTTTTGTTCTCTGTCCTCAGATGACAAAAACAAAAGTTTTTGTTGCTCCGAAAATCGAAGGACAAAAACTTTTGTCCCTGTCTTCGAAAACAAAACACAGCCTTTGTCCTAAATTACCCCATGTCTGAAGATGTTCATGGATTGGATTATTTTCTTCATTTTTTATTTTGATTTTAGTTTTATGCGATCTATTTATCACTTCTGATCCTTATTGTGTTTTTGTCGATTCTAGTTTTTCGAAATAGTTTCTGGGTGGGTTTTGATTATGTTTGTTTTTGGGTAAATCGAAAGAAATTAAACACTAAAGTTTTTATATGGGAAGGAAGAAGCCAAATGTGCAGGACGAGGAGGGTGGTGGCGGGAAGGGCAAGAAGAAGGCCTTGGTGAATGATGATGACGAGTACTCGATTGGGGCTAAGGTTTCTATGGAGAGTGAAGAAAAGGTTGCTCCGATGGCTGCTGTGCGGAAGAAGAAGGTAAAGCAGGGTAATCAGAAAGTGAAAGAGGAGGAGGAGTTGGTGTAGAAGAAAGTGGATGATGAGCTGGTGGAGGCTGTTTTGACTAGGAAAAAGAAGTCCAATGGGAAGAAGAGTGATGGTGGTTCAGTGTTCTCTGCGTCAGGTTTTGGGTTGCTTGGAGATGAAGAGAATGGTGATGAGGATGATGATGATGGCGGCGGCGGTGGTGGTGGTGGTGGAGAGAAAGATAGTGAGGGAGATGATGAGCTGGTTGTTGGTTTTACAGGGAAGAAGAAAGCATCGAAGAAAGGTAGTAAGATTGGTGGCAGCTTGTTTACTGCATCTACTTTTGATGTTTATGATGATGAGGAGGAGGAGGAGGAGGAGGAGGTGATTGATAAAGTTGAGGATGAGGATGATGGTGTAGATGCTATTCACTTTATGGGGAAAAAGAAGTCATCGAGTAGTGGTAAGAAAGGCGTTGGTAGGGGTAATGTGTCTGCTGCAGTTGGGTTTGATGCTTTGGGTGAGCATGAGGAGGAGAAGAAAGATGAGGACGAGGACGGGGATGGTAGTATAGATGCTATTCAGTTTACGGGGAAAAAGAAGTCATCCAAAAGTAGTAAGAAAGGTGTTGGTAGAGGTAGTGTGTTTGCTGCAGTTGGGTTTGATGCATTGGATGAGGATGTGGAGGAGAAGAAAGATGAGAATGATGATGTTTCTGACATAACTTTCTCAGGCAAGAAGAAATCGTCCAAGTCTACCAAGAAGGCTGATAATAAGTTCAGTGCTGCATTTATTGATGGGGAGAATGATGGAGAAACTTCTGTGTCTGGATCTGCTAAACTTGGCGGTGACATGGTTGAAGAGGAGGATGAAGATGGATTAGCAATGGCTTTCACCGGAAAAAAGAAATCTTCTAAGAAGAAGGGCAATACTAACAGTGTTTCTGCTATGGCAGCTGAGGTCGCTGATGTAGTTCAACCAGCAGAACCTAGTACTGGCAGGACTATTGATTCTAAAGTCCAAAAAAGTGAGGAGGCTGTAGAGACTTCAAAAAGCAAGAAGAAAAAAAAGAAAGGGGGAAGAACTGCTCAAGAAGAGGATGATTTGGATAAGATTCTTGCAGAGCTTGGTGAGGGACCAAAACCTTCTGCACCTTCACTGCAAGAGGAGAAGGCTCAACCTCTGTTTGAGCCGGATGCAGCTGCTGATGCTCCTGGTGAAAAGGAAGGTGAGGAAGAAAAAGAAGAGTCTGCTGCAGCTAAGAAGAAGAAAAAGAAGAAAGAGAAGGAGAAAGAGAAGAAGGCAGCTGCAGCTGCAGCTGTGGCTGCTTCAGATGTAAAGGAAGAAAAACAAGAGGAATCAAAAGTAGAAACAGTAGAACCAAAAAAAAGTGATGTAAAGGGTAAAGCGGTTGACAAGAAGGTTCCGAAACATGTAAGAGAGATGCAAGAAGCACTAGCTAGACGAAAAGAAATGGAACAGAAGAAGGCTAGAGAAGAGGAGGAGAAGAGAAGGAAGGAGGAGGAGGAAAGGCGTAGACAAGAAGAACTAGAGAGGCAAGCAGAGGAAGCTAGGCGTAAGAAGAAAGAAAAAGAAAGGGAAAAACTTTTGAGGAAGAAATTGGAAGGCAAAATCTTATCTGCAAAACAGAAGGAAGAACAGCGGCGATTGGAGGCAATGAGAAACCAAATACTTGCTAACGCCGGTTCTATCCCTGTAGGAGACAAAGAAGGTGCTCCAACAAAGCGGCCGAAGTACCAGACCAAGAAATCGAGACCGGCTCATAATCAATCAAATGGTGCTGCTTCTGTGAAGCCTGAGGAAACTTTAGAGGCTAAAGAAAAAGAGAAGGACCCACCAGAAGTCATACTTGAGGTGCAGACCAAGGAACCGGAGAAAGTTGATGAAGTAAAGTTAACAGACTTGGAAGAGAAATTGGAATCGGTTAATGTTGGACAGGAAGATGGAATGGAGGAAGATGATGATGATGAGGACTGGGATGCAAAGAGTTGGGATGATGTTAATCTTAATGTTAAGGGTACTTTTGATGATGAAGAGTTGGGTTCTGAGCCTGAATCTGTTGTGAAGAAAGAGGTAAAGAGCTCTGCACCAGTGTTTCGTGGTGAAGGTTGGTTATACTGCCCAAATTTCCTTTATTTGTCTTTCTTTGCTACTATGTAATTTCATTTTGGCTTTTGATTGACATTGATTTTTGATATTTGGTCTTTGATTTTGCAGCTCCTTCTGCAAACATAAAAGCTGATGTTGCAGCAAAAAAAACTGTTTCTGGACAACCAGTGAAATCTCAGGAAGCGGAAAGCAAGAAAAATCATCCAGAGGTTGAAACTATTGGAAAAAATAGAAGAAAAGACACCAATGCAAGGAAGAACGAACCAAGTTCAGATACCAAAACTGAAGAAAACCTCCGTTCTCCAATTTGCTGTATTATGGGGCATGTTGATACTGGTAAAACCAAGCTGCTGGATTGTATCCGAGGCACTAATGTACAGGAAGGTGAGGCTGGAGGCATCACACAACAAATTGGTGCGACATACTTTCCTGCTGAGAACATAAGGGAGAGAACCAAAGAATTGAAAGCAGATGCAAAACTAAAGGTCCCTGGTCTACTGGTAATTGATACCCCTGGCCATGAATCATTTACTAATCTGCGGTCTCGAGGATCAGGTCTATGTGATATCGCCATCTTGGTTGTTGACATTATGCATGGTTTGGAACCACAAACCATAGAATCACTTAATCTTTTGAAGATGAGGAATACTGAATTCATTGTTGCATTGAACAAGGTATTATATTCTTTACCATCATTGATATCATCTGTCTGGTCTGTCTCCTTATTAGGAGTATTAAGTTACCTCTTTATAATATTGCAGGTGGACAGGCTCTATGGATGGAAAACTTGTCGTAATGCACCAATTATAAAAGCCATAAAGCAGCAGTCAAAAGATGTGCAAAATGAATTCAATATGAGGCTCACACAGGTTTAGTAATTTAGTTTGTTGTTTTTCTTCATAAAAGTTCATTGATTCTGTAAGGAAACTCCAAAGTTTGTGCTTTGTTGGATCCTAGATTGTAACTCAATTCAAGGAGCAAGGACTGAATACTGAATTATACTATAAGAATAAGGAGATGGGAGAAACCTTCAGTATTGTACCTACCAGTGCAATTAGGTATGTTGTGGATCTCTGATCTTCCTCGTATAATTGGTTTTACCCTGATGATCTTCAAATACAACTTTTGTTTGCTGATTAGCTTAATAGTTATATTGATATTTTCATTGTTCTTTTTTGTAGTGGAGAAGGCATTCCTGATCTATTGTTGCTACTGGTTCAGTGGACTCAGAAAACTATGGTTGAGAAACTGACTTTCAGCAATGAAGTGCAGGTATGTTTCTCTCCAAGATTTTTCCTAAATTCATGGAAGCCTAACATAAGGCTAATATCTAGTTGTTTTCTGGTAATGTATGCAGTGTACAGTGTTGGAAGTCAAGGTCACTGAAGGCCATGGGACAACTATTGATGTGGTCTTGGTTAATGGTGTGCTCCATGAAGGAGATCAAATTGTTGTTTGTGGCTTGCAGGCAGGCTTAAAATGTTTTTTGGTTTAAGCATTTACAAGATGATTTTTTTCTCTTTTGTTGCCCCCTTGCTCACCACTTTCTATGTTTTTACCCTGGCCATATAGGGGCCTATTGTGACAACCATTCGAGCTTTGTTGACACCACATCCAATGAAGGAACTCCGAGTTAAGGTATATATATATTTTTTTTTTAATTTTCAGTATGTCCCTCAACTGCTCTCTTCCGGGATACTGTTTTTGCTAAATGATCATCTTGTATGCCCAAGAAGACTAGCATTTATGTCTACTTTATGACCAGTTAAAACTGCTGTTAAATTGTAATACTAGAGAACCTGGAGTTGACCTTCAATGAGAATCAGATATTGCACTAGGCTATCTTTTGGAAAGGTGAACAGTAGCAGAATTATGTGAAGTTAGTTTAAACAAAGAGATGGCGTTCATACCATACTGATAGATCCTGCCAATATGCTTCTAACCAAACACACACAAGCACAGCAATGGTCTGAAACGTATGTATGTATTTATATTTCTCGATCACAATGGATCTGAAAATAACAAGAATAAGATGCTAGAATTCAAGGTTCTAGCCCCTCCAGCCATTTGGCTCAACTCACGTAAACAAAATGCATGCTAATCTCTCCCCTCACCTGCCCCATACTGTTTTATTCACTTAGTCAGTTAACTAACTCTTCTCTCTCTTTAGACAACTTTGCCCCTTTCTTAACTTGACAAAGCTACCCCTCCAGTACCCTTGGACCTTCTCCTTTGATAAGTAAATCTAATTTCTGGACTATGGGTTGTAACACATACCTACCAGAAAATGGTAGGTACTGTTTCAGGATAAAGTATCACCCCATACCAGTGATTTTGGTTGGTACCGGTTTAAATTGCTAATACCGGTAAGATACCGGATTAGAATTCAAAATCTAAAATATTAAAAGATTAAAATGTAAAAATAAAACATTTTATTCAATACCCCCCTTGACTGCCCCCTCCCCATTCTGGAAATGTAAGCACAAAATCCCTAATTTTGCTGCCGCTCCATTGCTTTCACCGATTTCCTTTCCACCGCTGACTTTGTTGTTATTTCTGACTGTTTGCCACTGACTGTTGTTTGCAACCGTGCCTCTTTGGTTTAGGCATTGTACCATTAGAAGTTTATCAAAAGCTGATGACCTTGCCATCATGCATATTTTGTCTACCATTTCCATTCTCTGTTTATGGGTGTTTGGCTACTTCTATCACGATTTCTTCAACATTCTTGAGCTCTAGTATTCCATATCTCTGGCTATAGCTTTTGCAGTGAATGTGTTGTCTCCTGTTATCATTTTTATGTTCACTTCTGTCGCTTTTCAAGGTTCTATGGCTTTCTTAGCCCCAAATCTACATGGATAGTTGAGACCTCAATCCCTAACAAATTCAAACCATCTTCTTGTAGCTTTTGTTCTGCAGCATTATCAGTCTGATTCTTCAGGTCATTTCAGCAATTGTCCTGTGAGCAAATGCTACGCATTGAAGGCTACTAGCTTTCATGCTTTCTATTATTTTTCCTATTTTACTTCTTTCATCTTCGGCACAATCCATCAGCGGGAATGTAGATTAAAAAGCAGAAATGGTATATTGAAGGAATATTTTATAATTTTATAAATTTAAGAACCATTTTATAATTTTAAAAGATTATCTGAAATGATATCGGATATTGACTGGTACTGATACTGTACTAAAACAAAATCCAGAACGAGGTCCAGTACAGTATTTGCAACAATGAGTTTAACGTGGTAAATGGCTTGACTGCTTTTCTTCAGTGCTCCAGTTGACATGCTACAGGAAATGAAAGAATCATGTTACAGAAAGAACCTCATAATGTTTATAATTGGTGAAATGTCTTGGGTCTTGTGTGGGCACTTAAGTGTATTTCCATGGACCTCGCTTGTGGAGTTTGTAGCAATTTCTGCTTTGATTTTGGCCTCTTTTGACTACCAATTGTTCAGTCTGACTTTTGCTTCCGTAAAAATTGTGATATAAGTTCTGATTTTTGTTTTTTTGGCTTCCATTTTCTAATTCTGATAGTTTTATACTCAAATTGGGTAAGTTGGAATGTTTTCTTGTGTTATTTATGGCGATCTGACCTCCTAAGATTTCTGTATTGTCTTGCTTTCTGGCCTCTGGAGAAATGTAAATGTTGATTTATCAAGTTTTTGGGTTATCTGACTGTATATACTTCCCCCTTATTCCAACATTACTAGTATGGCGCAGTAATTCTCTTGTGTTCTGATATCAGGGTACATATCTTCACCATAAAGAAATAAAGGCTGCACAGGGGATCAAGATCACAGCACAGGTAATCGATATTTAACAGACAACAGCAATGGAATCTTGGAAATCTGGGTTCATACATACATTATCGTTGACTTCCTTATGCATTACAGATTGTGGATTTGATAGTCATGACGTTATAACTGCATAGGACTGTTGGCATTTCTTGTCAAATGCAGGGCCTTGAGCATGCTATTGCTGGTACGGGTCTATATGTGGTAGGGCCAGATGATGACTTGGAAGATGTTAAGGAATCAGCAATGGAGGACATGAAGTCAGTCATGAGTCGAATCGACAAAAGTGGTGAGGGAGTGTATGTGCAGGCATCTACCCTTGGTTCCTTGGAAGCATTGTTGGAGTTTTTAAAATCCCCAGCAGTGAGCATTCCTGTTAGTGGAATTGGTATAGGCCCAGTGCATAAGAAGGATGTTATGAAGGCTAGTGTGATGCTTGAGAAAAAAAAGGAGTATGCCACAATTTTGGCATTTGATGTTAAAGTGACACCTGAGGCTCGGGAACTTGCGGATGAATTGGGTGTGAAAATTTTCATTGCTGATATCATTTATCACTTATTTGACCAGTTCAAGGCTTATATTGACAACCTGAAGGAAGAAAAGAAGAAGGAAGCTGCTGATGAGGCAGTGTTCCCATGTGTTCTTCAAATTTTACCAAATTGCATTTTCAACAAGAAAGATCCAATTGTACTTGGTGTTGATGTTGTTGAAGGCATAGTAAAGGTATGTTTTCTGTATAAATTTTACCTTTCTGCTCCTTGATTGGTGCATTGAAGTGTCTGAATTAATATTGCCACACAGCACAACCATACACATGGAATGCCTCTCTTACATCTTTTTCTGATGATTTGACCATGTTTATTATCTTACCAATCTTACCAAGTAGGCTGCAACTGTATGGAACTTTTTTCAGATAGCTTACGATACTGTTTTCATCTCTGTTTTCACGTCTGTTTTCACGTGGATTCCTATAATGATTCATGTTTCTTTGCCTTGATAGTAATTTTCTTTCTTATTTTGCGTGGGATAATGGTGCCTAGGCCTTGCGTTCCACCATATTAATAATACGTCTTTTATCGGTGATTGTCAGGATCTTTAGTATTGTTTGCATTCTTTTATGTAGTTTAATGTCCTAGAAACCCAGGGATTCTAGAAGTTATTGCTATACTTGTATGTAGGTTAATAGAATCCTAGAGATTCAGGATTTTTTCATTTGGTAATTTTTTGTAGCCTGGTAATTGAATTGTTGTCGCGATTATTTCTGGCACTCCGTCAATGTATGGGCTTTGTCAACAGGTTGGCACCCCTATTTGTATTCCTCAGAGAGAATTTATTGACATTGGCCGAATTGCTTCCGTTGAGAATAACCACAAGCCTGTTGATTTTGCCAAGAAGGGACAGAAGGTGGCCATCAAGGTATAACCATCTTAAATATGCGTGGATTTCTTGTGTTAACCACCAAGAAGTATATTTGGCTCATAATGGTGGTTAGTATTGGGCTTACTCTCTTCCCGAATTGTGTAATTTCACAGATTGTTGGCACAAATGCCGAGGAGCAGCAGAAGATGTTTGGCAGACATTTCGATCATGAAGATGAACTTGTCAGCCATATCTCAAGAAGGTCAATTGACATACTTAAAGCTAATTATCGGGTAAGTTTGCCTGAAAAATCAAGTTTAGCTGATTCTTTTTTTGACGATGGGATCTCAGTTAACTTGTTTCTTCCAATAACTGTTGTTGTTTCTGTAACTTCTTTATGTACAGGATGATCTCTCTATTGAGGAGTGGAGGTTGGTTGTTAAACTTAAAAGCTTGTTCAAGATACAGTAAGCATACACCTAGATGAATGGTTGAGTTCTGTTCTACAAATACTTCTAAGAGCATTCTCGGTGACCTGACAACTTAATGTCGAGGGTTTATCCAGAGTGATAAAGCCACGATCTGAAGTCTAACAAATGCAGATGTCGAAACTTGATAAAATTAGGTGGAGGATGGTCTAGTTGATGACACAGTGGGATCAGTCTTTTTACTGCTTTGCTAATGATGTTATTTACATTACTTGGATGATCACACGGGCGCTATTAGGCAAAAAGGCAACTTGGGTCACAGGCACGGGAATGACGATGCTTTGAGATGTTTTTATATTTGTGGGACAATTTTGAATAGCAGAGATTCTTTCCCTGACACTTCTGGAGATGGGAGCGCCAGGTCCGTGTGTTACTGGATAAGCTTGAATAGCTGGTAAATTCTTGTTGCCTTACTGATACATGGATCCGTTGGTGATCTTGTTCTATATGTCCTGAATACTCCAAATGCAATTTTGATTGGTTTATGCCAATATAGAATTTCCTTTTTCATTATAACCCACACATAAAGTTACACTCGACATACCTGGTGTTCATGATTTGAATTAACCATCCTTGCCTCGTTTAGTTTGTGTTCACTGTGTTGGAAACAGCCATAAGGCGTCACAGCTGACTGGCTTTGGTGGAGGATATCCAAAACCTTCTTAGTTGGATCTTTTAAAATGATTTTTTTGTTTTGTTTTGGGCCATATACGCGGCAAATATTCTGGGAATGAATGCTGTCTACACATCCGGTTGTGCCATCTTGAGTAGTTTTGAGTGCCGAGAGAAGTCAAGCCTAACTGTGACTTATCATGTACGGAGGTGTGGCAAAGGAAAAAGTTTCAATCTTTCGGTAGGATAATATGTTGTGGAAGTAGAATACTATGATTCTAAAAGTAAATAAAAAACTAGGATTCAAGATTTTTTGACTTTTTAAATTGTTCTTCGTTGGTCATTGCTGCTAATGTGGGGATTGTTATCTACAAATAGTTGAGATGTCTTAAAATCTTTTTCTTTGCTTTTATGAAAGAATTGATGAAAAATGCCCATCAAGTTGCTTGGCACGGTATAAAGAGAAGCATAAGAACTTGCAATACTTGTCAAGTCATTTTGTTATTCGCAAACAAGCTTTCATAATCAAGACTATTGATTTATGAGGAAAATAATCGACAGAAAGCAAATAAACAAGAAAGTAATGTCCCACCAAGCCCTATCAATGAATAGAGAGGAATGGCTGCTTTTGGATTTCTTTAAGGAGTTGCAGAAAAAGGAGAAGGCTCCTTTCAGTTCATCTGGGAGGAGGAGAGCTGATGGACGAGGCAGCATCTGGTGTTCGTGCTCGATTCCTGCTCCCAGTGAATGAGCAAATGCTGGTTGCTGCTTGTTAAGACCTTCAATGATAAAAGAGAATGCCCCAAATGTTAGGCAGCTTTGAAGAAGTGCCTAAGGTGCACCTGCATAAAGAACAGTCTTTGAGAAATTCATCAGGACATTGAAACTGATCCATTCAAAGAGAGATTGCACACTGAAGGCTAATAGGCTTGATAACTGATTGCACAAATACAAATAAAGCCAAAGAACACAAGCCTGAAGGACATCTATCACCCTCTTTTTCTTGGTAAAGCAGAAAACTCAAATTATCTACTCATTCCATTACCAACTCGAAATTAAGTACCTGAAAAACTTAATAGGAAGACCAGTGCAACATCCAACTACTCCAGCATTGATGACTGCAAAAAGAGAAAGCATACTCCATTCTGTAACTAGTCATCTAATGTGAATGATGAAGTTCTATATTTAGCATCTCATACCATCATCCTTTCCTCCCAGTCTCTTCAAAAAGCAGACAACCAAACTATGCAGTACTTCATATTGTTTAAAACTGCCTTCAGTCAATCCTTCTATCAGCTATGGAAAGGAATACCAGAGTGTACAAGCATGAAGCAACGGAAAAATATCAGTTGGCGGATAAAATCTTGAATGAAATTCGAGCGAGCATAGTGACAAGGAGCGAGGAGCATCAACTCATCCCGAGTATGCAAGTGAGATGGCATATCTAAAAAAACGTAACTAGTTTTACCCAAATACGACACCGTGACAATTTAATGCAAGAACTTAATATCACTACTTTTATTATGATTATTTTCTACATGACAAATACAACCCAGTTCAATGTAATTACTAGCATTAACATGAAAAGAAAAATGATGTGAGATAAAAATAAACTTGGAAATCCATTTTAGCGTTTTATACACTCGGATAAATCAACAACAATAACAACATCAACGACAATGATTGTTGTTGTTGTGATAAAAAATTAATAATGGTCTTGATATATTGCTCCAAATTCTGCTCTCCATGCTTCATCATCATCTGGAATTGTACTTTGTGCTACTTCAGAATCCCGAGGGTATAGTGGTTTCAATGCAGATTCGGGCAATCTGCTTTCTGCGAGGTATTGTTTCATTGTTATCATTTCCATCTTATGCTTTCTTTTCAGCTTCTCAATTTGCTTCTTTAACTTGTCATTCTCTGTCTGTGCATTAGTAAAGTTTTCCTGAGAGTGACACAAGGACCAAATGATATATAAGAATTGTATTCTTTTTAGTGTAGTTAAATGATGTTTGTTTAGATGCAATTAATTTACCTCTGCGGTTGAGGCAGCTTGCTCAGCTTCTCTCAATCTAACAAGAAGTTCTCCAGCAGCATGAACAGCTTCTGCTGTGTCTCTAAGCTGGATTCTAAGGCTCTTGTTCTCCTTTTTCAGCAAGTCCCTCTCTCTTTCCCTCTCCACTCTTAGAGCAGAAAGCTCAGCTGCAAGTGATTTGGCAAAGCGAGCGCGACCTTTACTTCCTGCTTTTAACGCTGCCTTTTTCACCTCTGCGATCCCTTCCATGATTGCACGGTGCTTTCCAACCAATTCATTATGGTTCTCTTGTAGTTCTGCATAGTGTTCCACCATTCTGGCATGTCCAAGGACAGCCCTGTTAAGGGCATCATCTAACTCCTCATTGCATTTCTTCTCCAGAATCAATTCCACCTCCACCTTCTCTGCATTGCGACGACTTGATTCAAGATCAATCCTCAGGTCATCGGTTAAAGATATCCATTCACTTTCCATTTCTGTCCATCTTTGTTTCTCCGACTCAAGCTCTTCATCACTGCTAGGTCTAGCATCTACACTTTTCTGCAGTTGGATAGATCTTGCCAACAAAGAGGACCTCAACTTGTCAGTTGATTTTTTGGCTGATGTACCTGTATGTAACTGCAACTGAGTCCTTAAATTTTGAATTTCCCTGAGAAGTGCTTCCTTCTCCATCATATCATCAGAATATGAGTTCCCATCATCCAATGCCTCACTGATTTCCTTTGTTTCACAGGTCTTCTCCTTGTCAAACTCTGGCTGATTGCTCTCCTTCAAACTCAGAAGCTGCAGAAATTTCATACAAGTAAGACAGAATAACAGGAAAATGCTTAAAAGAATCAACATTACTTCAATGAATACAAAGGCCATAAACCTTGTCTTGATCCTTCAAGTTTTCATTTTTGGCTTCCTCAACCAGAACCATTTGACCATGCATGCCCTCGAGATGAAGACTACTTTCTCTCCCATGTTTGTATTGCTCTATCTGCACAAGTTCGAAAGGATTTGAGTAAAATAAAAACTTGAATTTTACGTAGAACTTTAGGACGTTCGGACAGAACTAGAGGTTTATTACCAGCTGATTCAACTGCTTAATTTTCACTGCTTGCTTCAAACAAGCTTTTTCAAGTTCCTGCTCTCTTTTACGGGCTTCTCTTAAACTTCTGTCTCCGTCCTGAAAGCACAAAGTCAAAATTACACATGCAATGAGTTGAGATTAAACAAAAAGTGGGTGTGACTTGTTCAGGATCAAACAATAACATACTTTAGCAACTAGAGTCATAGGTTGGCTAGAGTTCCCATCTTCAACAGAACTATCATTCAACTTTTGTTGACAAGATGCACAAAGCATATTAGCAGAGCCTTCATCTGATGTTGACATCTCTTTTTCTAGCTCTTGCAAGGCAAGGCCTCTTTCAACCTCTGGAGAATGCTTTAATGTTAAGTGTTCAAAAGAGAAGGACACTGAAGATCTGTCAAGTGTTGAATTATGGTGATGATAATCAATGATTTGCAAGCCTCTATGAAGGCTTGCAGCTAGGGAGTCAGTGGGGTTTGAAAGTACTTCACTACTTGAATGCAATGAAGGTAGTGCCTGTGCTTTTAGTTCTTCAGACTTGATGGAACTCTCGGGCACATTGGTTTGACTTGATAAGAACGAAAGGTTAGCCACCAAACTTTTCCTGGTCTTTGAAATTTTAGGTGACTCGGACAATATCGGCTCTTGAAGAATTGCAGCATCAATAGTTCTTGAGGTCTTAAAATCACTTGAAAAGTCATCTTGACATTCAACACTTTCCTCTTGTTTCAGTGAATTGATAGTTTCCCATTCATCTGGACCAGCCACTTCGTCCTCACTCATTAAACCTGTCTCAAAACTTTGATTCACAGAAGTGAAGTGCACAGAGTCTCTGTTATTAGCCATTGAATTCTCAGAAGAACTACACATCTTATCTAGATGTTGATGTAATTCTTTGACATCATTCTCGTCAACGTCAACCTCATTGTCATCATTATCTCTGTTGGGCAACATCAAAGAACGATTAAGGCTGACTCTCAAGTGGTTCAGGCTTTCCCGTACATTTTGCTCATTGAAGTATCTGTTTGTACTTGTGTTCCTAACATTGGATTTTGCTCTTATCAGTTCTTCCTGTGAATGTCAATTTAGTTAGTCTGGCTTCATGATTACGTCAAGAAGAGTTAGAAAACAGAAAACTCCTTAAGAAAATTGACCTTTAACTGTCGAATCTGATCACTTAAGTTGTTAACATCATCCTCTGAAATTTCGTTTATCACAGGATCATTCTTTATGGCTTTAACTCTCTGCCCAAATCTGAGTGTCCTCAATGTTTCCCCATCATTTCTGCATCCCACCAAATTACATCATTACAAAAGATAAGATAAAAGTTATTCTTTCTGCTATGCGAAGTTGAACAACTTGCCAAGAATCCTGTGATTGGAGACAATAAACCACAGGTAACAGAATGCCAGAGTATGCATTATGTACCTAGTATCTGAGGAAATGTTGCATATAACTGTAAGTTTTGCATTTCCACCGAGTGATTCTTGCAGCAAATGAGTTAAGCAGGAGCTATTGTATGGCATATCTTCAGATTTCTCACCCGTTCCTCTTGCAAGCATGCTCACCAATTTCCTAGTCAACGAAACAAAATCTTACTTGGTATACCAAAACCTGGCAAACGAAATCAGTCGCTGCATGGAAAAACCGACCCTCTCTTTTATTTGAGAAAAGTGGATTAATTATGAAAAACCATATCTTCATCAAATAGCGACGCTAGACATTCTCGTAAGGCTTTTAAAAGTTAAAAGTAAAAAAAAAAAACGCAAAGCTGGTTTTGTGGAGATAATAATTGGATCATACCCGAGCTGTGACAGAGACTTCTTTACATGTTTTCCTTCCCTTACAAGTTGTCTAGCATCATCATCATCATCAGCTGCATTTCTATCCATTCCAGCAAGATCAAAAAGGTTAATCCTGCTAATTTTTGAACTGCTGAAACATTTTGCAGAAGCCCCCTGGGATGAACCCTTGCAGGTTAGTGTGATAAAATTAACAAAACACAAAAGAAAAGCAACTAACTACTCTAACGCTGTACATCACCACAACTAAAACATGGGCTACTGTATCTTCAAGATATCACTTGACTTCCTGCTTGATGAACTAACAACAACAAATCAAGATTTATACCTTGCACCAAGATTCAAGAACTAAAGTGAAGACAACGTGGGACCTCGAGCTCTTGGAATTAATGCTTGTTGCTCCAACTTTTCTGTTTGAGAGCCCCTGAGTCACGTACGTTCACTATGTAAGCATGAGAAACGATTCTGGAAAGAAAAGCCATGTGATTGTCTTCCTACCTTGATTAAAATTTGAGTTACGTCCTCGTAGCTACTCACGTATTCCTCAGACAAATTTTCAACGTACATTCCATTTTTAGGGTCATCCCTTATCTGAAAAAGAAAATTTTCATTTGACCACATAAACGAACAAAGTACATAAATAATTAAGGCAAGACATGTCCACCACCTCAAGTTTTCTTTGCACAGGATCAAGCAAATCATTTATTTGTTCGTTGTAGATCTGCAATTGTTTTGGATCCAGTTAGCTAGACATGACGTTGACAGAATAAACAAAGTGGGCTTGATGTGATGTGAATGTAAGATACGTACCTCGAGGAACGAACATCTGCACTGATAATCAATCTGCTTTCTCTGAGAATCATCATCATGCTCTTGCTCCTCCTACATACATATGGCAATCATTTATGATTGATTTCAATGAACATTTATTAAACTAGGGAAAGAAAGAAATCCATACTTTGTGAATCTCATTGAACAACATCTGGAAGATACGAGGAACGATGCCCTGCTGACTAGTGGACGAAGGCTTCTCAAGCATGGAGCTTGGTGGGCCCCACAAGGTGTACGTCTTTCCACTCCCAGTCTGAACAAAAATCTCCCATTATGTTTATATTATAATCAAGAATGAACAAAACATGTTACCAAGCTACCACCCTACCTGTCCGTATGACAAGATAGAAGCATTGTAACCTGCGAGTGCACTCTTGACCAAAGGGATGCCAACTAGCTGAAAGATATCTTCCTGCTACTCAAAATTTCAAGTTCAATAGTCTCTACACCCTAACTAATTTGAATATTCAGACAGATAGATCAAAGTCTCAGACCTGGTTAGAACTCGAATCAAGAACCCCATCAAATGTAAACTTGCGATCACGAATCGACAATGTATCCCAAGACACTTTTCTCACACTTTCATCCCTTGCTCTCTCATCATCGTTTGCAGGTCTAATTCTTACCACAACCTTTTTCCGTGCAAACAAGCCGCAACAAAAGGAAAAACTAACAACTTTAGTTTCAGAATCCAACATAAACACCATATCAAATTTATCTGTAACAAGATAATTCACGGTTAAGCAAACCTTCACATGTGGATCTGAAGCTGCCAGTTCTTTACTGTTTCTACTCGTGTCTTCCTGAAAAAGTTTTTAATAACCACAAGAACCACATCATGTACACAAAAACCCATAAATTCAAGTCCATCTTAGAAAAATATCACAAAAAAACAAAGAGAACTCATTGAAAAACAAAACGGCTCATTTGCTTTTACAATCCTTCGTCTTTAAGCAAATTACCTTAACCTGCGGGTGGGCCATTTCACAATGGTCGTCAGATGCGGCGGCTTTGTTGATGGTTGGGACCGATTTGGTAGGTAAAAACTTGGGTGTTGAAGGAGACAAAGGAGGGTCACTGATGTGGATGTTGGGGTGAGCGTTTTCGGTGTCGAAAGAGTCGAAAAGCTTGGAACTTGAAGAGTTATGTCTGCGCCTGGACCGTGGAAGGAGACTGCGAACGGAGGAAGCGGAAATGGTTCCGAGGAAGCCATTGTTGTTGCCGATGTCGCCAATTGTTCTCATGCTTCTTCCGAATGTTGTCAATGTCTTTTGTCAATGTTGAGAGACAGAGAGAGCGAGATAGAGAGATTTGAGACTTGATAGTTTTGTACCGTTAGATTCATTTAAGTTGAAGATGACATTTAAACAATTCATCGAGAGGACAGCTCATTGACTGAAGGGTAAGTTGAATTTGTTTTTGTTTAAAAGGAAGAGAGCGCGCGGCGACTGGCGAGGAGTGAAAAGCAAACAAGGACAAGATTGTCCATCTGAAATAGTTCAAATAAAGAGCCGTTGAACTTGAACCATGACACGTTTGGATCCATTTGGATTTAATTTGGTGCCCCACCACCTCCACGTTATGTATCCGTTTAGATAACTTTTGTAATACATGTTATGATATACTAGTTTTAATAATATTGTTTAAATTAATTTTTAGAGTTACATGTGTGCAATTTATGATAAATAATATAAAGAAAAAATATACTTTTCAATGTAATTAAAAATGGAAAGTTAATGTATACTTCTTACTCTAAATACAAATAACTATGTAATATTTATTTTTTCTTGAATTATTTTAGAATTTTCTTTCTGAACTTGGATGGAGCTTATTGTCCTCTACTTAAGATTGACCTTTGTTCCTTATATTTCTAGCAACAAATAAAACTCTCCCTAGTCAAAAATAATTGCAAGTAGGCCTATTTTCATCTATACTTTACAGTTTGGCCCGAGTCCAGTTCAACAATTTTTGCCCAGCTCAGGTTCGGCCTGAGGCTCAATCAGGCCTCCATAGTTCAAAGTCCTGTATGGCCCAATTTGGCCAGAATTTTTTTGCTTTTTATTAAATATGAAAAAGAGTAAAATGACGTTTCTAAAAAAATGATAAAAGAATTCATTCATTAAGCCATAAATGAGATCAATAACTCTTTAAAAGTTGGATTAAGTAATAAAAAACAAGGCTTTTGTAACATTTCTATGAAAAAACTTAATTTCAGATATTTCATTGTCTTCTATACAACGAACTTGATTGTTCTTGTATGTGATGAGCTACCAATGTTTCTCGTATCTAGTAATGTATCTTGTGAGCTAAGACATGTTTATTTGTGCCGATTTTATTAAAAACTATCTAGTTTCTTTCTCTTCAAATGGAGTAAATTGTACTGTTGAAGTTGAGGCTCTGAATCTATAATCAACTCATTATGATACTTTGTTCCAATTTGATTCATGACAATAGAGGCTAAGAGAGTTCTGAACACTGACCTAAATGAAGGCTAAATAACCACACTTAAAGAAAAGGTGGTCAATTATTTCAAGCTCACTATAACGTAGTTCACATAATTTGTCATCAGATCCCATAATTCTGTCTTTAGTTTTCAACCTTTTCATAACTACAAACCAGATAACGAAAGAACCTTTTAGCTTTAAGGAGCCCTTCCAAACAATAAGATAGTAAGGAATAAGAGTGGAAGAGGGCTTGAGAGCTTTGATGCATGCAGGGTTTGAAAAGTCACCATTCTGAATTAGTGACAATAAAGGTATGTTTGGAGTAATTGAGTTGGGCATATAGATGGTAAAATAGTTCTGTAGTCTCTCAGCGCCTCAACCTTAAAAATGCGAAGAGTTATTCACAATTATTTTACCTACTCTTGCCTGAAAAGAGATTCTATTGTGAAGAGAATAGATATCCTCTCTAAGATATAAAGGTTGAGTGAAGTCCAATTGTCATACTAAAACCATATACCTTCCCCATTCCTTATCTAAATTTTGATATATTGATAGACAATGGACGTGTTCCTTAGAATTTGTATAAAGGGCTAGGAGAATTCATTCGTCTAAGCTACTTTGCCATAAGCTGGTTTCCTTAAGATAAAACTCATTAATCCATTTACTTCTAGGAGATTCCCTATCATTGAATAGACTTCAAGTTCTTTTGGCTACCTACATAGGTTGAAAAGTATGAATAGAATTGAGACCTAATCCCCCTTTATTTGTTTCTCCGGCATAGATGTTCCCACTTGACTTTGGCAAATTTAGGGTTGTCAATCTTGCCTTACTAGAGGAAATTCTTGATACATTTTTCAATCTACTTAATAATCTTCATAGGGAGTAGAAGATGAGAACTCCAATGGGTGTGAATATTATCCAACATAGAGATTATAAGTTGTACTCTACCAATTTGGGATAGTGCTTTATTCTACCATCCACTAATGATTTTCTTGTATTTTCTAGAATTCTCAAGTAATCCTAATATTTCAGCTTTTTAGCTGAGATGGGAACCCCCAAGTAAGTGAAAGATATACCCTAGATGTTGAGATTAAAGATTTACTTAAGTCTCTCAGTATTGAATAAATCTGAGGAGAAGAAAATTCAGCAATTGCCTTGATTGACTTAAAGACCTGAAATCCTATAAAAGCTCATGAGAGATTGATGTAATATGGAAATGGATTACTGGTGAGCACGACATAACAGTAGAAAATCATATACAAAATAGATATTGGAGAGAGACAATTCCTTACATTTATGACGAAACCTGAAATCGGATCTCCTGGATATTTTATAATAAATAATTCTATTTAAGACCTCCATAGCAATAACAAAAATATAAGGAGAAAGAGGCCCTACTTTTCTTAATCCTTTCAACACTTTGAATTGCTTAATGGGAGCTCCATTAATAAGAATATTGTATGAAGTTGAGGAAATAATGGCATGGATCCATTTAATGAATTGGTTTGGAAATCCAAACCATTCCTAACATATAGTAATGAAGTTCCATTGAAGTCTATCGAAAGATTTTAAGAGATCAATTTTGATGGAACGACTTTGGTGTATCTTCTAGAGTTGTATTCTCTCATTAATTCTTGTAGCAATAGAATATTATCAGAGATAGAATGTTTGCAAGAAGTTTTAAAATCAACTTGTAAATAGTGTTGCAATAGGAGATAGGTCAAAATTCATTAAGACTACTTGCATTAGGAATGTTAGGAATCAAGCATATGTGAGTTGCATTGATTTCCCTCAATAATTTGCCATAATTAAAAACTACATGATAGTTTCCACATCTAACTAGTTTATAATTTGTCAGGTTTTTTGAAAAATATATGCACTGAATCCATCTGGACCTGGTGCTTTAGTAGGATTTAAATTAAAAAGAACATATTTAATCTCTTGCAAGCTAAATGGTCATTGAAGCTTCAATTGTGTATCCTATGGCAAGGCAGTGGGAGACTTTGTAAGATTTGTCTAACAAGGAATTAAAGAAATTGAATAGCAAATTCCTTATGAAATCTCTATCAGTAATCATTCAGTTATTATAATCCAATAGACAAATTATTCGATTGAGATTTCTGCTTGCCAAAATAGAGTTATGAAAGAATTTAATATTGAAATACTCTTCTCTTATCGAAGTGATCCTTGGTTTCTGTATAAGAATTGACTTACGAACCTGAAAATCTTCCATGTATTTCCCCAGCTCCATACATTCAGTGTTTTTAAGAGAATAATTGTTTAGATTTTTATAACAATCTTCCTGTGCAATTTTCAAGCTTCTTGCAACTTAATATTAGAAAGGGTTGATCTGCTTTAAAGAAAGTCTTTAATCTATTTCTAAGAATGTGAAGCTTTCTCATAAGCTAGAAAGCTTTACAACCTTTAATCGTATTGTTCCATGCCTCATCTACAAGCACCATAAAGCTTTCCTTTCAATAAGGTAGTTAAAGAATTTGAATGGAGAAAGATTTTGAATGGAGAATTACGAGCAATATTAGGTGTGAGATTCAACACTTCTATCGAAGAATGATTGGCATCTAATGAAGCACCAAAATGAGAAAAAAGAGTTAGGGAATTGGTTCATCCATAAGTGATTAACCAAAACTCTATCTAGCTTCTTTCAAATTAGGTATCTTACTTTCTATTAGTTGCTCCAAGTATAAAAAGACCCAGAAGATCTGAGATCAATTACTTCAAGTTTGGTAACCACCCTCTCCGGCTCTCTTCCAAGGTTAGTAACATTAATCTAGTCACCCTGTGCTTCGAATGGATGCCAAACACATTTTAAATTACTTACAATTAATCAAGGCACATTCATAGAAGTATAAATGTAGAAAAGTTCTTCCCATAACTTTACTCTTTGAAATTCAAAATTGGCTACATATATGATTGTAATTTGCTTCAAATTTCCTATATTCAAAAGTTTACATCTGAGGCGCATATGTTGATTAGAAGTTTTTATCATTGTAATGTGCAAAATTTGAGATTTATGAGCCAACAAAATCCTATCATTGCAATAGAATTCATGATTTGTTATATAACTCCAACTTTTCCTCAGAATTTTCATCATATTGTTGAAATTATGAGCTTTTTTTCTTATTTCCCAAAGACCAATCAAAGTTGGTTTTCTTTCTAATAGAAGATCTCTAACAACTCGACCTTTAAGAGGTCCATTAAGCCCTCTAATGTTCCAAAAGATCATATGTATATATACAAATAGATGGGTAACTCACCAACCCCCTTTTGGTTTTTTTTCTCTTCCTCCCGGACCTCTTACAAGTAACAAGAGTGAACTGGTCTTTCAACATATGAATTTCTTCTGAAAAATCTGTTGATTACATTCTTCATCTTGCTCATCTTCAACTTGATGCAAGCTAGATTTCTCAATCTCACTATCCAGTTTTGTATTTTTTGTTTCAATCTACATATGTACTTCAGCATTCTACACCTCCTCAGGGTATATCTTATGTTTATCCCCATCGTTGTCACAAGTTGGAGTATTATCCTAGAATTTTGAAAGTTCATTCACATCCATATTCTTGTCACAAGCTGGGGTATTAACCTGGAATTAAGACAATACATTCACATCCCCATTTTACTCTTTAATATTTGGTTCATCCTCTATTCCCATTAATTCTTTGTAATCTCCTTTAGCAAATTTTTTACCATTCGGTTTCCATATTTGGTGTCTCTTGTGCGATTTCTAATTATATGTTAACTGAATAACAAAATTTTTTAACTCATCGACTACATTAAATTTTATTATTGGCAAGACTTCCGGGAGTGGATTCTTATGGTTTACCTTAACAAAAATTCAAGCAAAACATACCTTCTCCATCTTTGCAGTGGCTAAATAAAATACCATTGGTTTTCCCACAGCACTTGCTAAAAACCTCAAGCCATCTAATGACCAATTTTCTAAAGGTATGTTGTGAAAATTGATCCACAATGGAAAGGTTTCAATGTTGTTTTATCTAAGGAATCCATTTATGTAAGAACATTGACTGACCCCTTATATGCCAAAGGCCAACTGCCAACACTTTACTCTTCATGCACAAACTTGAATAGAAATGTGTCAACCTCTATTAGGATAATTCTCTCAAGCCCCTTGCCATTCCACCTAGTTTGAGCCCATATTTGCATTAAGAGATGTGCTAGTCATTTATTTCGGAAAAAAAAACAAGTGTGTTTTTCTAGCTTTTAGCTCCTTCTTGAAGGAGTTCAATTAAAAGGTAAACAACACCATCAATCAAGATATAAGAGAAGTTTTTACGCTTAGGAATAGAAAAGTCGAGGATGGGGGAGGTTATCAAATGTGGGGAAGTCTGTTAAGGATGCAGAAGGTTGTTAAGGGTGGGGAAGGCTATCAGGATTTCGATGTTTTGGCTTATCTCTCTCTTTCTATAATAAGTGAGTCTTATAGGAAAGTTGTCATAATAAGAAAGGTTCTTTGGGGTGGGGACGTTGTCTGAATAAGGAAGGATGTCTGAGGGTAGGGAACGTTGTTAAAGGTGGGGCAACCCTAATTTGAGCCTAAATTGAGGCCTAGTTTTTGAAAAAAAAGTCCAAGGCCCGACACAAGGTTTGGCCAACTCAGTCTTGACCCATGGCCAAGCATAGGTTCTACCTAGCTTCAAAAAAGGGACATTCATTTTTCAAGTTTTCCCTTATTTCATTGAATAAAGTTGTGTAAATGCGTCAACCTCTGGGGTTTGTAAATGGGATTAGGCATTATCACATTTGATTTTTGGATCAACATGATTTAAATTCTTAATTTCTATAATAAATGTGTTTACAATATAAAGTAAATTCAGTCTATTTAGCCCACATGTGAAAGGGGCCTAAATCTAGAATTTATCAAATTCATTTGGTTAAACAATTCATGGAAAAGTTCAAGATTCAAAAATTCCAAACAAACATAATTGGCATATGATTTAAAGAAAAATAGTGCAAGGAGGTAACTACGTAAAAAGATAAGGGAATGAATTAGAAGTTAAATGTTAGTGCAAAATATGAAAGTTGAGAGAATGATGGAAGGTGGTTAACAAAAATATGGATAAGTGGGTTGAAAGTTAAGCAGTTACAGAAGCTAGAATTTTAGAAATGTGAAAGTTAAAGAGATAGTGGCAGGTAATTAGGGAAAATGTAAGAAACTAGGTAATTATAGTATAAAATTGCTTAAGGCTGAAAAACTATAAATTGAATAGATCTTGAGGACAAAGGACGATCTACACATAACACAATCTCCATACCAACACAATATGATAAAATCACTTTTTAATGAGATCAATCAACCTCTACCAAATAAGTTATGTTATTTTGCAACTTTGATTGCATTACAAATTCACTTTTATTATATTGAATTCTCTTGTGTTGTTAGTGATTTCCTTTTACAAATATCAGTAACTTTATTCATTTTTTAGATTTCATTTCGACATATCTTAGCATTTTGGTAACTTAGTACTCCACTATCAAAGTTTTTTGAAGTCCACTTATATGGTCGAAAAAATTAGGTATAAATTTTGGGAGATTTTCTCACTGGCATGTTTGAATTTTAGATTCACACCAAACAAATTCGCGCAACTAGTGGGACACCGATGCTAAAAACATAGAATAGAAAAGAAATCATTTTGCCTCTAGCCCTGAAGAAAGAAGTCCCTACAACCATAAGGAACGAAGGCCTCTAGCCCTGAAGAAAGAAGTCCCTACAACCATAAGGAACGAAGGCTTTAATGTCACAGATGGTAGAGAATTTTGAGAAAGAAGCCTTGCCTTTAATTAATTTCCCTATAGATGTGCACAAATTAAGTTTTAGAGTTGAAGTCAAATGTTGTCTATACAACTGATGCAATCAAAGCCTTGACAGAGAAGATTGACAAAGTGTTTATCTATCTGATACAATTTATTGGGCAGAATTTGCCCATTCTAGCAAAGCAAATCTCTTGAGGACTTGAAAGGCATTCTACTCCCATCACAATGGAAGTTGTAGAATGTAGATTCCTTCGAACAACTTCCTCTTATGTTCCTCTGTATAAGAGAGTAGATGTTCCTACAACACCTGCTTGCATTAATCTAGGTAATAATTGACATATAGTTAGGCTTCAAATTCCAAACAAACAAGGTTTTAGTAAAAGGCTGAAGTTAATGGTCCACAATATGGTATGATATGTAATATTGCAATTGTAGGTCACAATCCCATTATTCACCGATTACAAATGATATTACAAGTTGATATGTAAGCTATCAGGGAAGCGGTTCAAGAATTTTATGGGCCTAGTTTAAGACAACTTGGTTGCCCAGAATTATACAGGTCTTATCCACATAAGATTGATAAGGAGAATCCTTATCTCGTGGCTACAAAGTACTTAAATTCAACTTATTTTCTAGCAAAGATGGTCATGGACTATTAAACACATAAGTAGAGTCACTATACCATGCGGAGAATTAGCAAATTACGAAAACTTCAACTACTTTAAGCTCAGGTTGTTCCTGAATTTCTTAATGACTATAGGATTCAAGATTCGTTGTCTTATTAAAATAGAAACAATCAAATTAGCTAGTCAACGCGCTGTATAAAAACTATAGGATTCAAGATTTTTTTACTTTATATGCGAGTAACTTGTTCTTCGTTGGTCATTGCTGCAAATAATGTGGGGATTGTTATCTACAAATAGGACCACAACACAGCCAACTTGATGACGCATTTTTCATCAATTCTTTCATAAAAGCAAAGAAAAAGATCTCAACCTCTTACTAACTAGCCGTAGTCGTTTGGGGCAGCATAAAGAGAAGCATAACATGGAACTTGCAATGCCCGTCATGACGTTTTGTTATTCGTAAACAAGCTTCATAATCAAGACAATTGATTTATGAGGAAAATAATCTACAGAAAGCAACTAAACAAGAAGTAATGCCCCACCAAGCCGTATCAATCAATATAGGGGAAATGACTGCTTTTGGATTTTTTTAAGGAGTTGCGAAAAAAGGAGAAGGCTCCTTTTAGTTCATCTGGAAGGGGAATTGAAAGAGGGAGAGCTGATGGATGAGGTAGCATCTGGTGTCCGTGCTTGATTCGCTCCCATTGAATGACCAAATGCTAGTTGCTACTTGTTAAGACCTTCCATGATAAAAGAGAATGCCCCAAATGTTAAGCAGCTTTGAAGAAGTGCCTAAGGCGCACCTGCATAAAGAACAGTCTTTGAGAAATTCATCAGAACATTGAAATTGATCCATTCAAAGAGAGATTGCACACTGAAGGCTAATAGGCTTGAAAAGTGATTGCACAAATACAAATAAAGCCAAAGAACACAGGCCTGAAGGACATATATCACCCTCTTTTTCTTGGTAAAGAAGAAAACTCAAATTATCTAATTATTCCATTACCAACTCAAAATTAAGTACCTGGAAAACTTAGACCAAGACCAGTGCAACATCCACCTACTCCAGAATTGATGACTGCAAAGGGAGAAAGCATACTCCATTCTGTTACTAGTCGTCTAATGTGAATGATGTTCTATATTTAGCATCTCATACCATCATCCTTTCCTCGCAGTCTCTTCAAAAAGCAGACAACCAAACAATGCACTCCAGATAAAATGGCAAATGTCTGAAGCGGCAATGATGAAACGTAATTAATCTTAGTGGCTAGAAAATGGAGAAGTGCATGGTGTCTACTCATAACATAAATAGCCAAAAAGACTACTGAGAACTAAATTTGGCAAAACAATGCACAGAAGAATGTTAGGTACAAATGACTTGAAACATTACTTAGAAATGCCTTCCCTATTCACTATTACCACAGTAAGTGGAAATGTTTTTGTTCTCTCTAGTGGACGAGAGATTGATGAATTTTATACCTTTGCATATGAACCTGCCTCTATCAAGGATACTTTAAATCCACGCTTCTTAATCTAGCTCGAACCTGAAATTCATGTAGGTAAGGTCTTTATGAGGTGATCTTAAGTTTTCTACTTATTTGCTTTGTAACTTGTAGCTCTTCTCTATCCAATTATCATAAAAACTGCATCACCTGCACACTATACCTTCAAATTTTGTGCACACAAACTGAAGTGGAATCATTACATTTAATAGGAGATAAGTAACTTCAAGTCCAAAATGCATGCGCAAGTCAGAAAACTTAGTATTGCTTCTAACATAGACTGTTTTTCCCTATAAAAAATCTTTCATTTTTGTAGAAGACAAAAGTCTGGCTATGTGTACTAAATTTGGCTTCGAGGACACTAAGGCAATAAAAAACATGATGAATATGGTTCAGCACCGGAAAACCATGCATTGATAATTGTTCGAGCAACTTCCTCGTGCTGTATAGGCTACGATCTTAAACTCAATTTCCTTCTCTTAGCACCTTAAGATAATGGAAAGGAACGCATCTAGAGGCAAAAAGCCGCCTCCTTTACAGGAATTAGACATAAGAAAAAAGTTGTCATGAGATATACAACAAGAATCCGTTGCAACCTATACAATCACCCATCATGAACCATGCAATTGACACTGTAACTCAAAGTACAAGCTTTCCAGCAATTGGAAAATACCCAAAACAAGTAAAAGAAAGCTCGAGCTTGATAAGCCACCAAAATCAGTAAAACAAAACCAGAGACCAAAACACCTTTTAAGAGCCCACCAAAACCCCACAAAAATTAAAAAAATAGATAGTTTGAGACAGAATCGAAGTCGAATGTACAGCCCATGACGCACCGCTTGTAGAGTCGTCGGCGAAGCAGAGAAGGCAGACAACGGGAGTAGTGGTCTTGATATATTGCTCCAAATTCTGCTCTCCATGCTTAATCATCATTCGAAATTGTACTTTGTGCTACTTCAGAATCCTGAGGGTAGTGGTTTCAATGCAGATTCTGGCAATTTGCTTTCCGCGTTGTTTCATTGTTATCATTTCCATCTTATGATTTCTTTCAGCTTCTCAATTTGCTTCTTTAACTTGTCATTGTCTATATGTGCATTAGTAAAGTTTTCCTGAGAGTGACACAAGGACCAAATGATATATAAGAATTGCATTCTTATTCATCATCATTATAATCATAATCATAATACCCGAAGTTCCGCAGTGAAGCGGGATCTGGAGAGATCTGATAGTACGCAACTTTACCCTTACATAATAGAGAGGTTGTTTCCAGTAAACTTACATACATATATGATAGGATAATAGTGATGTAGGTTAAAAGAGTAACTACGTAAAAACTGACAGTATATATCAAACAAAGAAGTTAATATCACAAGCAAAAAAAAACATAAGAGCAAAAATTTCAGAAAACTCATAAAACACCCAAGCAGAATAGATTGATTAGTCAAGAACTATACCTGAAAAGAGGAGGCCGGGAGAAGGAGAAGGAAGAGAGAGTGAGAGTAGAGAGCAACTTTTACATACCTCTTGTTCAATCCTAAAAAAAAAGTAACTACCTATTTACATACCGTTAAAAAAGAGTGCATAACCTTCATGAAGAAAAGAAGCAAGAGGATTGGCAGAGATCTGGTGCTCCTTCATCATCATCATTCGTGTCTAAATTTTTGGGGCCCATTACTCTACTATCATTGGGGAAAACATAAAAGAAAAAGGCAACAACTTGGATGCCTTGTGAATCTATACAAATGATTTATATCCATTTTAGAATCCTTTTGATCTCAACAAATGACTCAATTAGCAAAAACAGGAAAACTCAATCATAAACTCGGCCATGTAAAAGAAACAAAGACCAAAACGAAAACAAGTATAGCATCATTTTCAATCATTTCCAGAGCCTCAGAATCTTTGAAGAAATCTTAACTTTGAGAAGATTATAAGCTGGTGGTATTAGAAATAAGGCGCAATACGAGAAGAAATGGAAGAGAAAGCTGAAAAAGATAATCAAACATATGTTTACTATCTTATAACAAAATATTGAATAACAATAACAACACTTGTATTAGCATTCATTTGTAAAGTTCCAAACTTGGAAAACTTATATTTGCCAAAAGTGCAGATCTACGAGATATTTATAAAAAATGACCTGCACCTAACCAAGCTAAAACAAAGATAGCAGCAAACAGAAGCCCGATTTAGCCGATTTGTAGGTCTTCGTAGAAGCAACTTTAAGCTCCTCAAGAGCAACTAGAAACTAGCATTTTCGAAACAAAAGGATTAAACTAGTGAGATGCATGCCAAAGAAACCAAAAAGCAAGCATTACTACAACTGAACAGATATATGCAATCAACAGATTCAAAAAATATGGAGATTTTTTTTTGGGGGATGGGGTTCGTAGAAACGAAAGTAACAAATGAGGACTACCCTAGTAACAAACGAAAGTAACAAATGACAAGGTCATGATATTATCATGAAAGCAGAGGATAAAGAGACAATAAAGTTGTTTACTTTATTGTTGATTCTGTATATTAGATCTCAAAAGCACACAGATTAGTGCTCTTATCCTAAGTAAACAATCTTGAAACCCAGAAGAGGAAGAGCAAGACACGACGAGATCACAAGATTATCATAAACATAGCCCAGAAAGTAGAGAAATAAAGAGAAATGTTGTAAACTTCACAAAGAAATAGAAGCTGAACACCTAAAAGTTCAAAGCTTTACCTTAAAAATCTTAAAATTACCACACATCTTCCTCTTATTTCTTCTCTCCACAAATGGAAAACAGAGAAACATAAAAGGGCATTAAATCAATTAAACCTTCAAAACCCATAAGGATTCGAACCTTAAGGGGGTGCTTGTTTTGTAGGTATGAGAAATAAGGAATGGGAATGGAATGAAAGTTAGAGCTTGGTAGGAAAGTATGATTGGAGAGGTATGAATTTGATTACCCATTTTAGGGTATTACTCCATTCCCCTCATAATTGAGAGGAATG
>JANVCQ010000005.1:23731910-23752775 GCA_025531925.1 Erythroxylum plowmanianum | reverse complement strand
TGAATCAACCTTCCTAAAGCTTGAAAACCTTGAAAACCTACCTTCTTCTTCTTCTTACTTGATGGCCGAACCTCTCCCTTCTATTTCTCTTCCAAATTTTCGAAACCTTCTCACTCTCCTCCTCTCTTGATGATTTTCGGATGGCTAAACCAAAAATGACCTAGGTTTCTCTCTTCCTCTCTTATTTCCTAAGCAAAAACGACCTCACTTCACTAAAGCCTCCCTCTCATACATTTTCGTTGGTCACCTAAGCCTTAGGAAACTTCCCAAGCTTCCTTACATTAACCTAACCCTAAACTTAAAACCTAAGCCCAAAAGTCCAACTTTCCCTCCTTCTAACTTAAACTTTCCCAAAATTTCATCTTTCCCTCCAACCAATTAATAATTTCGTGGGCTCCCACTTAAAAGCCCACTTGCTTCCTTTCTTTTTCATTTACTTCACCTTAAAAACCCTAGCCCACTTATATACTTTCCCCATCATTTAAAAGACATGCCAAAGGGCTAAAAGCCCACTTAAGTAACCTAAAGCCTTAAAACCTTATAAACACTTCCAATTTATCCTAACACTATTTTATGGCCTCATTACCATTTTCTTATTCTTTTAAAATCTAACACCAAAATTAAAATTCTAATTTAACTAAATTCCTTCAATTAATAATTATTGCACTAAAATCCCAAATTATTCTAACAAAAAGACAATTTAAATTGCAAACCTATTTAATAGGGAGAAAAAGGATCGGGGTCTAACAAAACATATATGTTTGTAATTGTGTATTTTAGAAGATAATTAATGTTAAAACTCCTATATTAAATATGTACTAGTGCCAAATATAATAAGTATTCATAAATGAGTTCCTACAATCAATTCCCAAAAACGTTCACATTTTACGAAGGGGGATATATTAAAACAATTGCATGAAATATTATAATTAATGAAGGTCATGAGCTATACGAAGAACCTATTGAAAAGTCGACAGAGTTTTCCCTTTAAAATGAACATCCCCCTTTTGAAACACGTCTATATCCACTAGTAACTACAGCTCAATTTTGGTCTTCAAACTATCTGTCTATTCTCAATTGAGTCCACATGCATTTATATCGCAAAATCTATAATAATCCAATTCAAAAAACAACTATACCAATTTCTAACCCATACACCCTCATTTATAGTCAATACATGAAGATATTCTCAATTCTAATCAACAATAACTCAATTTAATCAATTTCATTCATTTATGTAATTTGCAACTTCTTTATTTCTAATTTGCAATTTGTTTCCAAGTTATTCTAGTTAAAATTTAATAAAATTAAATCTAGTTAAAATATTAATCCTTATATAGTATTGTTAGGCTTCTAATTCTACCCATTTTTGATGTAAGATAAAAGCCAATATAAGATTAATCATATCAGAGAGCGTCAATGAAATAACATATTGACATAATTAAGGTAATTGGAACAATAATATAAGTCAAACTCATACTATATTAATTCATTAATAAACCAAAGTTCATACCACAAAAAATTTCAGTTCGTGCAAGCCAAACATCAACCATGTAATAAGTTTAGATTGGAAGTTAAATCCACAAACCAAAACCTAAGTTAAAAAAAGATAGTAAAAAAATTCACTAACCTCAACCGACACGCAAAAGGTTCTTCCTGAATATACGTGAAATAAGAGGATGACGAAGCTAGAATGAAAAATAAAATAGATGCATATAAATTTAGATGAAGCAATTTCACTTAGACAAAAATAAAGGAGAATAATATGATATTTAAGATAAATGAACCTTCCCAACTTTTGACATCAAACATTGGTCATATTAAAGTTAACAAGCAAAACTCACATCTTCACTGTAGTATGGTAATTTCATTAATGAGCAACCACAGATAAGTAGAGTATAGAAGAAAATAAAAGTTTTACTAGAAACTAAAAACAATAAATCAAAGTATGAAGCAACTATGAAATAAAAATAGAGAACAATACAAATAATATATATAATGAGTGATTGCTAGTATAAATATCAAGTTTAACATGCTAAAAAGAAATACGAAATGTAAAATGCATGTATGTTTATGTACCAAACTAATAACCTCAATGGAAATCCAATAGAAAAATTAAAGAGATGTCAAAAGTTGTTCGAAATATAGAAAAAATTTAAGATAACCAATGAAATTTAAATTTAAAACAAACAAGGTAACAAATGGTTATATTGTTTCTTGGAAATAAAAGGATATGGAATTTGAAAAAGTGTAATCACGTTAAATTTATAATTAATGTCACTTGAATTAAATTTATAAGCAATTTTCTTAAAGTACATAATTTACAAAATATTTCATGCATAAGAAATTTAGTATGTATATGAAAAATAATAACAGTGCATTCTATTAATGTATAAAAATAAATTAAGCATTATTATATCGTTATTCATGCTTATTTATCTCTAATTTGCAACTTGTTTCCAAGTTATTCTAGTTAAAATTTAATAATAATTAATTCTAGTTAAAATTTAATCCTTATATAACATTGTTAAGCTTCTAATTCTACCCATTTTTGGTGTAGGATAAAAGCCAATATAAGATTAATATAATTTATGTGGTATATAATTAAAAAAATAATTTTAAATATAAACAAATTTTAATTTTTTAAATACAAAGATTTTGATTTTGAATTCTTAAAAAAATTTAAAAATTGAAATATCTCAAATAGTATTCGTAATAACAAGAAAATGCTACTAATTATGTGATTAATTTCAACCAAAATTAAATTCTATTTTGTATTTTGTACCAATATCATTAGTTGGGAGATGTTAAATACTATGGATTAAATAATTCAATTTTATATATTGAATCTTAAGACATTGAAGCGAAATTATAGCTAAGCAATTCAAGTACGCATGTTACTAAAAATTGTGTGATATTGGCCGTTCATTAACTCAAACGGCAATTATCTAGTAATATCCATTTAAGGATGGTTCATGCCATTTGTTTTATTTTTTATATTGGTACAATTTATAAATATGTATGAAATAAATAATTGCATAACTATAAATTATTTGAAAAATAATAATTTTAAAATAAAGTTACTATTTTGATTTAAATAACATTTGTGAACTTATGTATATCTTTATTTTTAATCAATTGGCAAATGTTATTTTTGCACGTACTTAATAAGATAGTAAATTTGAAAAATGTCATATGGTTTAAACTTTAAAATAAGATATTTATATGTGAATTTTATGATTGATATAAAATTCAATTTAAATTTGATATTTAAAGCAATAATTTAGTTCAATTGTTAGTCTAGATTATCAAAACTTTATTATTTTAGAAATGTGATTTTTTGTTGTAAACCATTATCGATTACAATGATCATCCCCATTCAAATCCAAATAACTTAATTTACGTACTATGTTATCTTCATCCTAAGTTTAATGACTATATGATCACACATTAAGAAAACAACTAATGGGAGAGGATTAAGAAAATCAAAATTAAGCTAAGAACATTCACATTTGCAAGTTGAATCACTTCACAAATAAGGCTAAGTCACTTCACAAGTAAGAATAAAATTATCAAATAAGGCTAAACACTATAAGAAGTAATTTGATACATTATCCTTAATCATCAAATAAGGCTAAACACTATAAGAAGTAATTTGATACATTATCCTTAATCATCAAATAAGGCTTTCATCAAATAAACTCACCCATTAACTCATTCTTTGATACAAATCAACTTCATCTTCACATATTAACAAAATTTTCAAACAAGAAGCATTTCATGGAACACCTAATATGCATCAACAATTCATTCCAACTTTACAAGCAAATTTTTTTCCTGAGCCTTCTAACACTAACACAAGTATCTTAAATGTTCTTATCCATTCATAAATTACTCAAATATACAAAACAAAATACTTAAACATACTAAAAAAAACTCAAATGAATCAAACCACGGTGAACACATCATACCTCCGCGAGTTCGCAAATGGTGGGAGAAGAAACCCAGCTTCTGACACACCACCAACCTCCTGCCAACGCCGCCACCGACGCACAACAACTTCACGCACGAGAAGAAGAAGAAAGAGGAAGCAGAGAGATCGACGGGACAAACAACCAAAACCATTACAAATTCCTTATTTTCTTTTACTTATTTACCGACGAACATCTTTACCGTTGCAAAATTCTATCGCAAATTGATTTCCTGCTATATTTACCGACCGATATTTCATCCGATGCTAAACGCACTTTTTCCCATTAATATTGTCAATGGAACTTTGGTTTCTGTCGGTAATTTTCAAGGGGCTAAATTCTGTAGGGATGTTTTCGTCGCAAATTCCAGCTTTTCTTGTAGCGGAGGAGACATATTCTGATACATTAGGCTGGTTTCATGTCTGTGTCTAAGAGTGTGGCTTGGTGCAGGAGAGAAATTCTCATTCGTTACGCTGGTGTTAAATAAATGTTTCTAGATTATATACTATATAATATGAGCTATCACCACAAATTATTCTATTAAAAAACGGCAATAATAGACTTGTCATATATATGACAGAAATCTCATAGTCTGGGTTGGAATACTATTTCATATATATATATATATATATATAAAAGCTATGATCACAAATTATTCTATTTAAAAACGGCAATAAAAGACTACAAATTATTCTGTTCAAACACGGCAATAATTGCCTTGTCATCCTCTCTTGCCATATCCCTTCAAGTTCAAGTGTGTGTATATATATATATATATATATTTGTCTTTTGTCCCTACCCCTCTCTTCTTCAGTTCATACCTACTTAACAATTCACCCTTTCTAGTTATACATCAAGACCCAATTTTGCAATCTTCAAATGGCTTTTGAAATGAATAAAGTTGGAGGAAACCAGAACCGCATTCAATATATAAAGAGCAGAAAAAAGAAACTGGAATCCCATAGTCATAGTCTAGTTTAGTTTATGAAGCTTTATATTCTTTTTATCTATATTTTTGTAAGAACACATAGCTTAGAAAATCCCGGGTGTCCCCCGTTGTCGTCTTTGGTCTGGTAATGGTCAGGGAAGGACACATGCTATGATGACTGCCCAATGAAGTACCCACTTCCTATGACGCAATAGTTGTCAAGCTCAAGCCCCTGTTTTTGTCCATCTTTAGAGAATTATTATTGTATGGTAATTAACGATTATATTTATCAATAAAATGAGAAATGAAATACCAAGTAGAAAGAAGAATCATTTAGAGTAGAGTGTAACTCGGAAGCAGCTAGCAAGCACCAAAAATTGTCATCAAGACAAACAAACTCATACAGTAGTTTTGCAAGATTGCTTACCAAAGCTCTTGCTTTTGTTTGTTTGAAGCCTACACAAAAACCACGCCCCATCTCTCTCCTCATTCTTCTCTTTCTCTTGCTTGTGAACGCGTGGGACGGTGTCCCTGTCTCTCTCCTGTAGTTTTCTTTTCATCCTGCGTCACTGCTTATGCTTGTTAGGGTGTTGTATTATTTACCTAGTAAAAATATTTGTATTTGACACCATTGCACTGAGTTTTCAATACACACTGTTCCTGATTTCTTTCTGTTAAAAAGATAATATTTTTGGTGTTGGGTTTGTTATTATTGACCCAACTATGTGTTAAATTGTTTCCTCGGCTCTTCAGTTGCGGCCTAGGAGTTCTCCTGATTGTTGACATCTTTGCTTTTAACTTCCCTAACTGCGTGGGCTGCTTAATTCACGAACTGGGTCTTGGCGGATCACGCTTACGTGTTTAACTCGGTAGCTTAAGGTAAGTTTTGTTTAAAAAACACTGAGACCCATTTCTGTTCGTTGTTTGTCAGTTTGTTTCGTACGTTTTTGGCTCCCGTTTCGGTAAGTTCTTTTTCTACCGTCTCGTGCTTTTGAAGGGTTTCGACTTTGGAGGAGAATCTCGGTGTGTTGATGTTTTGAGTTGCGTGGGAAACCGTGCCATCTTTGGCCTGTTGTTACATTTTTGGCTGTTAGCCTGTAGTATTATATTTGTTCTGAAAGTTCGGTACTGTAACTGAAGCTTTTGGAGGAGAATTTATTGGATAGATTTCTTTCTTTTGTTTTTTTTGTTTTTAATCGTGATTTGAGTTACTGTCTCCCTTTGCTTTCCCTGTTTCACTCCCTTAGATTCCGGTGTCCGAGTTAGAAAAAGAAGATATTTTTATTAACATCTGGACAAGCAACAAACTATTCACGAGAATCTTCTTGCAGGTTTTAAGTTCTGTGATTGACTTTAAAGGCTCAATCTTGACGGGTTCTTCGCTTGTGGGTCTGAGAAACTCTTAATATCTCTGTTCTTTGGCTTAACGTTTTTGTGAGTTCTAAGTCTTGTCTGGCTGGGATTTTGAGTTCAAGTTAACCAGATTTTGAGTTCAAGTTTTCTTCTTCTGAGTTTATGGTTTATGGGTTTCTTGCGTTGTTTGTTCTACTAATCTGTGACTTGGTCTCTGATGTAATTCCCTTTTTTTTTTTACAATTTTCCTCAACAGGAGGTTGGACTTTTGGAGATTAAAAGCGGCTTTAGCAACTGGCCTTTGTGAAGTTTGTCTTGACCTGAGCCCAAGCTCTTGGTAAGCTTTAGATTTAAGATGTTGGCTTCTGGAATTTGAAAATTCTATTTGTTTTCAACTTGTCTTTTAGTGGAATTCGATTCTTTCAGTCACACACGATTTAGCTAAAAGAGTATGTGTATTTCAAGATCGTATATTGAGATTGGATAACATTCCTGCTCTATATTTCACATTCGTGGGTTTTGCGACTTTAATTTGATTCTTCAAACAATGTTTTGTCAGGCCTATCTTCTGCGCATTTTAATGGATTCCCCGCAATCTGTTGTGTCACCGTTCAGGACCTCCGTAGTTACTGATACAGTTAAGCAGAAACTCGATCAGTCAGATGAGTCCCCTGATAGTTTATCCGGAGGATATGAGGTTGGCATTAAGGAAGCTATGGTTGGCAATCCGGAGGGCTTGATTGGTAGTCTTGAGGTTTACATACGCCAGGCCAGGGACATCCACAACATATGTATTTACCACAAGCAAGATGTTTATGCTAAGATTTGCCTGACTAGTGACCCTGAAAACACAGTCTCGACCAAAATCATCAATGGTGGTGGGAGAAATCCAGTTTTCAATGAGAATCTGCTGCTTAATGTTAAGACTTTGGATTGCTCACTCAAATGTGAGATATTCATGATGAGCAGGGTGAGAAACTATCTTGAGGATCAGCTGTTGGGTTTTGCTCTGGTGCCTTTGTCGGAATTACTTGTTAAGAATGGGAATTTGGAGAAAGAGTTTTCTCTTTCTTCAACTGATTTACTCCACTCTCCAGCAGGATTTGTCCACTTATCTCTGGCATATAGTGGTGCTTATCCGGAAATTATGGCCATCCCAGCAATTACATCTGTGTTGCCATCAGATGGAACTGCACAGGATCCAGAGTCAGTGCCTACCGAATTTGATAAGATTGAGTTCCCTGATCTGAATATTGTCAACGAAAACCAGATCATGGTTTCAGAGTATTTTGGGATCCCACGTGACAGTATGGAAACTGAAAACTCTGAAAGCTTGGTCACAACTGATACCGAGAATCATCCTAATTCAGAAGATTTTCGAGTTGTGGAAAACTTCTCAAGTGTTACCAACGATTCTGTCCAAGATCCCAATGTTGATTCTCCTCCAAGCATTGTGTCCACTACTGGTGTTTCTTCTTCTTCTGTTGCTGCAAGCTCTGAAAACTCTGATGCTCCAGTAGCTTCAGAAACATTAATCCAGGAGCGTGGGTCAGCCCAAAGAGAGAAAAAGAGTGTGGATGTTGGAGATGGAAGGAGTGATTCTTCCAGTGGAGTAGCCAGTGAGAAAATTGCAAAGCCTGTAATAAATGTGAACATAGAACCAGAACAAAATGTGGTCCAGCAGGACATAGTAGACATGTACATGAAGAGCATGCAACAATTTACAGAATCATTGGCAAAGATGAAGCTTCCTCTGGACATTGATAGTGGACCGGACAGTTTAGGAAGTTCCAGCGCTGATCAGAATATGAATGCATCTAAAAATAGTGGTTCTCGTGTGTTTTATGGCAGTAGGGCTTTCTTCTGAGCTTTTAGTTCCGAGGAAAGCACAGGTGACTGTAGACTATGTAGCAGCTGAGGCTAAAACTAACAGTCAACTGTAATAATATCTCATGTAGTGTGGTGTTCTCCTTTTGTATGCTGAGGTACTTTACATAACGGGGAATTCTCAGACTCTGCGTGGTTATCAAATTTCTTCCATAATAACTGTTGAAGTGTTGGCAATTTAGTTTCCATTTCATGAAAAATTTCCCTTGTTTTTAGCATAAGATCTTGTGAAAAAGAAAAAAGAGAAAAACAGTAGTATTATTATCTCTCTGTTAGTTGCTTGATTTCCTCAGTTGAAACTGACTAGAGAAAATGGCAGTAAAGTAGAAGCATTTGTTATTTCCTCTTTTATAAATTCTGTAGTTGAATAAAATAAATATATTTATCCAATTTCTTTCAAACATTTTTTTGGTTTCTTTTTATTTTCTGGTGTTCCTAAGTTTGGTATTGCAATACAACCATACCTCTGTTCAGACCTCCACTTGGTCTTACAGACCTGTGAAATTGGAAGAAAAAAATTTACTTATAAACCTTTTTAAAACACAACCAAATTATATCCAGTACCATCTTCTTAACCCCTCCAGAAATATTCACTTGTGAATACTGTTAAATCTGGTTAGTGAAGATGCAATCTTATTTGGAAGCTTATGATCCTTGGGAGTTTATAATCCAAGACAAGTCTGTTTCTCCTTTACTTAGAGATCTCACAATAATGACACAAATAGAGCTCGATAATGAGGAGAAGTCTAAGGTCTAAAGCCAAGACACTTGTCCAAAATTGTGCAGGATATTTTGTCTTCTACAGGATCATGGCCTATAACACTATAAAAGAAGCTTGGGACAAGTTGAAAGAAGAATATCAAGCAAGTGATAGAACATGTCAAATGCAAGTGTTCAATATGAAGAGGGAGTTTGATTCTCCAAGCCTGTGGAAGGATGAAAATATTATCAGATACTCTTATAGAATCTCCTTGATTATTAACAATATCAAGCCACTTGGTGAAGACTATCCTACTTGCAGGATTGTGGAAAAGGTTCTTGCGATACTTCCTTTCCAAAATTTTTTCTCTGGAAGAGTGCAACTCAACAAAATTTCGTTACTTAACAAGTGCACTTCAAACACAAGAGCAAAGAAGGATTTTAAGGCATTAGGATCACCAAAGGTGCATTTCATGTGAAAAAACAAGTTGGAAAAGGAAAAAAGCAGTTTAGCTAGAAAAATAAAGACAAAAGTATAGATAGCAATAACAATGAAGGATCAAAGTAGAAGAAATTTCTACCTTGTTCATATTGTAAAAAGACTATTTATCTTGAAAAATATTATTAGTGGAGGCCTGATGTAGTGTGTGGAAGCTACAAAAACTTGGGCATATGACCAAGGTTTGCAAGCTTAAAAATAAAGACAATCAATTGCAATAAGCAAAAATTGTAGATGTGGCGGATAAAGAGGAGTAGAAACTTTTTATAGGTTCTTGCTTCTCAACTAATAACTCCTCAAATGCATGACTCATTGATAGTGGATGCACACACCATGAAATGATGCTACATTGTTCAAATCTCTTGATGAAAGTTACTAGTCTAAGGTGAAGGCAGGTAATGGTGATATTTGGAATTCAAAGTAAGAGGTTCAATTGTTGTCCGTACAAACTCAAGTATCAAACTCAATCCTGATATTCTATTTATTCCTACAATTAGAAAAATTATTGAGTGTTGGATGGATGCTTGAGAAACACTGCTCCTTACACTTCAAAGATGCATTGTCCTTGATTCTTCTGTAAAAAAATTGTTTTGTATAAAGGAGCTTCAATTGCTCTGCTAGCACCATTGAGAGGGTTTCAAACTTGTGGAACATAAGACTTGGGCACTTAAATCAAAAGTGTTTGTCAACTATAAGGTTGAAAACATGCTTATTATGACTATTGAGGTTCAAATGTGTGAGACTTGTTAATAAAGAAAACAAGCAAAGCTACCTTGAAAAAAAAAGCATATAGAGCCACTAAACAATATTCAACTCATCCAATTTGATCTTTGTGGCCCCATAACAATTACTTCAATCTCTTTATTAATGATTATGCTAGAATGTGTTGGGTATATTTCACTAAAATCAATAGTGAAGTATTTACTATCTTTAGAGATTTTAAAGCTCTTATGGAAAATCATATTATCCTCACATTCAAAATTTTAAGATCTAATAATGGTACTAAATATACCTTTAGTCAATTTGTTGAGCTATATAACTACCTAGGCATAGAACATCAAAAGACAAGACCATATACATCACAACAAAATGGAGTCTCTAAGAGGAAGAACAAGATAGTGATGAAGATGGAGATGGATAGGTGTCTTTTGATCAAGAAGAAAATGTCAAAGGTAAAGCATAGAAAGTAATCCTTGTGGGTTATAAGACATTAAACAAAGGCTACTGAGTTTTTTGCTTGCAAATAGAAAAAATTTTTTGAGTAAGAATGTGAAGTTTAATGAGATAACATCTTGAGATTGGAAAAATTAGAAAACATATGATCTAATGTTTTTTGTAATGATTCTACTAATGTTCAAACTCAATTTGAATTTGATGAGTTGGTGGATAACTTACCAGTAAAGGGTACTAAGGACTTTGGAGGACATATATATTAGGTGTAGCTTGGCTATCATTGGACTTAAATGTTACGATGAAACACAAGATTCACAAACATCTAGGAAAGCAACACAAGAAGCGCCAGAGATGATTAACAATAATTAAATACGGAAATTAGCTGAAAGGACAAAAAATTATAAAGTTATTGGAGTCAAATATATTTTAAAAACAAAACCCATTCCTAATGGTTCTATTTTTAAACATAAAGCTAGATTGGTAATGAAGGGCTATGCTCAGCAATATGGCATAAACTATTAGGAGACTTTTTGACGTGAGGATGACCATGAGACTTTGTAAGCGAAATGGAACTGAAGATGAGCTATTAATGTCAAAGGGACCAATAACAAGATCAAAAGCTAAGAAGTTTAAAGAAGTGCTTCAATCTTATGTGAGTCAAATTGTAGATGACATAGAATCTCAAGACATAATGAGGGCCAATGGCATCATAACTAATAAAGTTGGGCTGAATGTGTAAGAAGACTTTCATTCTTGTTTAATTAATTATTTTACGTTAGAAGCATAACTTTTGACAGCTCACTACTTATGTCTTGGACTTGTTTAAATCTTTTAGGTTTAGTTTGAGCTTTATTTTTTTTGTGTGGGAGACCTATGTTTAAAGGCCTTTTACATAGTTAGGTTTCTATTTTTTCAAGGGGTATAAGTACATCATAATAAACGTTGTTTAGGGTTATATTAGATGAATAATGAATTATTTAAGGGATGATTGCTTGTCTTCTTCTATTGCATCAAGAATATAATTGTTATCAAGGTTATTACTTGTGGTGAATTTATATTCTTGTTTTCAAATCAACCTTATTATGTGTTTCTTTTCATATAATTGATTGAGGGTTCATTAGGGTTGGAGATTTTGTCTTGTTCATGCTCTATCCAAAGTGTGTGTTTAAGGGTTTTCAGGTTCTTTAATCTTGAGATTCCGCATCATTTGGTATAAGGTCTTGGATTGAGATAAATTCTTATTTATCTTGTGATTATTTGCTATTGTTATTTTTCATTAGAATTTGAAATTAGGGTTCATCTTGTTCTTGTGTTTTTCTTGCCTCTTTAGTTTTCCATTTTTGTTCTTTGAAAAATCATTGACTTAATTATCATATTATTTTTAAAAAGTCAAAAAAAAGTAAAAAATGAAAAAGAGAAAAAAAGGGTGCTAGCATTAAAGAAGACAAAAAGTTAATTAGTGTTTTTTAAAAAATCAGTTGCAAGAAAAATCAATTGCTACAAAAAGGAACAAATGATTTGTCATATCTTAAATTAGGAAAAATTAGTTAGAAAATCTAAATAGCACAAATTCTATCTATGGGGTTAGTATGATTATAGGATTTTCTTTTGTTGGCTTCTTAGTTTGTTTAGTGTCTTCACATCTTGGCATCTGAGTTGACTTTTCCATTAGGGAAATTTCAATTTTCGCATTTGTGCATTAGTTTTGTCATTTTATTTTATTCTAAATTTCTATTTTTTTATCTATTACTTTTTGATTCCATTTACACCATAATTAACAAATTGATTCTTGTTAATTTAAATTCTGTATTTTTTTTAGGCAGCACACATCCTTTCCTCTTGTGTGCCCATTTTTTCCTTCATTCATTTCAGTATACTTGTTTTTAGCTTTGTGTCCATCGTCTTCTTAGGCCTTTTCATTGCATTCCTAAATCTTAATTTGCTATTTGTAAATTACCTTGACTAAAAATTGAATTTTGCAATGCAATTGAGGACAACAAGCTTGAACGAAAAAAGGCTTGAGTGTGTAAGCTTAAAAGAGGGTAAAAGCCAATTATACACGAATGGAGTGCCATCTTTTGAGTGAACGCAAGGGAGTGAATTGCAAGGTTATCTTTCTATTGCTAACTATTTTTCTTGTAGCTTTTTGTTATAAGAATTGCTAATAAAAGAGATGAAAAGGAAGCATTACATGAAAAGGATGACAATGTGCCTAATTTGAAAGTGATGTATAAGGCATTCATGAATGAGATCAAGAAGTTATTTACTAGGATGGATGGGATGGATGGGATGGATAAGAGAATTAATGAAACCAATAGAATCCAAAGTCGTAGTAGATCAATTGACAATCATAGGAATTGGGAGGAAGAATTGGAAAGAATGTATGACGAGTATAAAAAAGAAGTGCAATCCATGACAGGTAAAGTAAGGAGGAAGAAAGAATTGAGAGAAAAGATAGCAACATTAATGCCATCAAGATGAAAATTATACCTTTCAAAGGTAGGAATGATGTTGAAGTGTACTTGGAATGAGAAAGAAAGGTGGACATAGTTTTTGCTCGTCACAACTATTATGAAGATAAGAAAGTGAGATTGGAAATAGTGAAAATCTCTAATTTTGCATTAGTTTGGTGGGATGAATTGGTGAAGAATAGGAGGAGGAATAGAGAACCACCTATATCCACTTAAGAAGAGATGAAAATAGTGATGAAGAAAAGGTTTGTGCCACCTTACTATTATAGAGAGTTGCACTAGCAATTTCAAAGACTCACATAAGGAACTAGATCAGTAGAAGATTATCACAAGGAGATGGAGATACTATTGATTAAAGTTAACATAGAAGAGGAGGAAAAGGTGACAATGGCTCGGTTCCTGGGTGGAATTGAATAGGAAAATTGTTGATATGGTTTAGTTGTAACAGTACATAAAGATGGAGGACTTAGTGAACATTGCCATGAAGGTGGAAAGACAACAAAAAAAGAAGGGCAGCCAAGTATTTCTTTAATTCTAGCAACAAATGGAATCCAAAATGGAGCAAAAATGAAAATAAGAAGAGGGGGCATTATTTTGATTCCAAAGAGAAAGACAATGAGTCAAATAAAGACAAGGAGAAGAGTACTTCAGTTCAAAAAGACACTACTAATTCATCCTCTAAAACTTCTAAACGTAAGGATATTAAGTGTTTTAAATGTTAACAATCTGGCTATTATGCATTTGATTGTCCTAATATGAAGACTATGTTTATTAAGAGTGGTGAAATTGTTTTCGAGTTTGATGATGGTAATGAGACCTTTAGAAGATTGTTTTGATGTTGATGACAATGATGAATATGCTATTAAGGGTGAATCTTTAGTTGCTAGGCGTGCATTGAATTTGAATGTGAAGGAAGATAGTTTAGAACAAAGGGAGAACATATTTTACATGAGATGCTTTGTAGGTGGAAAAGCTTATAGCATGATTATAGATAGGGATAGTAGCACTAATGTGGCTAGTACCACTTTGGTAGAGAAGTTAGGGTTGAAATGTGATAAACGCCCTAATCTATATAGACGACAATGGTTGAATAAAAGTGGTGAATTCAAAGTTACCAAGCAAGTAGTTGTTGTATTCTCTATTAGTAGATATGTGGATAAAGATGTGTGTGATATCATACCTATGCAAGCTGGTCATATATTTTTGGGTAGGTCATGACAATTTGATAGGCATGTTATGCATGATGAGCATATGAATATGTATTCTTTTATGTATAATGGGTAGAAATTTACTCTTACTCCTTTATCACCCAAAGAAGCATACCTTGAACAACTGAAAATTTAACAATCATCAAGCGGGGATTCAAGTAGTGAGGTGAAAAGGAAAGAAGAGATAAAAGAGGCCATGAGAGAAAAGAATAAAATTAAAGGCCCAATGGTGAGTGACTACACAAGTAAGGAAAAGAAAGTAGGATAGGCAGGAGAGAAGAAGTTAATGAGTGAAAAGAAAGAAAAGAAAGTGAAAAGTGAGCAAAGAGAAATTGAGAAGAGTGAAAAAGGTAAGACACAACTATGTTTTTATGAAAAAGAGAGAGAGTTAAAGAGTGCATACTTATGAAAGAGAGCTTTAATCTTGATTCGGTTTAAGAAAACTTTGTTTACTAACACTGACCTTAACCTAAATTTGCTTAGTATGCTTGTGACCTTATTGCATGATTATGATGATGTTTTTCCTGAAGAGGTACCCCATGGGTTACAACTTTTGAAAGGGATTGAGCACCATATTGACTTGGTATCAGGAGCTCAAATTCCTAATTGTCCAACTTACTGAAGCAATCTAGAAGAGACAAAGGAATTACAAAGGCGAGTGGATTAATTGCTTAAAAAGGGGTACATGAGGGAGAGCATGAGTCCTTGTACTGTGCCAATTCTTTTAATGCCAAAGAAAGATGAAACTTGGAGGATGTGCGTGGATTATAGAGTTGTCAACAAAATCACTATATCATCATCCTACTCCTAGATTAGATGATATGCTAGGTGAGTTGCAAGGTGCTTGCATATTCACTAAAATTGATTTAAAAAGTGGCTATCATCAGATTAAGATGAAAGAAGGTGATGAATGGAAAACCGCATTTAATGCCAAATATGGATTGTATTAGTGGTTGGTTATGCCTTTTGGCTTATCTAATACACCTAGTACTTTCATGCGCTTAACGAATCATGTTTTGCGTGAATTCCTTGGCAAATTTGTGGTGGTTTACTTTGATGAAATATTAATTTACAATAAGAACTTAAATGAGGATATTATGCATGTTAAGGTTGTTTCGGATGTGCTTAGGAAAGAGAAGTTGTATGCAAACCTTAAAAAGTGTTCTTTTTGCATGGATAAAGTTGTTTTTTTAGGATTTGTGCTGAGTTTTAAGAGAGTTGAGGTTGACTCTAAAAAGTTGAAAGCTATCCAAGAATGACCGACAACTAAGTCAATTAGTGAGGTTGGGAGTTTCCATAGTTTAGCAGGTTTTTATAGGTGATTTGTTAAAGATTTCTCTACTATTGTCACTCCATTGAATGAAATCGTTAAGAAGAATGTTGGTTTTAGATGGGAGAAAGATTAGGAAGATGCATTTAATACTATAAAGGAAAAGTTCTCTACTACACCTGTTTCATGTTTGCTAGATTTTTCCAAGACTTTTGAAATTGCATGTGATGCTTCTGGGATTGGTATAAGGGTCGTTTTGATGCAGTAGAATCATCTCAAAACATATTTGAGTGAGAAGTTGAACGGACCAGTTTTGAACTACTCTACTTATGATAAGGAGCTTTATTCTTTGGTGAGAGTTCGTGAAGTTTGGGAACATTACTTGTTGCCTAAAGAGTTCGTAATATATAGTGATCATCAATCTCTCAAGTACTTGAAGGGATAGGGGAAATTAAGCAAAAGGCATAAAGTTGGGTGGAGTATCTTGAAATATTTTTGTATGTGATTAAATACAAACAAAGTAAGGAAAATGTTGTGGTTGTTGCATTATCGAGAAGGTACGTTTTGATTTTTATGCTTACTTCTAAGTTACTTGGATTTGAGCATTAGAAAGAGTTGTATATGGATGATGTTGATTTTGCTAATGAATATTAAGCTTGTGAACATGCTGCATTTGATAAGTTCTATAGATATGAATGATATCTTTTTAGGGGTAAATAACTTTGCATTCCCGCATGTTCTATTGGAGAGTTGCTTGTTAGAGAATATAGAGTGGAGGGTTAATGGGGCATTTTGGTTTGCAAAGACCTTAGATATGCTTAGAGAACAATTTTATTAGCCAAATATGAGAAGATATGTGGAAAGGTTTTGGGCCAACTGTATTTAATGTAAACAAGTTAAGTCTAGGTTTATACCTCACGGTTTGTATACACCTTTACCTGTACCTAATGAACCTTGGACTGATATATCTATAGACTTTGTATTGCGTTTACCTAGGACTAGGAAAGGAAGAGATAGCATATTTGTTGTAGTGGACAGATTTAACAAACTGGCTCATTTCTTTGCTTACCAAAAAACAGATGATGCAACAAATATTGCTGATCTTTTCTTTAGGGAAGTGGTTCGACTTCATGGTAAGCCAAGAACATTTGTTTCAGATAGAGATGTTAAGTTTTTAACTCATATTTAGAGAGTTTTGTGGGGAAAGGTACTAAACTTTTATTTTACTAAACTTTTATTTTCTACTACATGTCATCCACAAAATGATAGACAAACTGAGGTAGTTAATAAGACTATAAGAACCATATTGCGTGCAATTGTTGGGAAGAACTTGAAAACTTGGGAAGATTGTTTGCCATTCATTGAGTTTGCATATAATCGTTCTATACAGTCTTTTATAGGTTATTCTCCATTTTAAATTATGTACAGTTTTGATCTATTAACTATGTTAGATTTGATTCCTTTACCTTTGACTGAGATTGCTAGTTTAGATGACAAGAAGAAGGCTAACTTGGTTAAAATAATACACAAGAAAGCACGTGCACAAATTGAGGAAAAGAATTGCATATATGCACCAAAAGCAAATAAAGTTAGAAAGCAAGTTCTCTTCGAATTAGGTGATTGGGTTTGGGTACATATGCAAAAAGAAAGGTTTCCACAGAAAAGGAAGTCAAAACTTGATACAAGGGGTGATGGATCATTCCAAGTATTGGAACGCATCAGTGATAATGCATATATGATAGACATGCCAGGTGAGTATAATATTAGTGCAACTTTTTGACTTATCTCCTTTTGACTTTGATTTAGATTCAAGGACGGATCCTTTTGAAGAGGGAGGGGATGATGTGAGCATAGCTGTGGGACTTTATAAGCGAAATAGAAGTAAAGATGAGATAGTAATGTCAGATAGATCAATAACAAGATCAAGAGCTAAGAAGTTCAAAGAAACGCTTCAATGCTACATTAGTTAAATTGTAGATAACATGAAATCTCAAGAGACGATGAGGGCCAATGGCATCATAACTAATAAAGCTAGGCCAAAGGTGTAAGAAGACTTTCATTCTTGTTTAATTATTTATTTTACGTTAGAAGTTTAACTTTTAGTAGCCCACTACTTATGTCTTGGGCTTGTTTAAATCTTTTACGTTTAGTTTGGGCTTTAATTATTTTGATGGGAGACCCATGTTTAAAGGCCTTTTACATAGTTAGGGTTTATATTTTTTCAAAGGTTATAAGTACATCATAATAAACCTTGGTTATGGTTAGATTGGATGAATAACGAATTATTTAAGGGAGGATTGCTTGTCTTCTTCTATTGTATCAAGAATATAATTGTTATCAAGGTAATCACTTATTGTGAATTTCTATTCTTGTTTTCAAATCAACCTTATTATATATGTTTCATTTCATATAATTGATTAGGGGTTCATTAGGGTTGGCGATTTCGTCTTGTTCATGTTCTATCCAAAGTGTGTGTTTAAGGGGTTTTATGTTCTTTAGCCTTGGGGTTTAGCATCATTTTTGCTCTAGTAGTAAGGTATGATGCATTCAAGCTCCGTATTACTCTTGTAGCTCATAAATCTTGGCAAATCCATTAACTTGATGCCATATTTGCTTTCTTAAATCAGTTCCTTACTAAAGGAATTTTTATAGAATAAGCCTATATATGTCTTCTAAAAAAGACCTTGTATGGTTTGAAATAAGCTCCAAAGGCCTGGTATGACAAGTTAGACAATCATCTCATTCAACTTAGGTTTTACAAAAGCTAGAGTGAAGCTATGTTGTTTGTGAAATCCTATAGAGGTGAGTTCATAATTGAGTCAATTTATGTTGATGATATGCTTGTAATTGGAAGTTAATTTGAAATAATCCAAAAGTTCAAGGATTAGAAGAAGAAGTTCCTTAGTATGATTGATTTAGGAATCATGAAATATTTCTTAAGTATGGAAGTGAAGCCATTTAATAATGGCATTTTATTGTGTCAACAAAAGTGTGCTACTAAATAGGTTTAAGATGTAAGATTGTAACTCAGTGAGTACACCTATGACGACCAGTTTGAAGCTTAGTAAAGATGAAGATAATGTGAGGATGAGCGAATGATCGAGTTGTCAAAGTCCTAAAAATTAATTTGGATTCTCTATTTTCTTATAGTATTCATATAAACAGGTAGAATCTCGAGAGAACTAAATACTAATTTCTTAATTTCAATTAATAAAATAAAGTGGGGATTTTTGTTTAATTAACTAATTAACTAAAATTAACAAGATATCAAAATAAATCAACTGAATATCAAAGTCAGAAATTCAAAAATACTTAATTCTGATTCAAGGAAAAGATCTCAACTAGTTGTAACATTGATTATTGGTCTAAAAAGAATAGTTGTCATAATTTGAGCAGTTGGTTCGAAATATATTACTATAGTCATAATAAATCCCAAAATTTGTTAAGAGGCCGTTTGGTTCCATTTTTGTTTTTCTGTTGTAGTTTTCTTTTGTTTTTGTTTTTGTTTTTTATTTTTGTTTTTCTAATAAAAACAAAAACCTATGTGACTGTTAATATTAAAATGGTTATATTTTTATTATTGATGATAATTACATATGAGATAAAACTTAAAAATAAATTACTTTTAATTAATTAAATTTTTTTTAATCTCTTATATACTATTTATTAATACATTATTAATCAAATTATTTTTATTTTTAAATAAATACTTTAAAATTTATTTTAATTATTTAATCAAATTGTATTTGAAATTTATATATTTTGAAATTATTTTGAAATTTAATTATATTTATTAATAATTATTTAATTAATTAAATTTAATTTCATTATAAATTAAATAAATTATTATATTAAATTAAAATTTTCATAATTCTTATTAATAATTAATATCAAATAGTTAAATAATATATATTTAGGTGATACTAAATCGAATTATGAAAAAAAATAAAAACAACTTTTTGTGGTTTTCATAAATTTTGAAAACTGAGAAAAACTAAAATCAAAAACAGAAATAAAAAATTCAAACAAACAGGTTTCTTTACTAAATTTGAAAACAAAAACAAAAAAATAAAAATAAAAACAGAAACAAACAAGTTAATTGGTTCAAATCAAGCATTTAAACCAAAACTTATCATCAATTAATTGGGTATAATATCATTTTATATCAATTAAATGATAGCAATAATTTTAGTGAAAAAGACTAAACCTAAATTAAATAATTGAGATAACTGCAAGTATTCAACTTAGTTTTCTTGTTCTCATAAGTTAAATATGCAAATTCATAAATAACCTATTTACTACTTATACCAATCCTTCATGACAATTACGAATCATTAAATTCATGGATAACTATAAAATGATCAACATCAAAATAATTTTTCATATCAATTAATATTAATTATTCATTAAATATAAAAACATAAAATAAGAAATATTTGAATTAAAACATGATTATATGTTTAGAACAAAATCTCATAAGGTTATAACTAGAGTTTTAAATGCCCTTGAATTAAAATACTTGAGTTTAGCCATACATGGCTATAAATTTCAACACCAAAGATAGAAGAAGGATGAAAGATTGAGAGAAAAATCAAAGAAACAAAAAGAAGAAGGTTAGAGAGGTGAAAGACGTCCCTCCTCTTGTTTTTCAACTTAAACCCTAATCTAATCCTATCTTGCAAAGATTCATATCTAAAATAAATCCAAATTCCTACATAATAAGGATGGAAAGAAGTTTCCTAATTAAACTCAGATACTTCAAATGAATTTGGCATCATGCGTAATCTAGCCTTATCTACTATAATAATCTTTCCACTTTTTTTTTTCCAAAATTCATGATTTTTACCAATAATGCCCTAATTTGATACAATGTCCACTTTTCATCTCTTAAAATAAAACAGACATTAATTTTCCTATTTAAATACCAAAATATATCCAAAACAAAAGAGATAATTCTAATTAATATATCAAGATAACATCTTATCAATGAAAGCTTATACAGAAGCTTAATTACAAGTCTCCAATACCTCACAATAAGTAGGCTCGATATAATATTAGCTGTGAGTGTGCTTTTTGTTAGAGTAGTGCCCTAAAGGCAATTGCCTTTAGCGTGTTTTGTACAAAGTTGTGTACAGACTTTATGAATAAATAAAGAAAGGCATATTTCATTAATTTTGATGTTCATTATTTATGAATTGACATTGATCTATAAGCAAATTAATGAAGTCCATGATATATGACATAACATGAAGGAAATTATGATGTGATCATACTACTGAGATTCCTATCATGTGCAATTATGTCAGTATCTAAATTATCCCTAGTCATAGGATTACTGAAACTGGACATCGTTAATTCGAAAAGACTAGCACATGTCAAGCTCCTTGATTTGATCAAGCAGTGGAT
>JANVCQ010000005.1:23719525-23731810 GCA_025531925.1 Erythroxylum plowmanianum | reverse complement strand
CTCTGCGTGGATACCGTTAGAGACGGTCTCCTTTGGTCGTTATGGTTTGACTTCGTTATATAGACACATGGATCCTGGCTTTCAGGAAGGTCCCAGAACAAAAAATTTTTGTTTTCCGCACCGTGTGCATGTGATGCACACACCGAGATTTTCCTACACTTTTAAGATTCATACATTTACCTAAAGAAACACATTTCTCAATTGTGAAAGGAGTAATAATTTACATTAAAGGTACTGGTGCTATTGGAATCTTCTTCCCAAAATCTGCAAAAGAAACACTAAAGGTAATTGACTACTTTGACAACGATTGGGGAGGTTATGTTAATGATTCAAGAAGCACCTCAAGGTATCTATGCTCCATGTGTTTTGACTTATTTAGTTAGAGTTCAAGGAAGCAAGAGGCTACAACTCAATCAACAACAAAAGTTAAGTATAATGTTGTTGCATCTGCTATAAACCAAACTATCTGGTTATAGAAAATGATGAAGGATTTCGGACATGTATGATAATATTTCTGGAGTTTCTATCTCTAGAAACCTCGTGTTTTATGGTAAAAAAAAGTATATCAAGATTAAATTTTTTTTAGAGAAGTTCAACAATCTAATAAAAGTGATATTTGTATATTGTTCATCAGAAGATCAGTTAGTTGATTTTTTACTAAAACAATTCCAAGAGAAAGGTTTAAGGTTCTAAGATAGAAGATTGGTGTTTATCACTAAAATGCCAAAGAGGAGTGTAGAAGCGTCGATATTTTAGTTTCCAAATCATAAAGCTTTTTCCTTGTTTTTAACATAAGATCTAGTGAAAAAACAGTAGCATTAATTTTTTAATTGCTTAATTTTCTCAGATAGTTTTAATTGAGTATAGAAAATGGAAGTAAAATAGAAGAGTTTATTATTTCATCTTTTATAAATTTTGTAGTTAAATAAATAAATATATCTATCTAGTTTCTTTTAAACATCTTTTAAGCTTGGTACTATAGTATAACCACTTTTATTTTGACTTTTGACAATAACTACTATTAGTGTACATGATACTTCTTTTTTCTTATGGCAATTAAGATACCCAATTTCATCTAATTATAAACTAATAATGGATGTTGTGATGTTGGTCACTTGTTGATTGGAAATAAGAAGTCTAAAACCTAACCACGATATATCTTTTATGCCATTAACAATACTTACGTCTTTAAATCTTGATGCATAATGTTTCAACATCTATTTAACATATCTGTCTCCAATTACCTTAGTATGAATGGAAGTGCTTTTTGAGTTCTTTCAAATTTTACTTTCAAATCACTCATAAGCAAGATGACGTTTCATATTGTAGGAACTTATTGCAACTTATAAAGGAAAAATGATTCTTTGTTGTATTTAAATATTTGTTTGAACTAAAAAGAGATGAGATCATTAGCTTCTTGAGTAATTTTTTGTTCTAATAAAAGAGAACATATTTGAGACTTTATTTTAATTAAGTTAGATGTCAAGGTTCATAGCATCTTAGAGCTTGGATGCTTGCATATTTTGTTCAATGATTTTGAGTTTTAGTAGTACATGTCTGTTAAGTCATCAATTTGCACTTATTTTATACTTAATTATCTTTAATGAGTTGAAATTATTATCCGAAATTAATGGAATTATCTTATAATTGTTTACAAATGATTTTTAACACCTTAGAGATGAAATTGAGTCAAAAAGATGCAAAAGAATGAAGAAAATTCGAAATTCCTAATTTGACAGCAATTCTATGACTAAGTGTGGGCACGCCTAAGGATGGAATAAATCTGCAAATCACTTTTCAAAAGTCAAAAATCGATATTCTCACAATCTTTGAAGATTATATTACCATCTTTCAAGGGGATTGACTACCTAAAATTGGGGGATACAGTATTGGAAGAGAATCAAGGAAAGATAAGAGGAAAAATAAGCATAAAAGAGAGAGGATGGTGGTTCACGCAGGGGAAGACTAGGTTTTAGGATAGATTTTCGTTTCTACATCTTTTCTTTTCCAGTTTTTACGTTTTTCTACACTTCTTCCTTTAGTATTTGCGTATTTTTTAGTAAAGGACTAGGGATGGAGACTTTACACTTTGTTATTTCTTTTGTTTTCGATTCTAGTATGAGTAGCTAAACTTTTTGTCTTAGTTGAAGTGATCCGTGTTATCATGCTAGTATGTGTGAGATATTTTGAATAAAGTTTACGTTGTTACAAACATTGAATATCTTCCGATCTATTCTTTTTAACTGAATTAATTGGTTTCTAGGTGCGCAAATAAGGATTAATGTGTTTAACTGCTAGATTAACAAAATATGACGTTCAATTTCGCTAATCATAATTAGCAATTAGGATTGTCTTCTCTACGTTAAAGTCGGAAAATTTTAAGGAGATATTCGCTTGATTGATTACATGTCATACATGTATGTCGCTTGCTCATTAGTTCTCGATTCGTAAAGCTATTATTCAATTAAACCTACGATCGTATCTAGGTTGTTGTTTAATAAGAATGCTAGGATACATCTTTTTAGTCATTACTCTTAAGAGAAAATATTCCCAATGAATGTTTGTTAATGATTGCAATTTTATGTCGAGGATCTATTTTAGCGTGATAACATCGGTGATCCGAAACCAAGGTATTTTTTTCATTAATTTTTCAGATTCAATTATTTATATTGATTTGGGATTTTTCTTATATTTTTCCTTAAATTTCGTGAATTGAAACCAAACCCCCTTTTTTGTTACTTTCTTTTAGTTTTAAACATCGCTAACCTTTACTGTTGAAAATTCCTCGTGGGAACGATATCTACTTACCACTACTACATTAATTTGTATTAACGTAAGTGATTTCTTTTAAATTTAGTTATAACCGACAGCATCACCAATGTCCCATACCCATTACAAGTCCAAAAAAAATTAGGTAAGATTTTCTTGAAGTCATTTTGTGATATGAGGTCTGGAACTAAAACAAATCAAGTTCTTATAATATGTTTGCTAGAATCGAAAAGAGAATAATAAATCTGTTAGTAATCATAAATGCTCTTTGTATTAAACTAATAAGATTGTTTGTTTCAATTGGTGAAGACAAACATGCTCGGTTCTCCTATACCTGTGGCATGTCACGATTCACACATTTAGGCCTTATAATGCTTTTGGTCAACGTGACACAATGACATAGGCTTTCGATCGTTGGAACAATAATCTATAAATCATTCTAAATGTTTTTGGTGGAACATAGTTATATCTGTCCTCTAGATTTCAACCCTTATACAGAACAATAATCTATAAATGATTCTTTATGTATCTAATATTAACTAACATTTGCTTAGTGTGAGTCAGTTGATTGAAAAAAAAATCAAAGTATCCTTTAAAGATTGGCATTGCCTTACCTATGATACTATTAGCCAATAGATTCTAAAGGTTAAAATGTGAGGTGAAATCTTCTCGTTTGATCCAACAGAGTTCGAGTAGAAATATTATTATTCAAAAGTTAGTACAATATAAATTTAGTATAAAAGATCATTTTTTAAAAATGTTGACAATAAAAATGTAAGGCATAATATGAGGTTTACTATTACTTCTTGTTTGTTTGCCAAATTATAATGCTCTTCAATTTGGTAAGGATGTAATTTCTTGAATCAATTTTGAGAGCCTCCTAAAAGCTGCAACTAATCTACACAGATGTGGCAAGACCTCAAAGGAACGAAGAAGTAGGATATGGTGAGATGTTTATCAGTACCTGTTGATTGTTTGCCAAATTGTAATCCTTATCAACTTGGTAAACAAAATAGGATGCCCATTTTCGAAATCAACTTGTTGATTGCAGATGGTTCCTTTCCTTCTTGTAGGAATATAGTCATCATTTCCTGTTTTGACCTTTTTTTTTTATTTTAATGAGATTCAAATCTTTGAAAAGAGTGTTGTCAAAGGTCATGTTATTTAGACAAGCCCCGTCAAAGGTCGTATATTTAGGGACCAGATTACTTGTTACTTCTATCCATTCAATAAATAGAATCTACAAAAATTGGACGACCGAGATTTTACCGGAATAGAGAGCACACCAAAAATTGGAAGAGAGGATCTTATCTTGCGCCGTGTATTTGGAGCTTATGGATAATCTAGTAGTTGTATATGATAATGTTGAACTGACATGACAATTGGCGTGTGGAAATAATTTTGGAGCCCACATAAACGGAGATCTTAATAATCATGCCACTTTAAGCGGCATTATTGAGCATACGGATATTATCATATTACACAAAGATATGGAACAAATTAGAGGATGACATAGAGCATCGCGATCATTTGTGTTGAAGACATGAGTGATATGGATGAGAATGTAGAAAAGAATATAAATGATGCTGAAGGTTATACAAGGCTGGGCTAGATGCAGATGCAAATGAGGAATTAGATGAAAGGGAAACTAGTAATGAGAAAGATGCAGATAATATACCTATGCTAATGATGAATAACAAAAGGCTTTTCCTAGTTCAAAATGATCCATATTTTGAGATAATGATAATGAATGTCATAAGGATATGTATATAGACTTATAAGATCATGAAAAATTTCCTAATCAGTGATGAGTATCTTAGCATTCAAACGTTAGGTGTTACTTTGAGAAGGCCTCGTTAAATAAATATTAGATCATAAATGCATTTAATTTGATTTTTTATTGTTATGTATATCATTTATTCTTTAGCTTTTCAGGGACACGACACGAGAGAGTCAGGAATAACATACTTCCGTCCACTACGCATGGGATGTGTGCAAAGAACATATAGCATAATTATGTGTCGAGTGGGAAAGGAAAAGATGTTTAAAAAGCTTCTTGGAATTGTGCCTGACAATACTCCCATAAGAGTATAGATTAGCATTAAATTATGTGTAAGATTTATTAAAATATCCTAAGGAAACTTAAGAGTAGGCATTTCAAAGCTAAATATCCACTTAATTTTAACTTATGGATTTGTCAGTTAGGAAAAGGCCAATTATGAGCATATTAAAGACAATCAAGACTATAATGACGAGGAGTCATTTATAGTTAAAGGAGCAATGAGAAGAAAATATTGCACTAGAAATGATGAAAATGCTAAACAAGAATAACTAATTACAATGAAATAGAGAACTATTTGAAACGGAGAAAGGCAATATGAAGGGATAAATGGAAATGATACACGTACAATCAACTTGAAAACGGGTAAGACATGCACTTGTAAGGGATGACAATGAGTAAGATTCAGTTCTGGTATTATTCTACTCATATCTATATCTATTTTTTATGACTCAATTCATATCTATATTCATATTTATCGATTTTTACGATTTACTATTTATATCTAAATCCATTGGATTGTTCGAGTTTTTGGATATTCATCGTGTTGTATAACACATAAAAATATAACTTCTAAATAGAAAATATAAAGAGCATGTTTTTGCGAACGCTCTAAATCAAAATTATTTTAATAATAATAAGTCAACATCTTGATTTATATGTCTTAAAAAATCATAAAATTAGAAAAATAAAAATTATAATATCTAATATAAAGACAACATATATTTTTCACAATCAAGAACTGGAACAAAGAGTAAAATATCTAAAGTTTCAAATTGTTTTTGCATTGACTCCACAATATTTAAACTTCATCTCCATATCATTTGTATTTTTATCATCCTATAAGAAAATAAAATACGATAAGAAAAAGATGGGGACTGAAGAGTAAAATAAGGATTTTAAAATTGTTTCTTCTAAAAAAATATTAATATTTTATTATATTTAATCATAAATATTCAAAAAAATAGAAAAATAGAGTTAATGAAAAAGGGATAAGATATAGGTATCCATCGGCCGAGTTATCACTAGACCCATATCTAAATCTATATTCACATTCATTTTTCAACATCTATTTAAAATTCATTTAAAACCCATTTTTTAGTCTCGATGCCTATTTTTTGGATCGGATAGTACAGATATTAATTAGGTTGAAAACCTACTCTTATCCCTATGTAGGGCATTAGAACTGCGTGGATACATAGCAACGCATGCATCTGTAGGGCATAAAAACTATATGGGTAACTATTGCTATTAATGTCATTTTTTATGCCAAGAAACAACTAGAGATATATGTGAATGATTGTTATAAGAACTTACAACCAGTAAGGGGAACAAAATAGTGGGTACAAAACAATCATAAAGAAGTACATCCAATTAAAGAAAGAATAATGCTTGATAGACCAGACCAAAGAAGAATATGGTGCTCAAAGTGCACTTGGTAAGCACAATTCTACCAACTAGAGGCATTTAGCTACCCATGCATTAAAGATCAAAAGTTGTAAGTGACATCAGCTCGCCAACGTTAACCATATTACACGTATAAAAGTTTGGGAATCGTAACGTATATTAGTGTTTCATTTGTTGGTCTATAATTGCAAGCCGAAGAATAAATCAACCAACTACACAAAGTTGGATGGAATTTTCAGGCCAAGAAGCCCAAAACCTATAAGGTGTGGTGTCAATCGGTGTTTTTATATGTGCTCCACCGCAGAGTAAGGTGATAGGAAAAGAAAGCATACTGCATAATCAGCAGTCTGCGTATGTTAAAGGAAGACAAGAGATGGACCACATGTGATGTTATCCGATTAGAAGTGATGAAAGTGACATTGAAGTGTAAGACAATTCATACCCTATATTCCATTGGAGGTTCGGATAAGACATAGGATGACCACACAGAATGGCCTTGAATATCAGAAATGTCCAGTCCAGTAGCAGATAGATGGAACCCGTGCCCATGATAATAAAAAAAAAACAATTGATGCTTATAAATGCATCAGTGTAACCATGCACACAAAGCCTAAAACAATCCAAACGTCAAGCGTGTCGTGTCATGGCAACCACAGCCACTGCAATATATTTTCTTATAATAAGATAGCGTAAAAGGCTGTGGCAGGATTAAAATTAGGGGATATAGAGAACTAGAGCGCATCAGTACAGAAAGTTCCCATCAACACACCACTTGCAGCCAGGGTGATTAGAAAAGAAGAGGCAAAGTGAAACAATCTAAAGTAGTCATACAAGCGATAATCAGAGAAGTGTAAAAACTTGCTTGAAACAGAACATGAATAGCAGGAATGTCAAAAAGCATGTTGTCATAACCGATTTAATGAAAAATGAATCTGAATATTTCGTGACTTATTTGCAGGGGATCACAAAACAGCATCCCTTTATAACGTCTCACACTAGTAGCTCAAACAGAAGCTGACATACAATCTGGGAGACATACAAACTCCCATAAAACATGAAAATTATAAGGACACCAACCAGCAACTTTGCCATGCATTACAAATAAAATAAAAATCAATAACTATTTCTTAATGTACTATCACAGGTGCACCTTGCCACAGATGCACGATTACGTTTATGGGAACCAATCTTCCTGAGTGTATAATTCCGCATTCAGATTTTACAGCTCACTCAAATGCCAAGAAAGGAACCTATGTTTTTCACGAATTTGAATGGAAAAGAAACCTCAAACCTCACAGACAATCCCTTGTAGCTGCTTTCTCTCTGAAGCTTATAATTCAAATCAAGAACCCTTGTTAGCACTAAAAGATCAACTGCCTCATAAGTTGAATGTAATCAACGGGGAGATGTATGAAATTCACAACCCTTCGCCTATTTACCTGAACCATTTGCCTATGATTATCTTGTGACATCCAAAATAGATCTCCTAGGTAGCAATTCCTAAAGAAATGACAAAAATAGCATCATAGGACTATTAGAACCATCTGCAACATACAAGTTAAAAGGAATTTATAGAACACATACATGAAAGGCGTTCAAATTTCATTACGTGATTTATATAGATTATACACATTGCATGCTTGCATAACAGAATGAGAGTCGATCAGTTATCTTGTTTGGATGACAATATCTGAATTGCATGCATGCATTTGGCAACTTAAATTCAAACCTATGGCAGCAAGACTTGAGAGATTTGAAATGTCAACTTTCAATTTAAGAATTAATGAATGAACTGAACAGTGAAATTATCAAATTTCTGTTTTACTGTCTCAGTGTGCATCTGTTAGTGTACAAAACTATGCAATGTAACTAAGTCTTCTAAAGTTTCAGGAGACAATTTTCCAATCGCACAACTTATTGGTGCCATACGTTATGTTTTGTGTTTATCTATCCAAACTGAAGCAGTATAGTTATGAAAATCTTACCTCTGTTTGTTTGCCTATTTGTAACGCCATAACTTCCAATATAACCTTCAGAGCTCTTAGTTGTAACATCTGAAGCTATACTACCAAGCCCATAACTAAATGAACCAGAACCATCCATATCAGGAGTAGCAGGCCTCCATGGTGAATCACCATAAACTGAATTACTGCGATATAAGTCCCCATATGTCCCGTCATAACTATTAGTTGACCCAGAAAATGTTGACGCTGGTGCTATACCAGCACCACTGTTTCTTCCATACCCTCCTCCTCCCAGACCATAGCTGCTATCACTAGCCCCATAACCCATAGAACCACCGCTATAGCTGGAAGCAGTTCCTCCACCTTGAGCTGAAATGGACGAGGGGCCCCAATTTGCTCCACTATTCCCAAATGAGATGCCAAAACTTCCACTTCCAGAACCCAAAAATGCATTCGCATTGTTAGGATTTGCTGCAGTATTGAGGCCTCCATTACCCCAGACATTCCTAGCAGTTGGGTTTAAAACAGAATCATTTCTTGTATTTCCAACACTGTAACCTATAGGAGTCGGGGTGCTATACCTGCTTGAATTTCCACTGTAATAGGGACTCAACATCCGTCCATACCCTGGACTGTTGCCAATGTCAAAACCCCCACCAAAGCTTGGACTCAATCCTGGCTCCAAGTTCATACTCATTCCATAACCAGTTGAGCTGAAGGGAGGAAACCCACTTCGACCACTGGCAAGAGGATTAAACCTACCATCTGCCCTCATTCCGAAACCTCCCAATGAGCTCATGTTGTATCCCTGTGCATAAGTGTTCAAGAAGTTGTTAGCCCTACTCAAACCAAAGTTGTATCCTATCAAAGGACTCCGAATAGGTCCAGGGGAGAGCTCCTTTGGGACTGCCTTCTTGACCTCAACCCTTTTACCATTAAGTTCATGAAATGTGTTATGCAGAACTCTGTCCACTGCCTCCTCTGAGTCATAAGTGATGAAGCCAAAACCTCTTGGCCGCTGAGTGTTGTGATCATACATCACTACAACATCAGTGATATTTCCAAACTGCCCAAAATAGCTTTTAAAGTCACTTTCAGTAACTGTAGAAGCCAGGCCCCCAACAAAAATTTTTTTGGTGCGTCCAAGACCTGGAGAGCCATGAATACTATTGGTGTTTCTTTGTAAAATGTGTTGATCATCTCTTGGAACAGCTTTCTTTGCTTCCACCTGAAAATTGTGGATAAGCAGTTATATCGAGCAACTGCATGTTGCTCTCAGTTCCAAGGAATAAATCTACTATTTAAACCCAGAACAAAGTATATTGGGCAAAGAAGATTTTATTACAGAAGTTATGAGTGAGAGGAAGAAAGAGGCAATGAAAAAGAAGAGGGACAAACTCAACTCCTAGTTCATCAAATGGGAGATATACAAATTTCAAAGTAAACGACCATCCATTTTCAAACTTAACAGTGCTAACATTTTGATATGCTTCACCACAAAACTTAGAATACGTAATGTACCATAACTGTACAAGTAATATGCATAGGAATCAAGGTCAAATTCAGGAAAATATCATGTCCAACTTACAGATTTGCCAACTTTCATGTTTTACAACTGAATCCAAATAAAGAAAGCCAAAGTAAAAGCTACTGAATTGATAACAACAGATATCCGATATCAAGCTACTCACTGTGCGGCCATCAATCACATGCTTATCCATTATCACCCTCTCCGTAACAGCAGGATCTGCAAAGACCACAAAACCAAAGCCACGGGCGCGACCAGTCACTCGATCCCTCATGATCACCGCCTCCACCACCTCCCCATATTTGCTAAAATATTCTTTAAGACGTCCCTCATCGGTGTCCCAGGAAATCCCACCAATGAAGAGCTTGCCAAGATCTGATTCCATCCCTTTTCTATTGTCAGCCGTGACAACAAAAGGCCTTATCAATCACCGATACCAATCCCAGAATGCAAAACAAATTTAAAGCATCACAGTGAATGAATAAAACTTCATAATTCAAATAGAACCCAACTATTATCAATAAACCAATATAGCTCATAGAATTATGTTCCTGATACACTCCTAGATGCCAATATAGCGGAAAAATGCGATCTTTATCAACCGATGAACGGAGCCACAGATCAAATTACGAATAAAAACAATCCAAAAGATGATAGGCCATACCTTAGATGGCAATTTAGATAGAATCTGATCGATGCACAATCAAAAAAATCAAAGGAGGTGCTTGTGAAATCCAATCTGGGATCATCTGATCCTTGACATAACAATCAAAACCCAACCCACAATTCCTGAATAGCAAAAGCTTCAAAATTTACTCACACAACCGATATAGATGAACACCCAGATAAAGTTTACTAGAGATCAAGAGAAAACCCGATTGGAAGACAGATAATTTACCATCTTGTAAAGGACCCAGATAGGAAACCAGAAATAAGTTAAGATCTAAGGAGTGGGAAGATGGAAATGGGACAAAGGAGGAGGTGCTCATACTTTCTATCCCTCTCTACAAGAGAGGCTTTATCTCTGTGTTTGTTTCTTTTTCCCCTGTGTGTCGTTTGTTTTTTTTTTTTAATGTTTTTCTTGATTATTCCACTCCTCTTAATTAAATCAAAAGAAATGGAATTCGTAGCCAAGAAGGTGATCGAGAATATATATATAGAAAGAGAGAGAGAGAGAGAGAGAGAGATAGAGATTGGCAATCCTCTGGTGTAAGAATATTTGGAGGAGCCTAAAGAGCGATGACTGGCAAGATGATGATGTCTTCTTTTAAAAATTATTTTTCTACTTTTGATCTCACTTTTTTTTAATGGTAATTCATATCTTATACTGAGCAGACTCGCATACCATGCTCTCCTCTGGTTGCATGTTGGAACCAAATCATCAAGGATTTTATTTCTCATTTTTTAAATTTTTTAACCATCCCTTTCCACCTTACTTAATTAGACACCACCTACATTTGTCTTCCTATTTTGATCTAAAGATTAAAATCTTAGATAATAAACTAGTCATTTTGATATTAAATACCAATCATAAATTTATTTTGATTGTCAATAAAGTATATTAATCTTTGATTATAGCAGTACTAATTAATGATTGATTTCATCGTAATAGTAAAAAAAGTCTTAGATATGGATGACAACGGGTAAAGTTCGGTTCGGGTATTACTGTATTCATATCCATATCCACTTTTTATGACTCAACCCATATTCATATCCATATTCATATTCATTGGTTTTTACGATTTATTATCCATATTTAAATCTATTAGATTGTTCAAATTTTTGGATATCTATCGGATTGTATAGTACATAAAAATATAACTTCCAAATAGAAAATATAAAGAGCAGATTTTTGCAAACGCTCTGAATTAAAATTACTTTAATAATAATAAGCTAAGATTTTAAGTTGTGTCTTAAAAAAACCATAAAATTGGAATAATAAAAATCATAATTTCTAGTGCAAAGACAACATATATTTTTCACAATCAAGAACTGAAATAAAGACTGAAATATCTAAAGCTTCAAATTATCTTTACGTGAATTTTACAACTTCTAAACTTTATCTCTATATCATTTGCATTATTATCATCATATAAGAAAATAAAATATGATGAAAAAGGTGAAGACTGAGAATTAAAGTATAGATTTTAAAACTGTTTCTTTTCAGAAAATATTAATATTTTATTATATTTAAGATAAATATTCAAGAAAAACAGAAAAATATAGTTAATAAAAAGCAGATAAGATATGAGTATCTATCGGTTCGGGTTATTACTAGACCCATATTCAAATTTATATATACGTATATTTCAGCATCTATTTAAAATCTATTTTTGAGTCTCCATGTCCATCTTTCGGGTTGGATAGTGCAGATATTAATCGAGTTGAAAATTCACTGACATCCTTAGTCTTAGAATAACACGTAAAGTTGATCAGTTGTCAGTAAAACCTTGATAAATGAATATTCGATAAATTAATAACCTCGATTAAATAATAATTTTCTCCGGTCCTGACTTGGGCCAATGGGATAAAATAATAACCTCGCTAAATGCATAAGA
>JANVCQ010000005.1:23657210-23674066 GCA_025531925.1 Erythroxylum plowmanianum | reverse complement strand
TTTTCAAAGTTTTGATTAACTCTGATTTACTCAAGTTTCTGTAAAAGAAATTGATTTTAGCAAAATGTCTTCAAAAGATTTTCAAAAAGGGGAATACACAATTCAACCCCCCCTTCTCATGCATTCATATATCGTATTATAAGCTTTGTAATAACGTGTGATTCACTTCACGTCTGTTTAAGCATCTTAAACTTTCACAAGTTCAATTTTGCTCCCATTCTTATAAGAAACTCTTTCTCTAAAAAGACAACATGTTTCGAAATAAACACCTTTTGTGTCCTATAGTTTTCTTTGGATATCCTACAAACAGACACTTGTTAAATTTAGTTTCAAGCTTATCTGACTAAATCCACTTCACATAAATAGGACAACCTCAAACTTTCATATGAGAAAGATATGGTTTATTGTTAGTCCATATCTCATATGGAGTAACATCAACTGACTTGGATGGGACTTTATTTAATACATAAACAAAAGTTTCAAGTGCATACCTACAAAAGGATTTTGGTAAATTTGCTAAACCCATTATAGACCTCATCATGTCTAACAAGGTTTGGTTTTTCATCTCAGCCACATCATTGTGTTGTGGTGTGTAAGGTGGAGTCTACTAGGACAATATTTCATTATCCCTTAGATAAACGAAAAACTCTTAGCTTAAGTATTCATCACCTCAATCCGATCAAAGTGATTTAATACTTCTCCCAAGTTGTTTCTTAACTTCATTTTTGAATTCTTTGAACCTTTTAAAGGCTTTAGACTTGTATATCTTAAGATACACATACCCATATTAAGAATGATCATCGATAAAGGTAATGATGTATACGAAATCACCTTTGGCATGTATGGACATTAGAACACATATATTAGTATGTATTAGGTCTAAAAGTCCACTAGTTCGTTCACCCTCTTCCTTAAAAGGTAACTTATCATCTTGCCTAATAAACAAGATTTGCATATGTCATATGATTCATAATCAAATGACCCTAAACTACCAGACTTGTGTAGTTTCGACATGCATCTCTCACTTATATGGGTAAGGTGACAATGTCATAAGTAAAGCGATTTCACCTTATCTCGTTTTATTCTCTTTTTATTATTGATATTTAGAACTGGAGTTAGACATATCCAATATGTATATACCATTACACAATGTACCCAAAGCATATAACATTCCATTTAAATAAATTGAACAACCATTGTTACTGAAATTTAAATAGAATCTAGCTTTATTAAGACTAGAAATATACATTACATTTTTAGTCAAAGCAGGTACATAAAAACAATTGTTCAATTCTAGTACAAGCCCACTAGGGAGCGTCAATACATATGTGTCTACAGCTAATGTAACAACTCTTGCTCCATTGCCCACTTGCAAATGTAACTCTCCCTTGTTAAGTTGTCTACTATTCCTGAGGCCCTTTATATCAGTACAAATGTGTGAGCTACAACCGGTATCTAATACCCGTATATTGTTATCGGAAACATTATGAATATCAATAACATAAATATCTGAAGTAGACGGGGCATCAGATGCCTTCTTCTGCTTCAAGGACTCCAGACATGCCTTGCAGTTTCTCTTCCAGTGGCCATCCTTGCCACAATGAAAGCAAGTTCCATTCGAGGCTGTCTTCTTTACCTTTTTGACACCTCCCTTAGGCCCTACAGACTTCTTCTTTTGGCTCTTTTTGTTCGAACCAGAAGAGTCCACCAACATCACAACCTTGTCCTTATGGACAGATGGCTCAACAACCTTAAGCAAGTTGACTAGCTCAGGAATTGTGCTGGATATATTATTCATCCAATATTTAAGAATAAATTGTGAGTAACCATCAGTTAAACCCATCAAAATTAAGTCAATACTTAATTCAAGATCCAAAAGAAAACCCAAGGAGGCCAACCGCTCGATGTAGTCATTAATCTTCAGTACATTCTGCACTGGAGATGTCTCCTCAACCATCTTAGAGTAAAAGAGCAATCGCGAAGTCTCGAACCTTTCAGACTTTGCTTGCTCATCAAAGAGCTCCCTAAGATGATAGACTATGGTAAGAGCATCCATAGCCTCGTGTTGCTTTTGTAGCTCTAGTGACATAGTGGCTGGTATAATACAACTCACCATCTCGCTATCATCGAGATGCTTCCCATATTTCCTCTGATCATCATCAGAAACATTAGCAGCAGGGGGATCGAGAAGTGGTTCTTCCAAGACATAGCCAAGCTTTTCAGACATGAGAACTATTCTCAAGTTCTTAAGCCAATCAAGGACGTTTGGTCCAGTTAACTTGTTAGCTTCCATTAATGATCTTAGATTCACACTAGTACTTATAGTGTTGACTCGGATAATAGCAACCTATCGTCAAATAGAGAAAAATTAGAATGCACTTAAATGCATGTCTATAAGGACATTAACATCATGCATTATGGCTCCCACAACTTTTACAAATTCATAACCCTCAATATAAATCTGAGAGAATTCGTAGAGAAATTCTCCTAGTGGGATGATATCCAATATCCTTAAAAATGACCTTGGGTTTGCCCAACAAGCCACCTTAGTTCAACTGGTAGGTATCGATCTTACCAATTGCGTCTCCAATGCAATCGGTAGGTATCGATCATACCAATTCCTTTTACTAACTTGGCTAAAATTACTATTGTATGTTATTTCGATTGGAATCAATATTAATCTAATTAACATGAATTCCTAATTCCAGAAATTAATTCATAATTAATTTACTTAAAAATAATTCTTTGATGTCTAAAATTAAACAACTTTAATTTTGTCATACATGTCAATTTTTCTACTCTTACTAGAAAATTTATTGCTCTACTAAAATTAATTTCTATAATTTTTCAAAATTTACAAAACATCAAATCATCATTCCAAGCATTTATAGATCATTTCATGATGATTAAAATAATTTAGAAATCACCCAAAAATTATCCTGATCACCAAAATACCGATAAGATACCAAAAACAACACATATGAGTTCTAAAATTTTCTGGAAATCAAATTTTGAGCAAAATCATTTAGGCATGCATGAAACATCAAACTAATACATTTTTATCATGTAAAATATTTTTAAGATTTTGGAGTTGAAATATAAACATACAAAAACATCAAACAAAACAGATCCTACAATTTTTGAAAAGCTGTCCAGATTTGAAAATTTGTTTAATAAAATTATTAAAATTTTTTAATAATTCAAAAAATTATAAAGGCATAAACACATTTTAAATATGTTCACATAAATTTTCCAAATTCAAATTCTATGAAAATCATATATAACCTCATCAGTTTATCCAATAGACATCACATGCCTAATAGAAAGAAAGATTTCGTGCGTGTTATTGTAAAGTCAAAATTAAAGATTTTAATCACATTAAAAATATTTTCAACCACATTGAATCATTCATATACATCTTATGAACAAATTGGTGAAAGAAAATTGTGAAAATCATTTTTCTATAATTAAGTTTGAACAAAATAGTACCAGACCCTAAACTGTCACAACCATGAAAACAGTTTTCACATGTCATGTATTTTACATCTAATAAGGCACAAGATGATTTTGATACCACTATTAGGGTCCGATAATGCATCTCATACATAATATATATCAAATATATGCAGCGGAAATAAAATGGAACCTCAAAAACCAAATATACTCATGCAAAACAAAAACATGAAATGTAAGATGTTTATATACCTTTCTGATAATCTCCTTCATTCTTTAATCTTCTCCGCATTGGGTTGTCATAAACTACAACGATCAATGCAGACCGTCTCTAATGAAAGTCAGCACAAAGATATATAGAAGGATGAACCCTTACTAGGAGATGGATAGAATTTTTTCTTTATGCTAGCAAAGACAAGAACTCTTGAGAGAATTATAGAGAAAAAAATGTGTGTGCAAGAAAAAGATCCTTTCTTTTCCTTTTTTATGTGTCTTACATAAGATGCACGAAAATCATCTCAATTTTCTGCACCATTTATCCTTCCATAACCCCCATCACTAATGGAAAGTTATGAAAATGGTTATGAATAGCATGTATTAACGGAAGTTATGAGAAGTTAATGATCATGAATAACATGCATTAATAGAAGTTATGGGAAGTTAGTGACTATAAATAACATGCATTAATGGAAGTTATGAGAAGTTAATGACCATAAATAACATGCATTAATTGAAGCCAACAACACTTGTTTCTAATCCATTCTATGCAATGTTTTCTACCACAATCACTTCGCTATACAATCCCAAAATAGTCTCTCATATCTTGAATCACCATTCAAGACTATTTTACTTATCCTTCATATCTCTTATGTGTGTGACCCATTAGGTTCCCAGTTATGTTGGTCACTTGAATTAACACTTAATTCAAGTAAGTCAAGAGTGGTATCTAGTAACACGTCATGACCTTCAATTGACCGGGAAGTTAGTGGTTTGACTATGAACCCTTCCATATGCAATGTTGCCATGCAATTCGTCCTTCAACTATCTATACCCCACTTGGTTCAGAGTATGGTCAAAGTGTCAACTTCCATTAGATTGACTACATTATATCTAGTCCAAGTGCTATTAGATCTTGTCTTGAGGATCTCCTTACTCTATATATCATTGAAGACTCTCTTCATGACATATATTTACTCTGGCCAGAGGCTCCCAATTAATGACCTCGATAAGAGGCTGTATGTATCATCTCCTTCTATTAGGAGTGGTGAATCCTTTATTAGCTACTCAATTTCCTCCAAACACCTCAAGTTGTACCTAAACACCACCTTATGAGTAACCCCTAAAAGGCATCGATGAATAGAGTCAAAGCATATGATCAGTATCTGAGATATCTTTGAACACCTCAAGTCAAAAAATACTTATACCATTATTATGATGAGACTATCATAACATTGGAATAGAACATCCATATGATTGTCTCATAGTAGGTCAATCTAATGTATTTACTACCCTTTGTAAGCATCTATATGTTAACTCTAAACAACTCATGTCTATAGCTTATGAGATATACCGTTTGATCTAATCAAGGAGTATAACATGCGTTAGTCTATTCAGATTAATAACATCACATCTCATTAATCTTATAACTAAGGAAAGTTTAGATACTAACATAATTAAACATGATAGGAATCTCATTATCATGATCTCATCATGATTTCCTTCGTGCTATATTTTATATCAAGGACTTCATTAAATCCATTTAATATCAACATCAAATCCATAAATATATGAACATCAAAATAATGAAAAATGCCTTTATTAATCATAAAATGATTTGTATAATAAGTGCTAAAGGTGATTGCCTTTAAAGCACTTCTCTAACAACCTTATTACATCTTCACCTCTTTGTAACCTTTAGATTTTGAACTATTTTTAGACTTGCCATGATCATTGGGACTCGTACTCTTGTTCCTCCCCCTGCTTTCTGTCATGAAAGCCTGCATATTGTCAACTTCAATCTCCTTTCTTTTGATTTCTTCATTAAACATACTCTCTTTGATTACATCAAAAAAAGGCACACCTTTAGGAGCTAAGATGTTAATCTTCACCATTAATGTTTCCTAACTATCTGGTAATGAACTTAACAAGAATAAAACTTGGAGCTCATTATCAAGAATAATCTTTATTGTAGTCAATTTTTTGATTATATTATGGAAATCACTTAGATGTTTCGAAACTGATTTCCCAATCTTTAACTTCAAGTTCGCAAGCATCTTATTCAGAGAGACCTTGTTGTGAGCAGTCTTCCTTTCATACAGACCTTCTATTTTCTTCCATAACTCAAAAGGATTTGTTTTTTAAGACACATGGTTGAGTATGCTAATATCAATCTATTGTCTCATAGTGCCTAGAGTTTTCCGCTTCATCTTTTCCCATTTTTTGTCCGACATCTTTTTAGGACCATCGTCCTTCACACCTCTGTCCTCATCAATAGGATCAAAAAGATCAATGCAATATATAAGGTCCTTCATCATAAGCCTCCATATCAAGTAATTTGATGACGTTAACTTGACCATAGAGATGCTTTCACTTTCCATTACGATAGCTTTAATACCACTTGTTGGGAGAAAAAACACAATAAGAAACTAAACAATGAAACAAATTCCAAGATTTAACGTAGAAAACCCTTCGATGTAGAGGGAAAAAGTCACAGAGCAAATCGATAAAATAAATTTACTAAACTCAATAAAGATTTTAAAAAATGTTGATCTCTCACCTCCCCCATTCTTTGTTCGAAATCTTTTCAGGTTTTGAAGGAACATCATCCTTTACACCTCTATCCACATCAATAAGATCAAAAAGATCCTCGCAATACATAAGGTCTTCCATCATGGGCCTCCATATCTTGTAAGTTTATGACGTTAACTTGACCATAGAGTTGCTTCCACCTTCTATTACGATAGCTTTGATACCAGCGGTTTGGGAGAAAAATAATTCAATTCTCTAAAAAAGTCAACTGGATATGAACTACAAGAAATAACTCTTCAAATTACAGCAGCAGAACAATACAAGAATAAGAAATTAAACGATGAAACAAATACCAAGATTTAATGTGGAAAACATTCCAATGTTGAGGGAAAAATCACAAGACAAACCGATAAATAAATCTATTTGTCTCACAAAGTTTTAAGATTGAAACTAAAGTTGATATCACAATCAACAAATCTTCAAATTAATCCAGAAAAATCAAATAAGGATGAGAATCTAACTCTCTTTGCTCTATCTCATGAGTTATTTATAGACTTTTCTAGCTTATAATTCAAAATCCTAATTGAACTGAGCTAACTAAATCACATCTTATCCTAATTAGATTACATTATATTATTTTAATAAGATAACATCCTTATCTAAATAGAACTTTATCTGATAGGATTTATCTACATCGCTACTAAAAAGGTAAGAGATTATATTTAACTAAAAATGAACTAAAAATGATTCATCCCTATTTACGAAAATCTTTACTATCTTCAAATGATTCTTCTACATAATCTTTATTTTTTATCGTTAATATCTATTTGTTGTAATCTCAACACAAATCTCATTCTACGGTATAATAAATTCTAATTAATATTGAATAATAAGAAGAAGAGGAGGAAAGGATGAGATATATACGTCTACGTTTTATGATGTTTGACGGGTATCACAATATTCAGGTTTTAGTTTAGAACCAAATTATACAATTTCTTTCCCCTTCAAAATAAAAAAAATTAAAAAGAAAATGCAGAAAAAGAAAGGACAAGCCAATGACACATCTTCAGAATGCAGATCCAATGTAACAAGTCAAAAAGTCTCCCTCTCTCACACAAAACAAAGTTTCTTTCAAATTTACCAAATTGTCCCTACCCTCTTCCTTTTCTAACATTTCTCCTCTTCTTCGCTGTTCTTGATCCTCCACTCGCTGCTCTCTCCCTCTCAATGGACAACTGCTACAACATCCAGCGAGGAGTCCATGCTGTCGGCGCCGGAGATTCAGGTGATCCGGCTGCGATATTGGACTCCGATTCCCGCGGCGTTGCCGTTGTCGGCGCCAGGTACAAACTCATGTCGCCGGCGAAGCTTCCGATCTCGCGGTCGGCGTGCATCACGATCCCTCCCGGTCTTAGTCCCACTTCGTTTCTAGAATCTCCGGTTTTGCTCTCTAATGTTAAGGTTAGTTGTGGATCGAGCTCGCTTTTCCTTTTTTTGTTAGTTTCTGTGTCGTTTATGAGAAAAATGATGGATAGTGGGAATGGTGCGAAATGAACTCGGTTTTATGTGCTTTCTGAGTGGTGTTTGGTTGCTCGATCAGTTTAGCTGGAATTTGAAAGCGTTGAGATCTTTTTTGGGACTGAAAAAAGTAAGGGAAATGACGATTTACTGACTGTGTTGCCAAACAGAGTTGTTAATTTAGAAATTTTTAGTCAGTGAAGCATCCACCAGTTGAAGATTCAAAGCTTTTTTGTTTTTCGCTTTTTGAGTTCTTCATTCAGTTTCTCTCTCCTTTTTTTAATGTTTATAAAAAGAATGGTATTGTTTGGAGATTCCTGTCCATAGTTTATGGAAGTTGGTGTAATTATCAAGTGGATGAATTGATGGTGCACTTGCATTTCTGTGTTGAAGATAATAATCTTTAAAAGGAGATGCTCGTTGTTTCATCCTATATACTCAAAAGTTGAAATGCCACTTACTATTTTTGTCTTATTTTATGTTCATGTGACTAGATTTGTGTATATTTAGTACTTATTATGTTGAATACTGAAGCTTGATTCTGATGCTTAATGAAATGAAATTTTACATTGGCGCATTGTCCACGTGGTTTGTTCTATCAGAATTTGTTTGGAGAATATTCTTTGTGGTAGTAGCATGGCTTTTTGCTTTTTCTAATGCCACTGTTGATTTTTCACGTAATGGATCTTTCCCTTTATTTGTTTCTTTTGGTTTGTCTACGCTTTAAGATAGTTGGATGTTCCTCATTAAACAAATAAAAATTAAAGAACTGAACAATTTTTGCGCCTGGAATATGGAATAAATGCATTCATTTGAAAATTGATAGTTTTCTTGTGAGGCATAAATGCAGATAGTTAAAAGAATATGTGGGTCAAGGAAAAGCCTATCTAGAGCTGAATGCACTTTCAAAAATGCAGCACCAAGCATATGACATTGGTTAAGACTTTTGATCCTTCAAGTCTATTCATTAATTTGTATTGGACTAAAAAAGAAATGTTACGCAAAGTAACATCACCCATTATTCCATCTATGATCTTTGTTTATAAGTAGTGGCACATTTGTTCTTGTAAGAATCATTTGGCTCATATGATTGGGTGCTTTGATCTTCTTCTATTTAATGTGGCTGATGAGGAAGGATTTTTAGAAGATCTGCAGATGTTGTTATTTGGAGAAATGTGGAGGTAGCAGTGTGATATCTATTCCATTAGTTAGTTCAGTCACAGATGTAGACTTAGGACATACAAGGATAAAACTTTCCTTGTTTCCCTTTTATTCCTTTTTTCTTTTCAGTAGATCAGCTCCGTCTTTGTCAGTATTAGAAGAGTGGGAAAGCAATTGACTCAGCATAGCTTCCTAAAAGGTATTTTCCAAATGAATAGGTTCTTACTATTTGTCATTTTTGCAGGCAGAGCCTTCCCCAACTACTGGTTCCTTTGCTAAACCTCAATTAGCACATGGTTCTCTTGTCTCAAATTCTTACCCTGCAACTATGGTTTCCCCTAATGCTATTGGAGAAAGAAATTCTAACTGCTTTGAATTCAGACCCCAAGCTATTCCAAACACGGTAATTTGTGATGCAACTAATCAATTGTCAGCATGCCGGGTCCAATTTTATACTTTGAGAATCAAGTTATACTCATGCATCCTAATTAATATTCAGATTTAACCTTGACACTGCTCTCATCTTTCATAACTATCTTCTGTTATGTTGCCTTCTTTCATTTGTCTGCAAGATTGAACTGTCAGTTGATGATTGTTATTTTTCCTGACATTTTTCATTGACTTCAAGGCTTCTGCAGATATGAACGTGCATAAAAGTGACCAATCTATTCAAGATCAAAACCAAAGTCAGCTTCGATCATTTGCGTCATCTTCTCCGGTTAAAAGTGAGGCAGCAGTATCCTCAAGTGAGTTAAGTCTATCAGCACCTCTGCGTATGGCTGATAGAGGGAATAGTGCAGCTGTTGAAGTTGATCCTGACGAACTAAAGCAGACTGGGCTCTCTAATACTGGTCTTCAGGCATCTCAATCTGATCATAAAGGAGGTGGGACTGCCATTCTGTCTGATGATGGGTACAACTGGCGAAAGTATGGGCAGAAACATGTGAAAGGAAGTGAATTCCCTCGGAGCTATTACAAATGTACACATCCTAACTGTGAGGTGAAAAAGCTATTTGAGCGCTCACATGATGGACAGATAACCGAGATTATGTATAAAGGAACACACGATCATCCTAAGCCTCAACCCAGTCGTCGATATACCTCTGGCTCTGTTCTGTCCTTACAAGAAGAAAGATCTGACAAGATTTCATCTTTACTAGGCCATGATGGTAAAGCAGAAACTTTATAATTTTCTCTTTGTAAATCTTCTTTTTGTCTTATTATCTTTTAACTAATGTGCTTCTGTTATGTTGTTTTCCTCTGCAGATAAGACATTGGGTTTGTGTGGTCAGATGTCTCAATCTGTGGATCCAAATGGAACTCCTGATCTGTCTCCCGGTGTAGCAAATGATGATAGCATAGAAGGTGCTGAGGATGATGAGGATGCCCTTGCGAAAAGGAGGTACTTAATACTTTCTCAGGTCATTCATGAATACTGATCACCCAATGGTTTACCAACTAATGTAAGGTCAATTGCTTCATACAGGAAGATGGATCCTGGGAGTTTTGAGATTATGCCAGTTGTTAAGCCAATAAGGGAACCACGTGTTGTTGTTCAAACTCTGAGTGAGGTTGACATCCTGGATGATGGGTACAGGTGGCGTAAATATGGGCAGAAAGTGGTGAGAGGCAATCCTAATCCAAGGTATGAATTCAGTGTTGTTAATATTAATTGAATACATATTGATATTGTGCTCACTTTATGCACTTTCAGAACTAATTTTGGATTCTAATCCAAAAGACATTCTATAAATTGATAGATGTCCTGTATTTTGAGGTCTAGTGCTGTCATGGCATCATGGGTATGAGTAACTTCTGGTTGTTCCAGTCTGATCACAGTGGGACAAGTGACAACTAGTTTCTATCTTATTTGCTTGTGTATCTTCCTTACGTGTCTTTTGAAAGACCTTTTAGGCAACTTATTCATTCAGAGTTGTACAGAGCAGATCTTCTTATAATGTCACCATTACTTTTGTGTTTTGGCATCAATGTGTAGGCCTCAGTTCCTCCAATAAATTCATTTTTGCTGTTAACTTCAGTACCAAAGGAAACTTAAGTTTCCAAATATGGATGTCAAAGTAATGCGATACTTGCGCAAGTGCAGATTTGGAATTTATGCTACCGAAACATGTTATAAAGTTGTTGATGCTGTTGATAGTGGTTCAGTTATTGGCTGATTGATTGTTTGGGAACAGGATTCTTTTAGTCTGGGACTCCATAAAAAGGCAATGCATAAGAATATTTGTGCTGTTATTTGAGAGAACAAATAGTTAGAAATAGCTTAAATATTATCACTTCTTGTCTGGCGGTCTTATGTGGTTAGCTATTTCTTACATATCTTCATGTTCATAAATAGTCTTCATGAGCTTAAGATGTTTCATCTCTTCTCATGTTTACTCTTTCTTCAGGAGTTACTATAAGTGCACAAATGCTGGATGCCCAGTTAGGAAACATGTGGAGAGGGCATCTCATGATCCAAAAGCAGTTATAACAACATATGAAGGGAAACACAATCATGATGTGCCTGTATCAAGGACCAGTAGTCATGACACAGCAGGATCAACAGCAATGAATGGACCACTAAGGATGAGATCAGATGAAAGCGATACAATTAGCCTTGATCTTGGTGTTGGGATTAGTTCAGCTGCTGAAAATAGATCGAGTGATCAACAACAAGCTTTGGATTGTGAACTTGCACAAATCCAACTCCAAACAAGTGGATCCAATTTCAGAATGGTTCAAGGAAATCCAGTTACAAGTTACCATGGTGTTTTAAACGGCGGCATGGATCAGTATGGATCTCAACAACGTGGGAATGATGGTCGTGGTATTACAATTCCACCTCTAAACCACTCTTCTTATCCATACCCAAAAAACATTGGAAGATTATTAACTGGTCCATGACCATGAATATTTCCTAACTTCCACGCAAAGTAAATAAAGTCCTATGGAATTTCAAATTTCCTTCTATAAAGTTCCAGTTTCTCTTCCCACAAATGCTAGAATCTTAATTCCAGGCAGCGAGACTTGCTCTATTTGTTCCAGCTCACTCTTCCTAGGGCAGATCTTTGTATTAGTTTTCCTGGATGTAAATTCTACCATTTCCTACTGCTCTTTTATCAGCTTGGTTGACGCTCTGTACAAATATGAAAGTGACAGGTATTTATTCCCAACAGAATATGTTTGTTGTAAATACTGTTTGAAGTGCATACCTTACTCCCAAAAGGGAGAAGATACTGAAGTTATTTCTCAATGCTCATAGCTATCCACCACTTCTATGCCTTTTTTGTCAGTCTTGCAACGTTAAAATTTTGAATGGCATCTCACTTAAGAAAATATAGTAAGCCATCATGAAAGAGACGATGTCATCTGAGGCTCATGGGGATGTGGAAGTTGTTCATTGGACCCAACTGTCTGCCAATCTATTCTTCAGACAAATACAAACCGTAGCCATTAAATTCTCTTGGACCTTCAAATTTTGTCCTTTAGTAAATGTCAGAAGAACCAGCAGGCAGAACAATGGGAAGGCAACAAACAAGGCTGTTATGGTAAAGTCTTCACTCCATTGAACTCGGAACTCTTGCTATCACTATTCTTTCCTGAGGTAAACTCAAGTGAAGTTTCGTTATCAACGAAAGTACAAATAAGGCATTGTACGTAGAGCATTCGGAAGCTTTTACTGCACCATTTGGTCTTATCTTCAGTAATCATTCAACCAAGTAATGGGCCAACTCTCCACTACCAATTTTCCGAACTAAATCCTTCCTCAATGTCTAGAAAGGTTCCCATACTGAGACCTCCAGTACTTACCAATGGGAGAGGGAAGGAAGAAATGAAAGTTTTGTGGGTGTCCTTGATAGAGAACGTCAACCGTGCGAACGAGTCAAGTGATGTGATTAACCGGCCAAAACTATCTAACCGCAACCTGAAACGGTGCTGACAAGGATTACGTACACAGAGAGCTTATTCATCAAATGGAGAATTCATTAAGTATATATATATACTAAGGACAAAGGGAATGGACGATTACGAAATCCATCTCATTCGTCCATTTAATCTAATGGTTGGATTCCGCTGCATTCTGTGCCCATTCGTTCACTTTTTTTTTCATCCATTTATTATTATTATAAGTATATATATAAGTATTCCATTGCGTTTTGTGACTCATCCACGAAGTACAATTGCATTTTAGCTTTATTCATTCATTCGGTGGGATGTTTTTTTGAATCATAATAAGTAGTTAATGTTTTTTAATTTAAATATACTTATATGTAAATAATAGTTAATGAAATAATTATGATATAATTAAGTTGTTAGTGCACATGTATGTAAATGAAATATACACAATGCATGTTCATGAGAACAGGTTGAAATCACGGTTCATAACTAATTCAATCGCATCCAGATTTTTTGAAAGACTGAACTGTTCTTATTCTGAAATAGAACACAATGCTCTCGGGTGCACTCTATCAAACCGTCCCACACTTTTTGCTCAATTTCTCTTCAATCATTTCAGATGGCTGAAATTTTTGGTAGAGAGGTTGAGCAATATGTTATAGGTCCAATGGTTCAAGTCTCGTGTCATTTAGAGGTTGGATAAAGAAGATATAACCAAAAGATTGAAGGGTGTTGCGTCAGCCTCCAACTTGCAAAGTCGCGATCGTGTTGAGTTGGCTATTGATTTTGCATGCACGATCGTGATTTTGGCCATCAACTAACGAAGTCATGATCGCGACGAACAATAGCTAACCTCCATAATTTTCAATCCAGAAATCAAAAAATTTCAGGCTTTATATCATTAAAAAGTTAAAAAAGAAAGATCTGCAACTTTCATGTAGACAATTTTGTCAAAATCTTCCTAGATCAGTATGGTTTAATCATGGAAGTTTTAGACCACATTTTTACCCCTTTCTCTTTTCTTTAAGTATATATATTATTGACAACCTTCATTATTAATTGCTAATTATATACCTTTTTCTCTTTTCTGTAAGTATTTATATTATTGACAACCTTGCATTATTAATTCCTAATAATTATTAAGTTTTATATAATAATATTATGTTTATATAAATGATAGTCACGTCTGTTTGTATTAAGCGACAGGTGTGATTTCCATGGTTGTGAGGAGAGGAGTCACAGACGTGACTTTCATTCTAGAAATTCAAAAATTTCAAAGTTTATATCATTAAAAAGTTGAAGGAAAGATCTACAACTTTCTTAAAGATAATTTAATCAAAATCTTCCTACATCAATACAGTTTAATTATGAAAGTTTCTGTCCATATTTTTACCCCTTTTTCTCAGTTTTTTTTTTATCATTTTTGTCTCAGTATTATTACTGAATCTCGCTCAAATACAGTTACGTTTCTACCGGATATTAATACTGAGCATTTATTTAACTCTGAGTTCTTTTATATTGTATCAAAATTAATAATAGTTGGGTATAATAAATATTTTGAATTAATATAAACTGTTTATTATTATTCATTATTTTAGACCAAATATGTTAACATATTTCAAATTTTTATTAAAAAAATATTTATAATTTAATCCAAAATAGCCAGACTTCCATAAATAATCCAAAAACGAACTGGCACAGAGTATTGAGCTGCTCGTGATCTTAATTTATATGACAAAATACATCCTTTTTCTAAAAGAACTTTGCTGAGGGTTATAATAAAACAAAACCTTAAGGTTTGTGAAAGAAAGTTCACGGCTCATCATAGACTTATAGAGTGCTAAGTACGCAAAATGAGTCAAAATTATTAATGAAAAATATTAATAAATATTAGCAATTATTCCCCAGTTCTTGATGTTCCTGCATCTTATTCTTTTTGTTTCCTTTGTTTTATTTTTTATACGCTTTTTCTTGCTACGATATCTAAAAAAATATTAATAAATATTAGCAATTATTCCCCAGTTTTTGTTGTCCCAACACTCATTCTTTTTGTTTTCTTTCTTCTGTTTTTATACTCTTTTTGTTGTTACAATATCTCATTCTTTTCTTTTTTCTTTCCTTTTTCCTATTTTTTCCATTTCTTTTCACAATAATCACCAAACATAACTAACATTAACGTCTGCATATAATTGCTATTAATCAGTCCCAGTCCTTTAAAAGAGTTGCCTAATTCAATCTTTAAGTATATCGCTCAATCCTATTTCTATTATGATACAGTTTGCAGGCAATAACTCCTAACCTAATATACAACATAATAGTATAAACAAACATCATAACTACTGAAACCAAATAAGACACCACAAAATTAATACTGATGCATATTGACAAAAAAATTTAGAAACATCAAAGAAGGAAATGCATGAAACAAAGACAACAAATGAGAATTTTTTTTTACATTGATGAAGAAGGTGGAGGTGATGGAGGTGGAGATGAGACGTGAAGTCCTTGCATCTCCCAAGCCATATGAATTTTCCTCTCTAACTTTCTCTGTTGACGGGCTATCAATTACATTTGTTCATTCATCTCATTAAGTTGTTTTTGTGTGTTATTGGAAGTTCTAACCAACAATATGTAAACTCTTTCCTAATCCTTTGGTGCACCTTCGTCCTCGCTTGATTCATACGACACGATAGGAGGTGCAGAATTGGAAGCGTCGTTTGAGAACCTGAATTTATATGTAGCACGTGTCCGATGATCTTTAAACTGCATCTTATCATGTAGCATTATTTCCACGCATCTTAAATATGGCGCATCAAAAAACTCACGCTTCATAAATGTTAGCCCACTAACATCAACTTGAAAATGCTTGGCCAGAGCAGTAACTGAATAGCCCATTCCTAGCGATGCTCCTTTTTTTGTCACAGATTGAATCAGAGATTGGAAAAAATGAACGAACATGTTAGGTATGTTCCTTTCATCTATGCAATATAATAACGACAATTCCTTAGCTGAGCATTTGTTGCTTTGATTTTTTCTAAAGATAGCGTTACACATGAATTTATGGAGCAATAAACGAACAGGAAAAATTATGTAACAATTCAATACATTATGAGGATCGAACTCAGGCAAATCAGTTAAAAACTTCCAATAGGTTGTAGTTGAGAAGGTTTGATGGCAACCTTTTACCTGTGTCCTAAGAAACTGGAAAAGCTCCTATAACAAACTCTCATCTAATCTATAAAGTTGACCTCGTAATCTAAACCAAAATTTCTTAGTTTTATTTGATTTAAACTTCAATGATGTGAAGAATTCTAATGTGAGTTCAGGAGAAATCAGATAATCTATCTGTACAAATTGTCCCCAACCGCCTCTATTAGAGAATGCCATTAGTTTATCTTTTAAACCTATCTGCTCTAAGAGGCTGAAATCGAAATATCGTGGAGTGATAATCGATTTTTTTAAAGAACCAAACACCTCGACCCTTCTTTTGTCGAATAAATAGGAAAAGGAGCGTTGTAATCAGCTACCATGTCTACACCCATTTTAGTTCTCAGCTTAGCTTCAATTTCTTTAACACTTTTGTTCGATCTCGGAGGCATGACGACATAAAAACTTGCAAAAATTAGCTAAAGAAATGGGACCAATTTTAGAACCCTAAAAAATAAGAATCTGCAAAAATTGAAGGAATAGAGGAGAAACAAAGACAATTATGACTCGAATGCTCGCAAATGTCAAGCTTTTAATGAAAAATTTTGGTTAACTTACAAGATTTCGTGGAAACTTTCAACAAAATTTGCGATATTTGTGAAAGGAGAGTTGAGTGAAAGGAGAGTAGAAAAAGAGGCGTGCAAAGAAAATAGAAGACCTGTTTTAATTTATTTACACTTCTTATAGGCCGCAACCTATGCTGACCATTTTAATAAAAAGATTATTTATTTTAAATTTTTAAAAAACACATTTACAATTTAATTCATTTTTACAATTTTCTTCTATTTTGTGTTAATTGTAATTTTGTATAATCAATTTCCTATTCGAAATATAATTTATTTATTTTTTTATTGTCCGAGTGTAGGAGTGCC
>JANVCQ010000005.1:23637509-23653527 GCA_025531925.1 Erythroxylum plowmanianum | reverse complement strand
TGAATTAAGAGTCAAAAAGTGCATTAACAATCATGAAAGTGTAGCCAATTAATAAGATAAACTTGGGCTCAATCACACATACTTCTGTTGAGATTTAAAAATCCCTTATGTGGAATATGCCACCTTAATACCGAGGAAGTACCTTAGTTTCCTAAGTTCTTTTTATCTCAAACTCTTTTACTAGTCCTTCCTTAAATTCATGCTTCTCTTTCTCTTCATTTCCAGTCACTATGATGTCATCCACATAGACTAGAAGCGTAGTAACTTCCCCTGCAGCTGAATGTTTAATGAATAGAGTGTGATCACTTTGGCTTTGTTTATACCCATACTCCCTCATGACTTTTGTAAATCTCCCAAACCAAGCTCTAGGAGATTATTTTAATCCATAAAGGACCTTCTTTAGCTTGCAAACTTTGTTACTTGTGTCTCCTTAAAATCTTGGTAGGACAGTCATGTAGATTTCTTCATCTAAGTCTCCAAAGAGAAATGCATTCTTAACATCATATTGTAGGAGTTGCCAATTAAAGTGGGCAGCCAATGATAAAAGAATTCTTATAATGTTCATCTTTGTAACTGGGGCAAAAGTATTTTGATAATGAATACCATAGGTTTGAGTGTACCCTGTGGCCACTAATTTAGCTTTATATCTCTCAAGAGATCCATCAGCCTTATATTTGGGTGTGAAAATCCACTTACAGTCAATAATATTTTTCCCTTTCGATTTATCAACAATCTCCCATGTTCTATTCTTTTCATATGCATTCATCTCCTCGCTCATAACATCCCTCCATTCCCTTTTTAACAATGCCTCAGAAATGATGTTAGGGGTATTAATGGTATTAAACCCACAATAAAGTTTTGAAAGGCTGGTGACAGGTAGGGGTGTTCATGGTAAGATAACCTGACTCGTTCATAATTAACCTGAACTTGAATGTCAGGTTCGGCAATTTCACGAACCTGAACCTAAAGAACCTATAAGATCGATTAACTTATTTTTAGGTTTGGTTCTCGAGAGAACCTATTCATATCAATATATATAACAAAAAATTATAAAAATATTTGGTGAAAACAGATACAAATTATTCATAAAAAGTATGCATATAAAATCCATCAAAGATTAATCCACTATGTTAAACCCAAGCAATGTAAAAATAAGCCAAACAATGTCTTATAAAAGATCCATACTAGAAAAAAAGAGTTAAATTATTAAACAATTATTCTTCGAATAGGATGGTAGGATGATCCACTGTTATACATGAAGCCACATTTGTAGAAAATAAAGACTAAAAAGAGTTAGAGTCATTATTTCTTTTTTAATTGAAAAAAGATTTTTTTATTTATTTGTATATTAAAACAAGGAAAAGTAAATTATAGTACCTGATTCAATTTGCTCAAGTTCTTCAAGTTTCTCTTCCACATAATGGGAAGCTTGTTTCTCAACTAATCTTGTCAACAAACAAGAGCCTCCACCATCTTTGGAGTAAGAGAGCTACGAAATGAATTAAGCACCCGACCTCCTGTACCAAAAACTGACTCAGATGCAACAGTAGATATAGGTATAGCTAAAACATCTCGAGCGATTGAAGCAAGCACTGGATACTTAGCATAATTTAGTTTCAACCAACTCAACACATTGAAAATCTCGTCTTTGGGTTCACAATCTTCAGCTAAATATTTATCTAGCTCACTTTTGGTTTCCCCACTTGCTTGACTAGCCTCCTGCTCTTCAAAAATATTATCCAAAAATGCTGCAACATCCTTGACGTTATCAACTTCCATATCACTTGAAGCTTGAGATTGGACGCTTGATTGTGCAACAGGAAAAGACATGGAGGATCGGTAGAAATCAAACATCAAATCTAAAGTAATTTTTACTTTCTCACACAACTGCTCAGATTTGACATCATCACATGCTTTCCTAATCACAAAGTTCATATACTTCAATTTGCAGCGTGGATCGAGAACGGCAACAATAAACAACATGCAATTGATATTAACATCTCCCCAGTACTTATCATGCTTCTTCTTTATCCTCAAAGCCATGTTTCTTGCACTAAAATCACTAAGTCCACATCTCTTTGAAATAACCATCCCAATGCCAAAAATTTCTTTCACGTACTCATTAGCAGTTACATAATGAGAGCCAGACAATTTTAAAGTAACATCATAAAAGATAGAAAGAAAAGGCAGCAAGTTACGTGCATACTCCCAATCACTTTCACTAAGAACACCTTTATTATTTTTATTCTCACCTCTGCTATTCTTCTTTTCAGAAAGGTCTTCAACATACTTAGAATCTTGACTCTCTAATAAATCAAATGCCTTCTAAAATTTCAAAGCTGACTCTAATATTCAATAAGTAGAATTCCATCTTGTTTCAACATCTACACAAACAATACTCTTGTTGTCTATTTTCTTTTTTTCTATACAAGACTTGAACTTTTTCGTTCTACTAGGAGAATACTGAACATATTTCACTGCATTGCGAATCCTAATGATTGAATCACCCAATTCTGATAGCCCTTCTTTTACAATTAAACATAAGATGTGTGCAGCATATCTCATTTGTATGAACTCACCTTTCAATACACCACCCTTCCAACTATTAATTCTTTTTCTCAAGTATTGAATAGCTACATCATTTGAACTTGCATTATCCATCATTATAGTGAATGCTTTTTCAATATCCCAACTAACCAAACAAGTCTCAACAACCCTACCAATATCATCTAAATGACCAGAAATTGGGCAAAAGTTTATGATTCTTTTGCATAATTTCCAATCATCATTAATAAAATGTGTTGTGACACACATATAACTGAGATTTTGACATGATGTCTAAGTGTCTGTAGTAAGACAAACCCTAGAAGGCAATTTCTTAAAAAATTCCTTCATCTTCTTTCTCTCTTCTAAGTAAAGTACATAACAATCTCTAGTCACTGTATAGTGAGAAGGAACTTTAAATTTTGGTTGGATATGTGCACAAAAATCTCAAAACACCTCTTGCTCTACATGACAAAAAGATAACTCATCAATAATAATCATTCTAGTAAGTGCCTTCCTACATCTTTCTTAATCAAACATCCATGTTATCATTCTACGTGATGTGCCATCTTCATCTTCACCTTTTTCTACTATTGCTCCTTCTATATTTTTTGTCCACTTTTGGGTTCCTTGTGCTTGTTATATGGATACTTGACACATCTATTCAAGTGATTGATCAGGCTGGTAGTACCATTATTCTTTTTACAAGCAATAGATTTATTACATTATTGACATACATCAATCCTATCGTTAGCTTCACCTAACTTGATGTAGTGTTCCCAAACCCAAGATCGTTTCTTATTTGAAGAGGTACTAGGAGGTTTAGGGAGATTTGATGCATTAGAATCAGGTGTTTAGGGATTACCAGAAGTTGTTATAGAAGCCAAGTCAACACCACCAACGCTCTGAGAAGTGAGAAGTATCTCCATTAGTTCCGTTCCGTGAGTCAATGATGGGGTATTGCTAATGCAGTCCATGGAGATTGACATCTGATCAAAAAAATAAAAAAAAAAGCTTTTGTAGTTGTAAATTTCATGAACAATAAAAAAGAATAATTTGGGATATTAAAAAGAAAAGGTTCTAAAAAGTATAAACCTTTTTAATCAAAAACTAAAGTTTGCTTCAAATTGAAGTTTTACACAAATTTTGTAATTTTTTAGTAATTGACCCTTTTATTCTATTACTTTCTAATAACATTTAAAACTTCATATATATTTAGATAATCGATTAGGTGGTAAAGATTTACCAACATTAGTAGAACACCTGACTCTTATGTCTCATAACATACAAAGCTTGCAAGAAATAGCAATGATCACATGGTATCAAACAAATAATAATCTTTTTTATTGTTAGACAAAGAAACTCAAACTTTCTCAAAGATTTTGGTAAGAGTAAAACTAATACTTTTTTTATCACTAGTGTCTTTATTTTTAGTTCATATTATCGTATCTCCATAGCACAAGGAAAACTAATGAAGTAGCGAAATAGTCCAAGCACAACCCTATCTAGTACAAAGTATAAACAAAAGTCATACTCTTGCTCTGTTGAAAAGACGTAGGTACATCATTTATCTACAAGCTTTTGGTGCTTACTGTTCATATCATAAAGCCAACCTATCAAGTTTATGAGTTGCATCACAAAGCCAACTCGAAAAAGAGCTAGTGTCATTTGTCAATTCACTTGCATCAGATTAGAGTTGATAAGGTAGAGGTGAAGTTGGTCGCTTTGATAGTGTTTGGTATGAACAAAAAACAATGAAAGAAGCATTTTTGTAAAGTCGAAGTTATGATGTTTTTCTTTCTTTAAAGTCACAACAAAATAACTCATTCATTAGGTTATTGACAACACAAAAATAGTAAGATATAAGCTTTGAGTACTTCCTAAGTTTCCTATATAAAAAACCAATCGAGCAAGTTCAGAAGCTCATTTTGACTAATAAAAGACCAGGCTCAGTGCATTAAGTTCCAACTTAAAGTTAACTAGCCAGTGCTGCAGATTTGTACATAAATCGATTAAAGGAGCTAGCTCAGTTCTACCACTTTGAAGGCGAAAAGATTGATTAAAGTTCTACCACTCAGTTCTACTACTCTGCTACATAACTTCTCACAACCTGAAGGCGAAAAGACATCTAAATATATTATATATGCAAGGAGCCATGGACGTGTCTACTCTGTATAACGTCTCAGTTCATTACGTGTCATCAATTGCTATGGTAATACACTTCTTATGGTGTTGTTTCTTATGTACAAAGCTACAGTAATACTGATACATCCTCAAAGTCTAACATCTCATTACATCAACTTTCTATGTACAAATGTTATTTCCACTTACCCTTAATAGTGATCACCTGAGAGAGAGTCGCAGAACTATGATTGACGGCTGTATGACAGTATGAGATATCGTAGCTTTGGACGGATATGTGCAGAGCTCAGGGCTTCTAAAAGGTTCATTTATGGTAGGAAAAACCTTTCCTTTGTTTTCATGGAAGAAAAAATCTTTCAACTTCAATGGTTGATATTTGATAAAAGAGTAATTGTGTTTATTCTTCTAATATCATTAAATCTTATTTATCATGTTAAAATAAATAATAATAATAATAACTATTAAACACAAGAAAAAAGTATCCTTTTTCTTATTGCAACTTAGTGAAGAAAATGTAATTAATATCATAGTTAAAACTTCAAATATTATATTATAAAAAGTGCAATCATATAAAAAAATACAATCCCATAGTCTATTACTAAATCAACTCATTTTTCATTCCTTTCTATTTCTAATAAATAAAACTATGTTTGTATTTGTACAAGACAATATTATTATATGCTTATTATTTATTAGCAACTATATTATATATTTTTAAGAATCAGTATTACTTGCTTGTTTAATGTTTATAATATCTCATAAATATCTAAGTTAATATATGTGCCTTAAGAAACTAAAATTGTAGGATTTCTTAATAAATGTGTTTTATACTTATTAATTTCTTTAATTAATCTCTAAATGATTCTATTATTTTAGTCAATGAATTTTTTCTATTAATAGTTTAATACTTCGATTAATAACTTTGACACGTATTAATTACTATTTGAAGTGGAAGTATTGAGTGTTATGCATTAGTTGCTACTTATAATAGCAATGTTCAAGATTAACGTTTAATAACGGCTAAATATAACACAACAACAACAGCCATTGATGAAGCTACATGCCCATTCTTTAATTCTTTATGTACTGCTGATGCTAACAACTCTGGAGGCAAAACCTGGATCGAGCCATTCGCTGAAGAGTTGCTCATGCTGAATAAAGACTCAACAAATGACATTGAAGATGTTAGTTTCTTCCCCAACAATTCATTCACATATTTGACTTATTCTATCTGATATTACGCAAATACTATATAGATTTATATGTTCTTTTGTTGTTATATATGTTATATATAGATGTAATGAATTTAATACGTGACTTTGGAATTTTTCAATCCATCCAAAATTTGATCAACTTATCTTTCTTATGTTCTATTTCACTATACATTTATAAATATTGGATATCATGCTATAAAAAAATTAGGTGTGAACTTCAGTTAAAACTAAACACATCTAAATGAAAATACTTCTTAGTTTATGATGTAATAGTAAAATTATAAGCAATATGAAAAGATTTTTATTTATTTTATGTAGATATATAATAGGTTTAAAGGCACAACTCAATTTATTTATTTTTAAAATAAATTATCAATTAAAATGTTAATAATAAAATATTTTTGTAAATTATATCTAAAAATATGATAAGTTTTTTTGGGTGTTTCAGGTTCAAGTTTAAACCTTAACCTATAAATTAGGTTCGATTCGGTTAACCTACTATAGATTCGGTTAACCTAGATCCGCAAGTTAAAAATCTGAACCTAAACCATGAACCTGATTTTTTAGGTTTGGTTCGAACCAAACCTGAACTCAGGTTCGATTAACCTTATTTATAGATTCGGTTCATACAGTTCAGGTTCGGTTCACAGGTTCGCTAGTTTTCTTGAACACCCCTAGTGACAAGTGCTTAAGAGAAACATCTTGAGATAAAGGATAAAGTGGCTATTTAGTACATTCTCTAATTCCTTTCCTAACAATAATAGGTTCAAAAAATTGTATGCATAAAAGTGAGTCAGATCTTACCATGATTTCATTTCCAAAGTATGAGTTGGATTTTTAGACCTATGTTAGTTCTAGAACGAAATTCTTCCTTGAATACACCCCAGTGATGCTGGTTGAGACATATAATGACACAGGTTTAGTAGTAGAATTGGGGAACTCAGATGTAATTAGTTCAGAGGGCTCAGTTTTTTCAACACTAAGAGCTGGAGCAGAAGGAAGGTCAAGGGCTAGAGTAGGAGGAAGGTCAAGGCTTTTAAGTGGTTTAAAGGACTCAAAAGTGCTATCTTCCATCATTGAAATCTCCCCTTGAAGAGAGGATTTAGAGAAAAAAGGCGCATTTTCTGTGAAGGTGAAATCTGTAGAGATATAAAATTTCCTAGATGACGTATTGTAACACTAGTATCCCTTTTAAGTAGGTGAGTAACTGAGGAAGACACATTTGATGACTTAAGGGTTTAGTTTGTCTTTATGTTGGTTATGAACATGAACAAAGACGATGCATCCAAATACAACCATTTGAGGTTTTGAAGTGTGGTTAAAAGCTATTAAGAATTTATATGGGGCTTTTGTTGTCTAACATATATGATGGAAGTCTATTTATCAAGTATGTGGCTGTAAGAACTACCTCTCCCTAATAGGATTTAGGGACATTCCCTTGAAAGAGTAAGGCTCGAGTGTGTTGAGTAAGTGCCTATTTTTCCTTTTTGCTACCCGGTTTTGTTAAGGTTAACGCATGATGAATCATGGATAATGCCTTGTGATTGAAAGAAAGGTGACAAAGTCTGGTTGAAGTAGTCTCTGGCATTGTCTATCTTAAAGCCTTATATTTTAACCCTAAATTGGTTTTGAATCATAGAGTGAAAATTAGGTATAACAAGATTAACATTAGATTTTTGTTTAAGAAGAAAGAGTCATGTTACCCGAGTGCAATCATTAAGGATACAAACCAACAAGCCCCAAAGATATTAGGTATAGTATAAGGACCCCATATGTCATTATGAATCAAATGAAAAGGATGAAAGCTTCTCTTATTGCTAATAGGAAAAGATACTTGAGTATGTTTTGCAAATTCACAAACATCAGAATGAAATTCAAAAATATCTAATCCTTGAAACAAATAAGGAAACATGACCTTTAAAACTTTAAAAGATGGATGACCAAGGTGTAGATGATATAGCCAAATGGTATCTTTATTTGAGGAACTGAGAAATGATAAAGATAGGTTGCTTGTAACTCTTTGAGCAATTCAAGTAAGTAGAGGCCACCCCTTTCCTTAGCAAGTCCAATCTTCCTCCCTAAGATATGATCCTGAAAAACACAGTGAGAAGGAAAGAAAGTAGCATAACATTTAAGATCATGGGTTAGCTTTTGAATAGAAAGTAGGCTAGTTGACAATTTTGGAATATGGAGAAACCTTTTTAGAATAAGGGTAGGTGTGATGTGTATATCTCTAAAACCTACAATAGTAACTAGAGAGCCATTAGCCACTACAATCTTTTTGTTACTTGGGCATGGGGTATAAGTGTGAAAGAGTTGAGATGTGGGTGTCATATGGTCTGTGATACCCAAGTCTATTATCCAAGAATTGGTATGAAGATTTTCTGAGGCATTCATGCAAATAGGGAGTAAAGGTTTATTTGAAAGAGCCAAAGAACAAGTCTTAGAAGGTTTTTCAATAGTCCCCAACAAGCTTCTCAATTTCTTCACTGTTTAATTCCATTTTTCATGAATTTTCCTTAACTTTGGGCTGATCTACCATATGTGTTTAGGGCCTTTGTTGTCCCTCCTGATTTCCCCATTCTCGACCTAGTGGTTTATCATGTATTTTCCACTAGTCTCCTTTGTGTGCCCCGGTTTCTTACAGTGGGTGCACCAAAGGTTGCCCTTATTCTCCTTTCCCTGATTTTCTCTACTAGAATTCTTAGATAGATCACTTTTTCTTTTGTCCTGATAATGAGTTTTTGCTAATAAGGTTGACCCATCCATGGTTTGTGGTTTAAGCATAACACTCCTTCGACTCTTTTTTGTTTGAATCAATGAGAGTGTCTCTTCTAGAGACGAAGTGTCCACTTTTCCAAGGATTTAGATCCTGACCTGATCAAATTCAGCATTCGACCTAGCAAAAAAATCATACATATGGTCTTTTTCAACGAAATTCTTCAAGATGACAACATCCTCAGAGCATTTCATCTCAAAAACTCTATAATGATCGAGTTCTTGCCACGGATTCTGCAACAAGTTTGCATATCTTGTGATAGATTTATCTCCTTGCTTAGTAGTTGCAGTTTTGATCTTGATCTCATACAATTGAGCAACATCATGAGCCTTCGAGTATGTGCAACGAATGTAATCCTAAATCTCCTTTGTAGTGACAAAAATCATGCATGTGTCACTGATCACGTGATCCATAAGATCCCATAGCTAGGACATTATCATGGAATCCTCCTCATCCTATGTTTCAAACATTGGGTTATCCTTAGTCGGTCGTGTTCTAATAAGATGACTAAGTCTCTGTAATAGCCCAAACCACCCGCTCACAGATATTGTTTGCTTTGGGTTAAGACCCTCACAGCTTTGCTCTTCCCACCCCTAGGAAAACGCATCTATGGTGAAGAGATATCCATACCCTTATAGGGCATACTTCGTTCTCCTCTTCAACCGATGTGGGATATCACAATCTACCCCCTTAAGGCCCAGTCTCCTCATTGGCACAACGGTTCAGGAACTAGCTTTGATATCATTTGTAATAACCCAGACTACCCGCTCACAGATATTGTCCACTTTAAGTTACCCTTTGGCCTAAGACCCTCACGGTTTTGCTCTTCTTACCCCTGAGAAAACGTGTCTATGGGAAAGAGGTATCCATACCCTTATAAGACATACTTGGTTCTCCTCTGTAACTGATGTGGGATCTCACAGTCTCCCTTTTCCCTTGAGGTATGTATGGATAAATTGAGACCATTTGAGATACTTCTTCCCGCTAAGCCTATAGGAAGCCTGAATATTTTGTAAATCTCCAATTTTCTAAATGGTGCCAAATTCTTTTGGAAGGTTAGATCTGGTGGAGACAGAGGTTTAAGAGGTTGACATGATTAAAAAGAAGATACTGTAGTGAAGAAGAAGATACTGTAGCAATTAAGGATACCCTAATGAGAATCACACAAGAGAAGTAAGGAGGAATGCAATGATGAAGGCTGGAACACATAAGAGAAGAATAAAAAATAGGGTTCCTGTAGTGTAGTAATGAAGGCTACTCAAAGGACAAATTCCAAAAAAAGAAGCCCTATGGCTTTGATACCATATGGGAAAGAATTTTCCTATATTCTCATATATTGAATAGGAGTATACAACCATATATAAGACATTACAAGAAGGAATTTAAATCTGGAAAGTTATCTAAAGCTATCTAATGTAATCCTTTAATTTAAGGGATTTCGAACTTATCTTATCTATTTATAGCCTATCTATATCTAAGCATAATCTATGTATAACTTTTAGTATCTCAACATAAAATTGTCTTTTCTTTCACAATTCTTAGATACAGTGATATCTTTTTCTCATATTCCTTCTCTTCAATAATATTAAACTCATTAATATTATTTATATTTTATTATCATCAAAACATTAATTGAAACCTCCTTTGGTTCAACAATCTCCTCCTTTCTAATGATGAAAAAATATTTGTGATATTAGAAAGCAATATGAAAATTTAATGGGACAAATAGCTATCCATATCAAGATAATAATTAGCTCCCCTTTTATTCTTGCATGAAACATAAATCAATACCATAAACACAATTAAATATGAGAACGTGTTTTAAAAATATTCATCATAAAAGAAATATCTATAATTGTTCATCACATAAAGAAGACATAAAAAATATCTATAAATGTTCATCATATAAAGAAGACATAAAAAATATATAGGAAGATTTAACTAGCGGGTATATATTGGGAGAAGCCCACTTATAGGTCTCATTTGACTTTTATTATTTTAAAATTCGACTGAATTTTAGGTCAAATTTGGATTAATATAAAATATTTGAATCAACTAACTTGGACCGTTTACCGACCCTAACTATAAGAAATTAAACACGCATATAATTAAATATAAGTTTCCTATACTTTTCATTAAGGAGTTGTTATATAAATTACATGGAATTGTCTAATTTTTTAAGCTCGACTTAAGGTCAGGATACCATCAAATCAAGATGCAACTTTTAGATGTCCCCAAAATTGCATATAGAATTTATGATAATCGATATGAGTTCTTAGCGATGCATTTTGGATTTGCTAATTCTCCTTTCACATTTCAAATCCTTATGCACGAAATATTTAAACCACATTTGAGAAAGTTTATTTAAAGATTCTTTCATGACATTTTAGTTTATAGTCTTATCTTTAAAGATCATATACTCTATCTTTGATTTACATTTCTAATTTTGCCATTATATTTTGTCTTATGTTAAAGATAATAAATGCATCATTGGGGAAATTGAAATTGAGTATTTAAGCCAATTAATCTCTATATTTTGTGTTGTTAATGATCCTAAGAAGACTAAAACAGTTTCTGAGTTGCTAGTTTATAAGAGCACCAAAGAAAATAGTTTTTGAGTTACTAGTTCATAAGAGCACCAAAGAACTTAGAGGTTTCCTTAGTTTAATTAGGTTTTACCAATGGTTCATTCAAAATTTTGGCTTTACTAGCAAATATATAACTAAACTGTTAAATAGATATACATTTTCTTGGAGTGATAATATACAATCAAATTTTTAAGAACTTAAAATTTTAATAATTAGTACTTTTATATTGGCTTTACCAAGTCATACAGAGCCTTTTATGACTGAGATTGATGCTTATGAAAGAACACCCCTTCTTGACATTGTGAGTAAAAGTTTGGCACCATAGCACTAATTTCTCTCTATGTATGAAAAGGAATTGTTAGTTATGCCCATGGTTATCAAGTATTGACGTCATTATTTAAATGTAAAGCCTTTCACAGTAAGAACTAGTAACAAGAGTTAAAGCATTACTTAGCAAGGATAATCACTCTTTTTCAGAAAATGTATCTGCCTAAGTTACTAGGGTACGACTTCTTTATTAGGTATGAAAGGATATTAAAAATTTGACAATAAATTCCCTTTCAAGAATTACAAGTGTTATACTCTTCTTTATGATCCTTTCTTAAGTACAAACTAATTTATGGCCTGAAATAAGAGTTAGAAAGTTGATAATACTATAAATGATATAATTTTCAAATTTTCTTAAGGACAATGGGTGTTAAAACCTTATTAGTGGTAGGATGAAACGTTTAAGTGAAAAAGGAGGCTTATGGTGGGGTTCAATTTTGAATTAAGGTCTAAACTAATCTTTATTCTTTATAAAGGACTTTATAGAAATCATTCGAGGATATTAGCAATGTAGAGAAAATTACATACTCTTGTGTTGTAAAGGAATGCATAAAGATGTAAAAACTTTTATAAAAAAAGATGTCAAATCTAATGGAAACAGATATGAAACAACATTCACTCTGAGGTTGCCATAGCCATATTTGGTTCCTAATCAGTGTTGAACTCATATACATATGAATTTCATAAAAGACTGACTACTATCTCTTACAGGTTTGAAAAGTGTGGCTATTTTTTAAGCCATAAACACCTTTACATAGTTAAATTCGTGACTCAGACATTTCTTACCCAAGTTTTCAGCCTTTATGGCACGACAATGACTATTAAAAGTGATTGAGATCATGTGTTTCTTAACATTTTCTAACAATAATTTTATAACTTTTAAGGAGTTGGGCTATAATTTTTATATGCTTATCATCCACAAATAGATGAGCAAGTTGGAGTTCTCATCACAACCTTAAAGACTTATCTATGATATATGACAAGCGATTATATAATCATGTGATTCTAGTAGTTAACATTTTCTAAATAGTGGTATATCACCTACCAATCAATTATCAATACAACTCCTTTTGAAGTCCTTTATGATTATCTTTCACCCTTATAAATTATTTATTTTATGGTAGACCTTAGAGTGTTTACTGTGGACCAGATGTTGGTTGATAAGTAAGCAACTATTTAATTAGTCATATTTCACCTTCAAAGGGATCAAAAGAAGATGCAACAATAGACTGACTGCAAAAGAACTTGATAAAGAATAACAAATTGAAGAGTTAGTATATATTAAATTCCAATCTTATAGACAAAAGTCCACAGTTCAAAGGAAGAACCATAGGATATATTCATTATTTTACAACCCTTATAAGATCATTAGTTTAATTGGGAAAGTAACTTACAAGTTGTATTTTCAATTTTCATGGTTCCTAACTAAAATTAGAATTATATATAATAATATCTATTTATAGTTAAATATTTTTTTGTTAAATCTAAATCCATTTTCATTTTATAGTTAGTCTATTTTATAGTTAATAGGTAAATCCATTTATATCTATAATAATCTATTTACACTTATAATGGTAATATGTAAACATCATATGGCATGCTTTTTAATGGTTTTAACCAATTTGTCTTCACCTTATTGTTTGAGGAGAAACAAAAGTAACTATACTACATCGTTATATGATTAAAAGGCACAACAATACAATCATATGGGTCTTTATTTATTAGTTAAGTATTTTAAAGAACCCTATTGAGTTTCTATTTGATTACTAGAAGAGATTTCCTATCATCAACCTTGTTGACAAGTTTATTTAAAAGAAGTAATGTTGCATTTTATTTATATTCCTAATGGTACCCAAGAAGGAGGGTGAATTAGGTGAATTTAAGATTTTATTTAAAGGATACTAACTTATAAAAAGAATACCTACAAATTGTAAAAAAGTAAGAATGAAATAAAAGTAAAAGAATCTAACTATGCTTGTAAACAATAAAGTAAAGAGTAAGGGAAGAGAAACACAAACTGATTTATAGTGATTTAATAATCAATCCTTGCCTATCTCCATTCCCAAGACTCTTTTTAAATTTTAATTATAGTTCTTTTTTTAAGGCGAAGAATTACCTTTATACAATCTTTTATTTTGGCAAAGAGGTATCTCTTTTTCGATCTTTCTTCAAAGTAAAGAGGAATGTTAAACCACTTTAGGAGTCCCAATATAATGATTACAAAATGTAAGAATAGTTAACAACTCAAACTTGCTCACTTGCTGATTTTGATAATATATAACGAATAATTAATGATTAAGAAATACGTAGAAATTAGTACCAAAAAAATGCTTCTTGTTACTAAAATAAATAGAGAACACCTATTTATAGTATTTTTTAGGACCTCTAATAGCGGTTGGAGATAAGAATTAGCCATTATAATGACAATTTGTAGAGTATTGGTAAACTAAGATAGCATACTAGGCAACTAATATGCATTAAAAGCTTCGGATTCATTATTTGTTGAAACTGTAGATGACCAGTACGCATCTTGGTGAATACATAAAACAATGTTATGACAAACTCACGATACATCACATTTAATAACTTTAACCTATATTGGTCGACCATTTCACATTTAACAACTTTAACCTATATTGGCCGACCACTAACCTATATAGGTTAACCAATCACCCTAAAAATATTATTTTATCAACCTCAAATGCTCAAACTCAATTTGATTAATACAATTATGAATTAAATATCTCAAAATGTTCCCTAAAACTTTATTTGATAGATCGAGAGGCTTTTATATTAAAATCAAAAGCTTCAATGTCTCTTAATGAATGGAAATACTTATGTAATGAAGTAAAGTGAAGAGATTTATGGATTGTGAGCCTTTTAGACTATCAAAAACAAACAATATAAGTTTATAACAAGTAGTACATAAAATAAACTCGACATATCTTGATCTTCTTCTTGACTTCGTCCTGATATTTAATATTGTAAACTTTGTATTTTCTTTCAAAATCCTTCAATACGTTGATATCTTGTTCTTATATTCCTTTTCCTCAATAATATTAATGATTGAAACCTACCTTGGTTCAACAATCTCCTCTTTTTGAGATGACAAAACATTTGTGCTATTAGAAAGTGATATGATAGTTTAATCAGATAGATAGCTATCCATATCAAGATAGTAATTAGCTACCCCTTTATTCTTGCATGAAACATAAATCAATTTCATAAACATAACTCAATATGAGAACATGATTTAACAAAAATATTGCTTATCAAAGATATATCTATAACTATTCATTGTATAAAGAAGACATAAAAAAATATCTACAAATGTTCATATTATATAAAGAAGACGTAAAAAATATCTATAGTTTTTCATTGTATAAAGAAGACTTAAAGAAATATATATAGTTATTCATCATATAAAGAAAACATAAGATATACAAAAGAATAAATACTCCCTCTAAAATATAACATTTCCCTTCAATATCATAAAAATTATTCTCTTCCATTTTGGAAACATCAAAAATCAACTAGCTATAAGGGGAAAACAAAACTTAATCAAAATGTATAAGTCTTCAAGTCTATGCATTGTGATTTCCCAGAAAGAGTCAAGCTCTCCTCACAATATGATAAGTTGATACTTAATGGTCAGTAGATGAGCATCTAATGCAAAACAATGATGTGGTTGTGAAGTGGTGGTCTTATCATTTGTAACTAGCTCAATAATGTAGCTTAAAAGAGGTTAATTGAGACCATCAATATATGACAGAGCCTTACATGTTAGTGACGGTTGCTAAGTATGGAGTCGTTGTTGCTAATATGATCTAGTCATCTAACCATCAATCAAATAGTACCCTATACATCTGACTCAAAGAATAAATCAAAATCAGTCTACTAGAAGATAAGGATAAGGATAAGGATATGAGCAATGTTTTTCTTCTTCTTCTTAATTTAGTGGAAATTAATCATATTAAGCAAAAGAAAATGATGAAGATGAATATGGTTTCCAAACATAAGAGTGGAGTGGAACTATAAGATCATTGTGTCATAAAAAAGTAAAGTGCCAATAGATAGAGGAAAAATTATATTTGATGAAAAAGAGAATGGAAATGGGAAATGGCATTGAGGCCATAAACATCATTGGGTTTTTTATATACCTCTACAATAGGGCCTAATTCAAAGGTAATTTTAACTTTATCAAGCACAAAATAATGGCAAATGACATATTTAGTTCGACAACTATAGGACAAAGGATGATGTTGGAACCCCTCCCGAGTGAGTCGCGGGCCCGACGTCCTTCGTGACGTCAGGGCGCGCATCCCACGAGGGAGGAATTCCTCACTACACAAAGAAACCTCAAATCGAACTTATTTTAATGTCATCTAAACAAATTTTGATAATTTTACCCTAAGTTTCCTCCA
>JANVCQ010000005.1:23613069-23627594 GCA_025531925.1 Erythroxylum plowmanianum | reverse complement strand
TCACAGGAGGAACAGCCTGTAGACGTGTCTCAGACGTATTTTGAGGCCGTGGGTGGTAGGGATCGTCGTGGCAGGATCTTTGGTCTAGGTTCGTATGGGAATACATGTTATTCCCAATCTTCCATGTCCAGTACAGCAGCGTCCACTAGGCCATCGAACAACAATGAGGTCATTGAGCTTCGGGCCACGGTACAAACATTAATGGACAAGATTACTCATTTGGAAGAGGGGCAGACAGAGCGGGAGCAACGAATCAGGGACCAGATGCAGCTACAAATGGCAGAGCAGATGGCGAAAATGAGAGAAGAGATTATGCAGATGGCTCAGTTGCAACCACCGTTCGACCATTCCAAGGGAAGTTCGACAGAGGACCACCCACGATCCCCACAAACTTAGATATTCGAACTCATTATTTACACTTTGATGTGTTTTTTTCCAATTGTATAACAATTGACATTATTTAAAACCTTTTATGTACTGGTTGAATTGTGGATGTCCAATTATGTACATCTAGTTGTATAACAAGTGGCATTATTTAAATCTTTGATGTACTGGTTGATGTGTGGATGTCCAATGATATATGTAGAAGCTAAGTACAAATGTTATATCACCGACGGAATATACAATTCCGTCGGTATATTTTCACCGACGGAATACACAATCCCGTCGTTATATAAACAGTACAAAATTTAGCGACGTAAACAGTACCGTCGGTAATTGGTTTCAATTTTCCGACGTATTATATTTCCGTCGTTACCTTTATTACTTACTTACGGAATGTAGCGACGGTGGTTCGGTCCCTATTTTTACCGAGGAAATAATATTCCGTCGGTTTTCCGTTGACAATACACCGACGGTTTGTTTCGGTCGGTAAAAAACAACGACGGCCATTATGACGACGGTTTCTTCCTTCGTCGTTTTCCGTCGGTAATAAAATTTACCGACGGAAATGTCCATTTCTCCGACGGAATATTCCGTCGGCAAACATTAGTTTTCTTGTAGTGGTTGATAATGTGTAGTGTCAGGATTTGGATTTCCTTCTTAACATTCTTAAAAGTTCTCATCTTCCTTTTTCTTTAAAGGCCATATACATAGCAATTTAGGACCAATTTAAAGATCTTTGAGTCACTCTCTCTTATATATTTAACTCCTCTAGACCATTCCACTACTTATATCTAATTCTCTTTTTAGCACTTGAGCATTGTGAAATGCCAAGATCTATTTTCAGACAGAATTCAAGTAGTTAAGTTTAAAAAGAAGATGGTACAGTGTATTAGATTTTATTTGCAAAATTTTCAACACGTATTGCTAGGGGTATTGCATTTGATTATATCCATTATTTTGATCCTTTGCTTGATATCTAGTTATAATATAAAGGAATTCTTTGGTAAATTTTTGCTGAACCATACAATCTTACTCTTTAGAATTGCTTGCTTAGGCTCTTTGAAAATAGATAAACAAAATATGTTTTTTAAGACTCCTAGATTCATATCTCAGCCATATAATAAAATCCTTTACATTAGGATCTAAATTATAGTTTAGAACTAAAGCCATGATATTTATAAAACCCTTACTATTGTATTGCCACCTACTTCCATATATTATTTCCTTAATGATGTGTGCTTAATTGTTTATATATTCACGCCTTAATACTTAGCAGTTAATATTATAAAATGTTAAGATACTCATTTTAGTTCACATTTGGCTTTAGGTACATATTGGAAGCATAAGAGCTAAAATGAGTTTAAAAAATATTCCTTGAGCCATCCTCTTGATGTTCAAACTCATTTGTCTTTATGGAACAAGAAGGAGATGTATTAGAGTGAAGATGGGATAAGAAACCATAAGAAATTGAATATTTAATCATGTCTTATAAGTAGATACATAGCCATGTAAAAACATAAAAATAGTGTTACTTTGTTGCACAGTTGGATCCATGGTGATGTACGACCTGAGAAAGCGCAAGAAAATGAAGATTTAAGCATGTCTTATAAGTAGATACAAAGCCGTGTGAAAACATGAAAGTAGTGTTATTTTGTTGTATGGTTGGATGCACGGTGATGCACGATCGTGTATCAAACCGTGCATCTTCATGGAAACCTAGTTTTTCATATAAATAGATATGCAAGCAACTCATGCATCCAACCGTGCATCTTCATGGAAACCTAGTTTTTCATATAAATAGACATGCAAGCAACTCGTGCATCCAACCATGCATCTTTATGAAAACCTAGTTTTTTATATGAATAAACATGCAACTAACCAAAGAAGGGGAGAATCGTTTTTTGGAACACGAAAGGAGGTAGAACCTTACTTCTTTGGGATCTATGGAGCACTAATCTTCCTTCTTCCAATTTGTAGGGGAAATCGAAGCTAAATAACACATTTGGGCATTTGTTTATTGTGTATTATTGATTCTTTCTCTCTCTCGAAATTGTTTATGTTATTCTTAGCTTAATGTTTAGGTGTTCATGTATGAATGATTAATATTCTCATTCTTAATAGATTGTATATGTATGAACATATTGTCATAATATGAAATATAATACGTAATATTTGTATTTTCAATTAATCTGTGGTAAACTAATGGTGATGAATTATTAGTGATAACATGACATAAGTTAAATGACCTGAGTTTTTGTGGTTATTGCCTAGATTAATATGTTTTTCTAGTTCATAATTTAGTTGTCCTACTAAATGTAGAGAGCTTATTATAGGTTGTTTGATAGCTAGGTTTAATTAAAGAGTTTATTTTGATTAAACACAATCCAAGGGAGAGCTAGGGTTAATAGAGCTTATTGTTAACCTACAATTAATAGTTTCTAAGAAAGGTGTGTAATCTACAAGATGATGAAGTATGTTTATTTGTGTGTAAGCTGAGATTAAACTAAGAATCGGATTCTAATCTCATTCGTCAATTTTCTCACTTTTATATTGTTTAATTTGAATTACTTTTGTTAGTTCAATTTTACTTTATTTTATCTTTCGATTCCAACCAAATGTCCCCTCGTATCCTAATAATGGAATTGGCTCCAAAGGCTATCTAGAGTCGAATAAGTCCTAAAGGATATCGCATAGCAAACCTCCGTGGAGATCCTATTTTTGAGGGGATGATTTTAGCACAAGAAAGTAATACAGAAGACATCTTAGGAACGGCAAATGATGGGCAATGTAGCAGTATTTTGCCTTTCTTACTGCTCCAATTTTTTTAGAAGTGGGATTCTTTCAGTCAAGCTAGTGGCATTTTATCTTTCGATTCCAACCAAATGTCCCCTCATATCCTAAACACTAATTCTTTTCATTACAATAGTTACACACACGCTCTATCCTTACTCACCACTACTATAAATTTAGTTATACAGCGTTAGGTTTTATTTTTTGGTGCATTCGACATGCATCATTTAACCATTTCTTCATTAATGACAACATTTTTAAGTACAATTTTTAGGCAGAATGTACTTTAGGAGCATATGCAGATTGTACTTTAGGAGGAGATGAAGAGGTGCAAGCTTCTCCTGATTGTCAAACCAAAAACTTGCTTTATGCTCATTCCTAATGTTCATTCTCATTTCTCTGCATACGTATCTTTTTTTTTTCAATATTTGATTGATGGTCTCAGAGTTGTTTAGTTGGCTTTAACATTTCGAAGCTTCCCTTTTTAAGGAATTCAATATGCATTTTTTATTTAACCTAAAGGGATTTTCTCTTGACCGGCAGGTCTTTCTTAGTATCTCTTATAGATTTTGTCCTAAAACCATCCTCTCCTTTGGCCTGTCTTAGTATCTCTTATAGATTTTATGCCAAGACCATCCTCTGCCTTCGGCCTGCGCACCACTCTCTCCTTTCGGCCTGCACACCTCGCACCAATTAAATTTGGGTTGGTTCACCATAATTGTTTATCCCTATAGTTCTAAAGAATCTTCTCTATATCTTTCACCAAATTCTTTGGGAGGAATAAATGAGAAATCCAATATAATGGAGATTATTAAAGATTGAAATTGCTAGTTGGAGTCTATTTGCAAAGGATAAAGTCTTACTATTTTAATTTCCAATTCTCCTTTGAATAAAATAAAGCAAAAAAATTGTAGACAAAAGAATATAATCTATATAGATAAGCCTTGTGATTATAATGAGGATCCCCAGGTATCTAAAATTGAGGTTCGTTCTTAAAGCTAGTTGATGTGCTATCTTAACTAGGTCACCAGACACATACAGGTTTTTCCTTAAATCATTAACTGTAAACCTTGACATAATACAGAAACAATGAATTTGCAGTGATACCTGAATGACTTTCCCTCAATGTCAAGCAAAATTAACAAATTTGTGTCCACATTATAAAGAAAAAGGATGAGCTTAGGTCTCCCTACTTTAATCCTTTAGCTAAAGAGACCTGAGTTAGCTCTTTATTGATTAATACACTAAAAAATGTGGTCTTGATATATTACTCCAACCAATTGATGAATTCAAAAGCCTCCCGTGTATCAAGTATGAATTTCTAATTTACGGAGTTAAATACTTTCTGAAATTCTATTAAACTCGTTTATTAAGATCCCATCATATCTTTCTAAGATTAGCTTACCCGTCTCAAGGTGGTTGGTTTCACTAGAATCAAAAGCAGAGTCGGGGATTTTTTTCCTTACATTACCAGGAGATCCAACTTACTGATACATAATTTTCTTGTAACATTACCATCATGTTAAACTACAAACAAAGAGCCTAACTTTAAGTTGACATTTAAAGCATATGAAATAACCAAGAAACTGATAAACTAATCACCTCCATGCACAAGAAGTGACCAGAGGCCGACCCATCCAGCCAAGATATAGAACTCCGTCTCTTTCTTCAAGACTATACTTCTCAGAGTAGTTCTCTAGCAGAGTTTTGATAGTGGAATTAACAAAGGTGCTTAAGGGATAGGGTGTAAACCCAGCCATACTAAACCTTGACTTCCACTTAACCAGAAGTTCATGGCGTTCGACTCTCTCTGCACCCTCACATGCTATAATGTTGACAACCTCCCGAGCTAGGCAATGCTGCTCAACGTTGATCCTTTCCTTATGGTCCCTTGGTAGAGTAACGTCTATTGATTCAAAGATAGGTAGATAATAGTTCATGGTCCCAACAAAGCGGTTGATGAAAGGTGCGGTATTGCTATCAGACTCTTGCTCAACGAGGGTTACAACCTTAGGAGATAAGCCCTTAACCAACCTCAATAGCCTGTCCCTGTGATTATGAGTGCTCACGTTTTCATCAGGTATATGATGGAGCATTAAAGCAAAATTAACAGCTATGGCCTCCCCAGCTCTAACTCCAAGATTTTCAAATTGAATTTGTGAGGCAGAAACTCCTCCAGCGTGGAACTCAAAGGGTACCTTACATGAAGCGGCAAACTTAGAAAGTCTCTGCCCCACTATGTCAAGCCCTCCTCCCCGGGCATAAGCAGACGTAGAATCATCAATTCCTGTAATTCGAACATGTGGGGGTCCTTCAAGCCGACCAGCAAGGGCCTGGATTAAGGTGATCCACTGAGTGCCTTGTGCAATTTGAAAATCAATAATGTGAACTCTAATTTCATCTTTCATTGCTTCAGCAATTGCACCATTGGCTGACATATATCCAAACTTGAAGTATGGGCAAACCTCATATAGTACATGCATATATGAAAGGAGATCAGCACCGGCAGGCTCCTTACATCTTAGAGCTTTGTAGATGGAACTTCCTGAGGACGCCAATTTGGCAACAAGGCCTTCAAGCATGTAAGCTCCCAAGCGTTGGACCGGTTCACCACAAACAGACACCTTCTGACGTAACTCTGCCATTAACCATTCAACTGTGAACATGTCACCATTCTCAATGGCTTGAGCACAAACAAAAAGAACTTCTTTTAAGTCTTTTTTGGAGATCATCTTCGTTAAAAATTCCCACTTCTCTGCCTCTGAAGTAATTTGCTCAGAATCAGTTGGTGTCGAAATTGCACAAACATCAAAAGTGTCCAAATCCGGACCAAGCATAGCAGTTTCGAGTTCTTTCAATTTGTAGGCAACAAAAGTTTCATTGGCCGGTGAATCGCTAGGATCTTCTGGGGAATCATGGAAATCTGAACGGCATGAATGTGAATCTGGCTGAAAAACTGCACTGCCATTAGGTGAGAAACTAGCAGTGGATGGCGATGTCTGAAGAGGGTAAATACCAGTTCCAGAGGATGATTCAAGGGTGCAGTACTGTTCAAAAATCTCAGCAGAGAAGTGTACCCTGGGGTTGCCATCATCAGAACTTGGACAGTGATCTACATTCTGAATGGAAGGCCAGCTATAAGACTCCTGATCTTGCACAGGTTGATCAAAAAACCTGTGAGATTCGTTCGGAATTGCATTCCTATCAGATTTTTGCATTGAAGAACACTTCTATTAGGGAACAAGAATACCCAGCAAGACTTCACGAACAAATACTCTTAACAAACCAACTTTTGTTCTACTGAATGTCACCAAATTCGAGTCACAGAAACTCCATCTTGTCATAAATTACAAACAAAATCTTCTTGTTATAGTTGGCATACTAGTGAATGGATCCAATCTGCTAGAACAATAAGAGCAGTAGAGAAGATAATATTAATGGAACAATATATAGCAGACAACAAATAGAACAAGATACAGGAAAGTAACCTTGCAAAAACATGTCCCAATTGTTGAACAGAGCAATTGCAATTTCTTATAAGTATGAACAGATCCTTGAAGAAATTTACAACTAGAAGCTGAAAGCACCGAACTTTTCGTCACCCCTCTCTCAGAATTTTAGTTTACGACATCAAATAACAACGTTTTTCCTAATTACCAATTAGACCTTCACAAAAGTCATTGGCAATAGAGTTTCACTTTCACCTCAATGTCTATTGAAGACTTAACATGTGTACATAGCCGCGTTGAACATGCAATGGTAAGACAGAAAAGAAGAAGAACAAAAGGAGATGAAAAGTATTTGAAATGTATTGTACGTCTCAATTTAGATCGAAAACTAGAGATGAAGAAGTATGAAAATTCAGTTCATCTAATAACAAAAATGTATTCTCCAAAAAAGGCCACATCAACTTTTGGCAGCCAAGTAGTCCCAATATAATTACTTTAATACTTCAGTTATAAGAAACGAAGTTCCGATACCAAATGAAATTCTCGAAACGAAGGATTCGAACTTCTTCTCTTTCTACATCTCATTTTGTCGAGAGAGATAATCGAGCATTCGTAATAACTATAAGGCTACAAACGAACTTCAAATCTAATGATCCACTCGGAAAACCAAGAAGATCTCACTTTTTCACAGACTTGGCACCACCTCACTCACTTCCAAAGATCATACCTCAACCCGAAAATCAGAAACTTTCAACTGCAACTGTATCTCAAAGCTAAGGAAAATAAGGAACCAGCTCACCATATACAAAAAGTACTGAATACACCAAATTTTTTCATTAAGGAAATGAATTTAACAGCAGCAAACAGGAGGAATCTTGCTTAAGTATAGGATATATATGTTTGAACATCAAATTGATGGTGTTTTGTTCTTTGGATCCAAGGCGTACCTTCAAACATTAATCTGCACTTTGTCGATGGTTGAATTATTGTGCTTGTTTGGTTGAAATCCAAAAGCTATAAGCTGAGATGGATCAGGGAACGAACACACCTGTTCCAACAACCTTGCTCTCTGCATTAACCTGTTCAAACCCTCAAAACTACACTTTCTGCCACTGCCACTAATTACATTAAACGGAGTCCTTGTCCTTTATTTAAAGGCAAAAAACTAAAATACCCTTCAAGATCAGGTGGAACCTAACATGTGGTCAGTCCTCGGCAGTAATAAATAACGCATCAACTTGTATGAACTAAAAAACATAAAGTTTCAATAAATATGTTTTCCTTGATGTGATTAATTCATATATTTAAAGACTCAATTTAAGTTAATAAGAGATCAGATTCTTAGTTCCAGTTATGATATTTTTATTATATTCTATTAAATTTTATACATATATTTATGTAAGATTTATATAAATATATAGATAAAATTTAGATAATTGAAACAGACGATTTCGTGTGAGTTAATAATGGTTCTTTGAGGGTCAAAGTACCTACTCATATAAGCTACAAAAGTTGGTCTTATTATATAACCTTTTCCCTACTTTTGCATTGTAAGCATTGATGGCTGCATACATGTCAAACTCGTGTACACTGTTACAGGGTCAAGTACCTACCCATACAAGCTATAAAACTCAGGGTCTTATTATAGGGACGTGATCCTCTATCCTCGTTTCCTTGACTTTATCCTATCTTATTAAATCTCAACCATTTATGCAGTCATCAATGCTTACAATGCAAAATAAAGGAAAGGGTTATATAATAAGGTTCTCAAATTTATTATCTCCCTTTTTCTGTCCTTATCTTATCTTATTAAATCTCAGTCATTTATTTCATGTCACACTCGTATATATCGTGTGTGTCCTGTCCTTATCTTTTGTTGAATCAACTAACTTCATCATGTCTCTATGTATATGTTCTGTCATCGAATTCCAGCCCATCTACAAATTAAAAAGCAACAAGAAAAGTAAGATCACAGGAAACAATGAACTCAACGGAAGGATGGCATCATGAAGACGCTATAGGCACAAGTCAACAAAATGATCTAATAACGTCACGTCTATAACCAGAGGTCAACTGACACAATATTAAAGATAGAAGACTTTCTTTGATTACGTTCAAAACGAATCTTGCTGGTATACATAGGCATGCGAATATCTATGAAGATTTCGAGTCAAACACATTCCAAATCATGACAATGGGCAACTTAATACCAGATGACATATTCATTAGTTAAGTTTGAGATCATTAATCTGGAAATTTGAGATCTTTTGGAGTAGTTATGGTTACTTTCAACAAGAGGACTTCTAAAACCAAACCCAAAAAAAAAAAATCTTTTATAGAGGAAATTAATAAGAAGGCTAATGTCACACTCGTGTAGTTTATAAAGCAGGACAAGAACTGGGTTTTTGTCAAACCTTGACAAAAGGAATGTGAGGCAAAATCTATCTTTATCTGTATCACCAATGTCTGCGTAAGAATCAAAGTCCTTGGCAGCAGTTTTCAAATTTGAGAGTGAAATAGAAGACTTTAATGCCACTTGAAAAGGTGAATAGTTAGTGAACGAAAAAGACTTTCACATGTCGCTGCAGCATTCTGGTAAAGTCAACCATATGTGCTTTAATAATTAAAAAAAGAACAACTAGAAGAAAATTTTGCAAGTCAACTAAAAGGCAGTTTTCTTCATTGCTAATTTTTCAAGTTTATGGATATTGATTGATGAAAATTTTGAATAGGTCGAATTGACTGTGAAAATAACTCAAGTCATTAGTTAAGAAAAGTTCAAAGTAGAGTAAACGCTAATTTGTTGGATTATTTTTCAACACGTTTACGAGAATGTAATAAGATACGACGTAGGCAAGAAAGTTAGAGCGAGAAAAGGTGGCAGATCTATTAAAACACGATCATTCTTTTCTAGTGATTTTCGCAAAGCGCTCGTCTACTTCCGGTGATCTTCGGCAAGCAGTGAAGGATTACAGGTGCGCATCGTGGACTTATCATTGAGACAAGCTGAATACGCAATGGGCTACTACGATAGTAATGAAACTTCTTGGACGAAGAATTTGCTTTCACACACTTAGCTCCAGGTTGAAAGCCTTGTGACGTCCGAGACGATCCATGAAGCTAGTGGACCTGGAGAACGAATTTTTCCTCGTCCGGTTTAAGGACGAAGTAGACTATTTGAAAGCATTAACCCAGGGCCCTTGGATTATTTACAGCCAAGCTCTTGCAGTCCAGAGATGGACGTCGACTTTTTGTCCCTCCCAAGGATCCATTAGCAGAGCCGTGGTTTGGATCCGGCTGCCAGAGTTGTCAATCGCCCGGTACCATCCCAGCATCCTCTCCGCCTTGGGCAACATCATTGGACAAATTGTGAAGGTGGACGAAACTACACTACTGGCGCATCACGGATGATTTGAGCTCTCTACCGAGTACCTACGTCGAGCTAGACAACGAGCCTCTCATGGTGGTCTATGAAGGGCTGCCTCAAGTTTGCTACTCCTGTGGCATGGTCGGACATGCCACTCCTAGTTGCTCCAAGCGTCCTCAGCTAGGAACTGAACATCCACCGCTGAGTACAGGTGGAAGCGTCCATAACGGCTATGGGCTGTGCTTGCAGGTACAGAGGAAGCCTCCTCACCAATCCACGCAATGCCTGGAGCAGATGGGACATTCATAGAATAATGACTATAAGGCAGGCTTGCGTTTTAATTTGTTGTCAGTTCCGGAGGCACAGGATGAAGCTACTGGGTTGCAGAAGGAGGCCCAGCTCAACATGCCTAATGGCTTGGTCCAACGTCTTCAGCTGAATGGGCTCCTTGAAAAAGATAAACAAATATTTCAAGGGCCCGTGTTCATGACTAATGGACCCAGATGAGTCTCCAAAAAAGGCCAGAAAGGCCCAAAAGTCGCACCCACACAGACTAGCCAGGGAGAAAGTTCCCGGGCGGGTGCCCAATAGGATCCAGAATCAGCACTGGTACCTTTAGTTCCCCTATGCCCAACTATGGTCGACAAACATTTAGCGATTGAACTAGCTACCCATATAGAAATGATATGGGATAGTCAGGCCATCGAGTCCAGCGAGAAGGCGATTGAGGAGCCTCTCCAACATATGGAAGGTGTTGAGACTCCACAGACTCTCCCTCAACCTGGGGAAGGTTATGTCCAGCACCTCAACGACTCCCCAGACCTCGGGATCCGGTTGGGAGGATGAGCCGAACAACCTAACGGACTTCCTGCGCAAGAAGTTGACCCACAACAACCGGGCGATGGCACCACAGGCGAGCCCGTGGGAGATACAATTTCTACTCAGTAGTAGAGTTCGTTTTCTGTTAATTTTCCTTATGTCGATTTTCTTATGGAATTGTCAAGGGGCAGGGGGTTTAGGTTTCAGACAATCCTGCATAATTACATCAGTAATTACAAACCTGGTCTTCTAGTTTTACTAGAACCCAGTATTAGTGGAAATAGGGCAACCGCAGTAGTCACCAAGTTAGGGTTCGATTATTCTGTGCGCGTTGAAGCCGCAGGTTTTTTTAGCGGGATTTGGCTCTTATACCAGGATCAATTTGATGTCTCCATAGTTATAGCCCATCACCAATTCATACACACCATAATCAAACATGCTTTGGGCGCTTTCGACTTTACTGCAGTCTACGCAAGTCCCCAACACCCCGACTCAAAATCTTCTCTAGCCAATTCTTCATTGGATAGGTCAAAATACCCAGAGGCCCTGGCTCATAAGAGGAGATTTTTATGCTAAATTGGAACTTTCAGACAAACGAGATGGAGCCCAGTCCACATGAGTGATGAATAAACGTTTTCAAGATTGGGTGCACGGGAGCGAACTCCATGACCTGGGATATGTTGGCTCCAAGTTTACGTGTCGTCGGGGCGAAATTCAAGCCAGACTCGATAGAATTTTTGTCTCGACGGCCTAGCTACAAGCTTATCCTCAAACAGTGAATCATCACCTTCCTTTCCTAGGATCAGACCATCGACCCATGTTGATTCACTTACACCGTTCCCCTACAAGATTGTGTGGCCCCTCTAAATTTCATTTCCAAAATGCGTGGCTCACTCATCCAGATTTTGAAGTGGTATTAGAGAAGAATTGGCTTCCAGTGGGGGACACGATGAGCCAATCTTTAGTCAAATTTTCTAAGTATCTCACTAGGTGGAATAAATCAAATTTTGGTAATATTTTCTATAGGAAAAAGCGTTTGCTCGCCCGTTTGGAGGGCATTCAATGGGCCATGGAAGTTGGCCCCTTAGATTTCCTGTTAGCCTTGGAGGAAGAGCTAAGCGGGGACCACACCCTCACTTTATCCCGAAGAAAGACCCTGAAGATTGAGAGACTCTTGGACCACCTGGTAGTCCGATTGTTGATCCTGTCCAGTTGGGTCTTGTAGCCATGTCTTTCTTTGTCCATCTCTATACGACTGTGGACAGTATTGCTTCCACTTTTCTACTCTCTGGGATCTTCCCTTCGCTTTCAGGGGACAGATTTCAAGCGCTATCCATACTTTAGAAATCAAAAGTGCATTTTTCACCATAAATCCTAATAAAGCTCTTGGGATCGACAGATTCAAAGCTTTATTCTTCCAAAAATAGTGGGGCACGTTCGGTCCAAAAATGATTGCGTACATCCAGGAAATTTTCCATCTCGAACGATGGGACAAGGATCTCAATCATACCATTTTGGTTCTGATTCCTAAAATCCCTTCCCCGCAGATGATTTCTCAATTTAGACCGATCAGCCTATGCTCTGTCCTGTATAAGATCATTTCAAAAGTTATCGTCCACAGATTGAAACATCATTTGGATTATCTCGTTGAGGTGAACTAATGTAGTTTTATTTCGGACCGGCAAATCACTGATAATATTATCATAGCCTAGGAGGTCATCCATTCAATGCATAAGAAGATGGGTAAGATCAGCTATTAAGGTCGATTTGGAGAAAGCTTATGACCAGAGTCGATGGGATTTCATCCAGAATACTTTTCAGGATATTGGGGTACCAGATCATTTAATCACAGTCATCATACAATGTGTGACGACGGTCACTATACAAGTTAATTGGCAAGGTACTTTAACGGATCCTTTCAGCCTTTCCTGTAGGATTCGGCAAGGTGACCCGCTATTGCCATACTTGTTTGTTTTGTGCATGGAGGGGCTCGGTCAACTTATTCACCAGGAAATGGAGCAAGGGAATTGGAAACTGGTCAAGCTGAGTCCTACAAGGCCCCACATATCCCATCTTTTCTTTGCAAATGATCTAGTTTTGTTTGCTGAAGCGAAGGATTCACAAACCTAGGTTATTGCTATGACGTTGGACACGTTTTGCTAGGCCTCCGGCCAGAAGGTAAACAATGCTAAAACTCGTTGCCCGACACCTCAATCAATCTTTAAACATCCAATGTACCAACAATCTGGGCAAGTATCTAGGGGTTCCTTTGATTCATAAGCGTACAACGAGGCATACCTATCAGTACCTCATTTAGAATGCTCAAAAGAAACTTGCAAGATGGAGGACCAAAGTGTTGTCCCTAGTAGGGCGGTTTATGCTAACCCATTTCGTGATCTCGACCCTCTCCACTTACACAATGCAAACTGTGCGACTCCCGAGACATCTCTGCGATGAATTGGAGACTCATGAGAGCCTTTATATGGGGATCAACGGAGGCCTGATGAAAACACACCTGGTTAATTGGGAAACTGTATGTAAGTCCAAAACTACCGATGGTCTAGGTCTTAAACAAGTCCGTTCGTCCAATGATGCCCTGCTATCTAAGCTAGGCTGGGCTTTGCTCACTCATCCCTCTGCGTTATGGGTTCGAATCCTCCGGGTGAAATATCATTTCGATCCTCATCTAATTCCCTCTTCCATAGAAAGGCAAAGGGCGTCGGTCACTTGGAGAGGCATCTCTGCCACCTGGCAGTATATTCGCCAAGGCCTCAAATGGAAGATGGAGAATGGGAGGCGTATTCAGTTTTGGCTGGATAGCTGGGCACATGATTGGGGACCGCTATATCTAGTGGCCACCACCACTTTGCCCGTGAGCATACTGTATGCCACAGTAGCGGATTTTACAAATGAAGTCGGCCAGTGGCGGTGGAATATTTTCTAACAGTATCTTCCTTCCTCGGTCTGTATGGAGCTTGTGGAGATCCAACCTAATATAGAGAGCACAGAGGAGGATAGCATGATATGGGGTCCTATAAATCATGGGAGGTTCACAGTCGCGTCAGCTTATGACCTCATTAAAGGTGGCAGAATGGACGAACATCGTAAGCTGTGGGACATAATCTAGAAATGGGTGGGGACATAATAGATTCGAGCCTTCTTGTGGCTTTTTACTAAAGGTAAACTGTTGACGAATCAGCAGCGAGTGGCTCGTAGACTCACTACAGAAAGCAGCTGTCAGGCCTATAGACAAGCAGAATCTAATTTGCACGCTATTTGAGATTGCTCGAGAGCTAAAGCCTTTTGGTGTCAATTGCCCCTGGAAGTAGTAGATCCGGAATTCTTCCACCCAAATCAGGAAAGGTGGATGGATCACAACCTCAAAATGCCCACACAGGTCAATCATATTGACTGGGTCACTATTTATGGGGTTGCCTGTTGAATGCTATGGCAGTGGAGAAATCGTAGCCCGTTTGAAGCCAATTTTATCCGACCGAAAGAAGAGTCTCGAGCAATTATGGAGTATGTGGCCTGGATAGATAAAGCACGGTTAGTGGAAAGTTGCATACTGTCGACTCAAAGCCTACCTATAGGTACTTTTATTGTAACATCCCATCATCGGTGGGAAGGGCATTTTGATAAATTGGGATGGGTTAGGATTATGGAATTAGATCTCGGCATGCACATACAGCATATAGCCTCTATGATTGAGGATT
>JANVCQ010000005.1:23564808-23577743 GCA_025531925.1 Erythroxylum plowmanianum | reverse complement strand
AGCCAAAATTTCCTTCCAGCACATTTTGCAAAAATTCTGGTATATGGCATGCAACAAATGCTTCCGGTCTACAGCTGTTGCATGTGGAGTTCTCTTCACTTGTAATTACTGTAGAGAAAACGAACAGCAGAGCCACGGTTTCTCTTCACATCAATTTTTTACTTCCATGTCACCTGCACTTCTTTTTTGCCCACACTCTTGCTTTTTAACTATTCTGACTTTATTATACAGGTACCGATATGACATGGATTTGATCGACGATATCGAAACTATCACGGCTTCAATTTTTGGCGACCTCGCTGAGAAACCTTTAAACTTCACCGCCATTGAGACTATGAAATATTACATGAGGACAATTAGAGAAGAACAGGACCAAAACAGATATTGACGTTTCAATTGATAGGTCACAGATTTCTGGAGATCGCCAAAATTTTTTACTTGTCGCAAGGAAAGACACGGTAACCCCCATAATATATAAACCGGACATTCAGATGTGTTTTTCTTATACGAAATAATCTTCTCCCTGTTATAATAATGTCAAATATTGCCAATAACGTATTGCAGAAGTAAGCAAACATAAGGAGAATTAGAGAAGAAGACGACCAGAACAGAGATTGACTTTTCAATTGATAGGTGATAGATTTTTGAAGACCGCCAAAAAATTTTTACTTGTCGCAAGAAAAGACGGTGTCACATCCTCTGCTCCCAGGAAAGACACGGTAACCCCCAAACTGTATGAACCAGACATTGAGATGTCTTCCTCCTCTCTACACATGTCAGCTATTTTTTACGTATTTCTAGGAAAATCATTTCTGGTTCGCTTTATCATCTTCGAGTGCCGCCCCTCATTTAATACCACGCAACTCTTCATATCTCAGCTGCCACACGGTCCTTTAATACCTCTATATTTAAACTTTATAACCTTTCTCCTCTAACTTCAATCAAACAATTCCTACCCTCTTCTTTTGCCTTCTTCATTTAATACCGCGCAACTCTTCAAGTCTCAACTGCCAAACGTTTCCGAACACCTCTATATTTAAACTTTATAACCTTTCTCCTATAACTTCAATCAAACAATTCTTACCCTCTTCTTTTATCTTCTTCTTGTTTAATCTAAATACATCGCATTCTCCATTCTAGAAAGATAACAACAGTCAAGGTTACCTCTTCTTTTTCAACAAACAAAGAACAACGGTTCAGGTCAGTAACCGATTCTTTTTTCCATTACTTTTTTGATCTCAATCTTTTCAATTTATAATTTCAACCAAACCCTTTCTTTATCTTTACACACCATTTTTTATTGGTTCCCTCCTCGTTCTCTGCTGCATTCTTCCATTCCAACCTTCGTCTTATTCTTGCTTCTCAATAAAGTTCTGAAATAATTATGACATTTATAGACTAATTTGATTATTTTAATCGCAGATATAAATTCCAGCTATTTCGAGCGCAAAAGATTTTTGAAAAGTGCTATAAAGGAGACATATGATCGTCAAAATCAGCTAGATGAATTACTTCTCATATACCATGCACGGAATAAAAAGGCACATAATAGTTCACATGAACTTCGCTACATCCAGATGTATGAAACTAATCGAATGATAAAGATGGCCAACCATCTCAAACAAGTAAACTTCGAGACAAGAAAATTTTATGAAAGATAAATTAAAAAACTTATAGATTAAGATATCTTTATACTGCAGATATAAGTAGTAGACATGTAAACTATTTTAAACGTATCTAAAAAAAAAATCATTTCATCTTATTTCTTCTCCCAACCAATGCTTATTTCATTACATTTTGATATTATTTATAATTTAACTATGACGTTAAATTTTACCCTGCGTTTAAATTTAGTGAGCATTTTCACTGCGCATTTGCGCAGAGTTAATCTGCTAGCATAATAAGAAGCTCAAGTTGCAGAACAAGCGATAGTAAATTCTTACTCGTACAACAACTTGATTGGGATAAGCTGCATCAGAAACATCACTGATGGCTGCTGTTCCTTTCTCTGGTGAAACCATGATCCTTGATGGATAGCACTTGAAATTTTGTTGAAAATCTGAGTAGAAGGTGGAGAAGATCTTCCAACTTTCATAAGCCACATTTAATTTGTTTGGGATGGCTGGTTCGCTGCCTTCCACACAAGTTTCTTTCTATCATTTGTTTACTTCCTTCCTTAAATTTCACAAATTTACAGCATAGAATATAGCAACAGATTTCTTGGTCCCTCTAGTTAATACAAATTACGATTGTTTGCAGCAAAGTTCTTTGCTTTTTGTCCATTCAACTTCTCTTCAAGAAAGGGGAAAATTAAAACTCGTCACTGTCATTCATTAAGGAGAAAGAATCATTCATACGATATTTATGTTGACAATATAAATCTAGTGGTGACAATATAAATCTAGTGGTTTAGGGCTTATGGGAATATTCTACGTCCCTGTTTTTCTCACTCTACCCTATCCATACTCTGCCTCTCACTCAAGTGTCTCCCTTCTTCTCTGGACATGGCAGTTTCTTCCCCTCTCTACTCATTGAACACTATTCTTCACTTTCATTCCCCAATTCTATCACAACCACGAACTGGATTAGTGGGTAGTGACAATAGGCTAGGGAGAGGAGGAGAAAAGAGTAGAGTTGTGGTCTTATCCACTCACTCCAATGCTTATATTTTGAAGCCAAACCGTAAGTCACGTTACGGCGATCCCTATGAAAGTGAGGAGGAGGACAAAGAAGACGAAGAGGAGGAATATGATGGCTTGCTAGATGATGATTGGCTGTTGAACGTGAGTTCAAGGATTCTCTTCACGAAAATAGAACACTTTTTTTGTTTAATTTCATTATAATCACTCCATGAACTTCATATTCATTTCTTTTTCAGTAAAGGGTTGAATTTATCTTCTTTTCCACAAGGGTTTCTGAATTTTGTTTTTAGGTACTGGTAGACGTGACAGTATTCAGTAAGCTTCCGAAGAGCGTTTAGTGGCTGCCTACTGAAACTGGGAGTCGTTTACAAGAATTATGACTTCTTTGTGTGGTATAACATAGAAAAGGGGCTATATATTATTGTGACGAACAAAATACTTATTGTTTTTTCCTTTTCTTCTTTGAATTTCCGGTTCGATGGATGAGAAATTGTCTTTAACTTCTCTTATAGCGTATTTGATTTTGGCAAAGTTGGCTTGTATGAGCTTGTAAGTAAATAGGTAGGATACTATAAATGTCTTGTTTTATGTTGTATCTGAGAACTTTCTCAAGATTGTTGGGTTGGGTCTTGATAGATTAGATTTTTTACCGTAGCTTGTTCTGTAGCTAATACATTGCTAACTCGTTGGCAAGGATGCACTCGGATTGAGCATGAATCTATTAGCATGTGTGTTAACTTACATGGATACTACTTTATGTTTCTGCAACCTTTTGAATAATCTTAGTATGCTTTTTTTTCTGGATTGCTCTTTTTTTTTTTTTACCTTTTGTTTCTCAATTTCACTACTTTTCAAGTTGGTGGGTGATTGTTTTAGTAGTTATTTGCTATGCATTTATCATGTTCCTACATCTTTCTGGCTTAATGTTACTTATTTCCATTTTTTGTTCTCTGTTTAAACTGCATTTAAGCACTGTGATACGTCCTCAGGACGGATTCGCAGAACCAGTAGAATTTGAAGTTGATGGCAAGACATGTGACTCTAAGAGAAAATCAAATGCAAAAGAGGGTATGCTCTGAAGTTTTGACAAGGTTTGATGACAACTGGGAGAATGTCTGATGCAAAAGATTGTTGTTTCAGGCAGCCGTGGACATACGAGTACAAATACTGGCAGGAGCACCCAAGAAAGGCGCGGAAATTCTTACCCTGCAAAAAACAAAAAGAAAGAGGCTGATTCTTTGGATATTGAAGACAAAAGAAAGGTGCATTATGAGCTGATATTCATTGTTTAAATTGTTCCGTTGCTGCCAAAAAGTGCTCATAAAATTTTTTTCATCCAGCTTGTTGCAAGGAAACCTACTAATAAATATGAAGGTTTATATGAACAAATTGATCTAGATAACAGATGGATCCCTCTTCTTGATTATTTAAGCACATTTGGGCTTAAGGAACCGGATTTTAAACACATGTACCAGAGGCACATGCCAGCCCTCCAAATAAATGTATATTCTGCACGGGAAAGGTTGGAGTATCTATTGAGTACGGGTGTCAGGCACAAAGATATCAGAAAAATTCTTCTGAGGCAGCCACAAATTCTGGAATATACAGTTGAGAACAATTTGAAGTCCCATGTGGCATTTTTGACAGGTTTAGGCATTCCATCCTCCAAAATTGGACAGATAATTGCTACTGCTCCTTCCCTGTTTTCGTACAGCGTTGAAAATTCATTGAAACCAACCGTCAGATATTTGGTGGAAGAGATTGGCATTGATGAAAAGAGTGTAGGAAAAGTTGTGCAACTGAGTCCGCAAATCCTCGTTCAACGAATAGACATAGCATGGAATGTTCGCCATATTTTTCTTTCAAAGGAGCTGGGAGCATCCAGGGATAGTGTAGTAAAGATGGTAATGAAACATCCCCAACTTCTACATTACAGCATAGACAACGGGTTATTGCCTAGGATCAATTTCCTGCGGAATATTGGAATGAGCAATTCAGACATCTTGAAAGTCTTGACTAGCCTTACCCAGGTTAAATTTACTTGCTACAAATGTGCTTTATTGCTACTCATACTGAAATTCCTCTGCCTGCGAGCTTCAAAAGTAGTTTATTTCCCCAATATTTTTAATTTAGCAAGCTTGTACAATTATGTACTCTTGTGGTAAGTCCTCCTGTAGTTACTAAAAGGATCAAGCCAATGCAATGTTCCCGACATGTTACCACGAGAGATTGGACTATACTTTCCTTTTCCTTATTTTGTTATGTCATTTTCCCCCTTTCTGTTGAATCATGTTATTTTCTATGTTATTCAGGTATTCTCTCTGTCACTGGAGGACAATCTAAAACCAAAATATATGTACTTGATCAATGAGCTTCGAAATGAAGTGCAGTCCTTGACTAAATACCCTATGTACTTGAGCTTGTCTTTGAACAAGAGAATTCGCCCTCGACATAGGTTCTTGGTTTCCTTGAAAAAAGCTCCAAAGGGGCCTTTTCCTCTGAGTTCACTAGTTCCAACTGACGAATGTTTCTGTCAGAGCTGGGCAGGAACTAGTGTAGATAAGTATTTAGCATTTAGGCAGCAATTGTTACTGAAAGAGTTTGCAAATAAATATGACAGACCATGATTATCTTCGGCCCCAGTGAGTATAGAGCATCAATGTCTCTGCATTAACTTAGCCAACCATATGGCTGATTTTGCAAACATTATCATTTAAGTTTGAGTTGAAGCTCTGACATGCAAATTGCTTTGAAAATCTGGTAAGCAAATTGTCTTGCTTTGCTACCCATTTTGAATTTGGTGTTCTGCTGATTTCTGTGTTTGGAATTTATTAGTTTCATGATCATATGTCATTAATTCAATTATTTTTGTGCAGCCGATGCTCCAGTATGCTGACCTTACATGACCATTTTAGCAATGATATGTGGCTTTAAAAGGAAAACAAATGAGGGCATATTTCAACTGCTGACAACTTGTGAAGGGAAAGAGAGTGAAATTCAGGGTAGTAATTTATAATTTGGCTGCCCCATGGTCTTTAATGTTTTACTTATCCTTTTTCATAATTATGCTGTGGCACATGCTATAAAGCAAAATATCGGAGAAAATAGTGCCCCTAAGATGCTTGCCTTGATATGTTGTCTTTATTAGTTGTATCCGTACATAGATGAGCATTATGTTTATAGTTAGATACTATTGAGTTCTATACTGTGTTGTCCAATTATTACCAAACCATTACTGGTGTACTACAACCAAAGATCAATACAAGTACAATGCAAAAGTTCGAGCTGTACTAACTGCTGTAAGTTCTTCCTACTGCAATATACTTACAGTTCATAAATTGCACATTCATTGCTACAATTCCGAATATGTTCTCTCCTCAGACTTGTAAAAGGAAACATAATGGCTTTATTCCAGTACACCATTTTCTCATGAAGATCTGAGATTCGTTTGACCTATATTTCTTGTGATGAGTGATCTGTATAATACCAAAAGAAATATTTAAAATGTCACAGGTATATTGGGGAAAAGTAATAAAATAAAAAGAGGCATTTTGCATATGCGTTGCTGGTGCATACATGCCTGGAAAACACTTAGTAGATTACAGCTTTTTTTAGCTGTAGTTTGTCTGGAATTTTGTCAGTCCTGAAGCCTCTTTAAATTCACCAGCCACTACGGATAAGATTTATATGTCTTCAATCCGAAGCTGAAGCTTTGTCCTTTGGGAACTTTTGATATCCCTCCTTCGACATTACCTGAATGAATGGCATGTGACACCTGTTTGATAGGTTCTAGGACTAGGTTGCATAAAGTGAAATTTCCATAAATATTTACTTGCTGTTTGTGCTGCTATATATCCATAACGCAGGAACTGGATATGTTATTTCAATGGCATTCTTGAACTGGCCATTGATGTCTTTTTCTTCAAACATGAGTAGGATTATTATCCTATATTTTAGCTTATAGAAAGATAAGATGAAAATGCCCCTCTACTCTCATCACCAAAAGGATTTTTGTAGTCCTGCAAATTCTGGTATTTATTTATTTGAAATTACTTTCTATTTGTCTAATTAACTTAGTCAAGGATGTGACGTTCCTCAATCTGGAATATATGATTTTATGATATATTGCTACTGCAACTGAAACAAAGGTGTCCTTTTTCTCTCCTAGTTGGAAGTGCTGAAGCTATTACTTTACTAGTTTCTTGTAGCTTTGTCATATTTGGAGTTAAATTTCCTCTCGTTGGATGTCAGAAAAGAGGTCAATGTTACCAGAAAATTAGACTTTCAATTGGAGTAGATGGGAAGACTTGTTTCACTTTCTCCATTTTTTTGGCAACTAAAGGTTTCTGGTTATGAGTTTGTCTCTTGATACACCAACTACTAAAGTTTGGTAATATCTGTGCCTTCTTTAAGACTCTTAAGATGTTGGGAGGAAGTTTTTATCTTGCAGATTGTGGAATTTGTTTGTCAGGTCTCTTCCAGTTGCTATTGCTAAGGAGATTGACTCCCTGAAATTGGGGGCATAAGTTGTTGCTTATGGTTTTGGTCAGGAGATATTATGAAGAGGGACCCAAATAACTGGTGGTCTCTATTCAGGATTTGTTTAGACACGCAAGAAAGAGATTATATGCTGGACAAAATTGAAATAATGCATGTTGTCTCTCACAAACTACTTTTTTTTTTTTTAGAAGTAAAAAACGAGCTCATTTTTTGGCAAAAAAGACCGGAATCCAGGTACACAGAGCTCTGATCACCTGCACATGAATCTTTTGATGCCAAAGATAATTAAATATAGCACCAAATACCCTTTCCTCTCACAAACTACTTGCAAGTTGTTGCCATTTTCATATTCATGCTGGTCTGTCCTGTTTACTTTTTGTTGTGGATTTAGTGACTACTTTAATCAAAGACATGTTCTCTTTCATGAAATCTGTATAATATGTTGCAGTCCCTTTTATTTTATCTCGATGCCACTAGTGAGGAACGGCTATATTGCCTAACTTGCCTTTTTCTGGTGGGGCTTTGTTGTAAATAATATTCCGTTATCGGTTATGCCAGTTAAAATTTTGGCTTCACGTATCTCCACTACTTTAGTTCTCTAACAATTTACAGGCTTGAAGCTTCCCTTGAATCCAGCTGTTAACGGAGAAGAAGACTCGAGAGATGAAAGAGAAAGAGGAAAGGCTATAGACAAGACAAGGACAATACGACACATACATCAAAGAACATTGCATATGTCAATAAGGGCAGAAGAGATTTTTGATAATTAGCTAGCTGTAACTAACACAGGTTGTTATAACAGAACGATTTCAATCATTCAATTTATTATGTCCTTTTGATAAGGTGTATGGACAAGATCAATTCACCAATTGTATATATACGAGTACAAGCACATAATACAGTAAAGAGTTAATATTCAAAATTTGTATCATACCTTTTCTATGACATGGTATTAGAGCTTCATCAATGACAAACATCAAAAATGGAAGAGTACTATGGGTCATCTGCCACCACCTAAAGTAATACATTACACTTTCTCAACTTTTCAGTCATAACAAAATCCTTGAACTTTAATCTGCTCATCAAACTTGACAGGCAAAACTTTGTCAACTGGAGAGCCTATATCCTTGCAACAATAAGAGCTCCTGAATTTAAAAACGTTATCAACTTAGCACTTCCTCCTCAAATCATCACTATAGGCACAAATTAAGTCATTGAAAATACATACTACAAACCATGGAGAATAACGGATTAACTACTGTTGTGTTGGTTATTTTCAACAATTAGAGAAGAAGTAATAGGACAGGTGAACCAGTCAAACTCATCCTACCAAGTTTGGCAAAATTTGGAGAATCTTTATGCTCAAACATCTATGGTTAGAGTTCTTCAACTAAAGCATCAACTTTCAATCATTAGAAAAGGCTCACATACCATATCAGAATACATGCAGAAAGTCAAAACCATTAGAGACTCACTTCATGTAGCTAGATATGCAATCAGTGAGTATGAATTAATATTGAGTTCCTTAAATGGTCTTGGTCATGAATATGATCCTGTTGTGATTTACTTAACACATTCTATGAAAACTTCAACATTATAAGAAGTACAATACTCTCACATGATGCATGAAATAAGAATAAAGCAGCTAAACACACTCAATCAAATAGAAATCTCATCACCAGTTGCTAACTATGCAAACTTCAACTATTGGGAAAGAAGTAGATTTAGAGGAAGAGGAAACTGTGGTAGAGGAGGTAAATGGAATGAAAACATGATTTTTTTTGTCAGCTATGTCATAAACCAGGCCATGAGACTCTAAAATGTCACAAAAGATTTGATGTCTCGTGGCAAGGGAATATAACACAGTGGAGACAGAATACAGTCACACAAAATCCACAGAATAATGCACAAAGCTATCCTCAATCCTAGGCTCAAAACTAGTATGGAAATTTCTTAGCTGAAGTAGTCAACAATAATACATTGTTCATAGATAGTGGGGCTACAAATCATATCACATCAGATTTTAACAACTTGTCAATAAGTTCAAAATATGGTGGAAAGGACCACCTTATAGTTGTAGTTGGAAATGGTAACTCTCTTCCTATTGCTAACATTGGCTCATCTCATATACATTTTTCAGACATACACACACCCCTTACACTAAGATAGATCTTGCATGTTCCCAGCATAACTAAAAATCTACTCAGCATCTCTAAACTCACCAAACACAACAATATTTTTATCGAGTTTACTAATGAAAATTTTCTGTTTAAGGACAGAGCAACAGGGAAGGATTCTGCTCAAAGGAGTGCTTCGGCATGGTCTCTACAGCCTCAAAACCACTAAACAATCCGACAGTATCAGGCCAACACATCCTAAGCCCAGTCCTTCCCAACAAGAATTTTTCTCTTTAGACAATCATTGTGAGTCAAACATAGCTCAAAAAGATGTAAATGTTTGGCATGCCAAACTAGGACATCCCTCCAAGCATGTCTTGAAACAAATTCTAAGTTTAATGAAATTCAATTTTAAACCCAAAAATCTGTCTTATTGTGATGCTTGTAAGGAAAGATAATTGCATCAATTGTCTTTTCAAACCCATGACTTAACTATTCAGAATCCATTAGAAATCATATATTCAGACATTTGAGGACCCTCTCCACATCTCTCAATTGAGGGACACAAATACTATCTTATCTTTGTTGATGTCTACATAAGATTCACTTGGCTTTATCCTCTAAAACTAAAATCTGATACCCTATTTGTCTTTGCAAATTCAAGACCAATGTTAAACTTCAACTGATCAGAAAAATCAAAGCCTTACATATAGACATGGGAGGTGAATATAAAGCTCTTTTACCCTACCTCACAAAACATAGAATACAACCGAGGTTTAGTTGCCCTTACACTCACCAACAGAATGGGGTCTCCGAAAGGAAACACAGACATATCACTAAAATGGGACTAACTCTTCTCTCTCATGCTCACATGCCACTCACATACTGGTTAGAAGCCTTCTGCACAGCCACATACCTTATCAATAATCTTCCATCTTCTAGACTAAACAACCTTTCACCATTTGAAAAGCTTCATAACAAACCACCAAACTACCTTAACCTCAAAACCTTTGGCTATAGTTCTTTTCCTTATCTCAGATATTATTCTTAGCACAAACTAGGATTTCACACTACTAAATGTGTTTTTCTTCGGTATAGTTTAATGCATCAAGGTTACAAGTGTTTGACTAGTCAAGGGAAAATCATAATATCTCGCCATGTTGAATTCAATGAGGAAGAATTTCCATTTTCTCAACTCTTTCCCTCACATTCAAACAAACCTACAACACTATCAAATTCTCCTACCTTCACTCTAACCTCAAGTCCAGACATTGCACCCTCATCAAGGATTGTCATGGATCACTCTTCTCTGGCAGAATGTTGCCACTTAGCTGAATCCTTCGACAGACAGGCAAGCTCTCAAAACCCTAGCTCATCATCACATTTTACTTCCCCACAAAATAGACAAAATACCTCACCTAACACCAATTCTTCAACCACACTAGATACTGAATCAAATTCTTTATCCCTTCACATACAAAATGTTCATCTTATGCAAACTCGATCTAAAAGTGGCATTTTCAAACCAAAGCTTTATTTGGTTTCTCACACCCCAAACTCACAAACTGAACCTAGTACAATTACTGAAGCTCTAAACAGTCCTACATGGTTTCAAGCTATGTAAGATGAATACAATGCCATTCAATAGAACCATACCTAGACACTTGTCCCCTATGAGCCTACCATGCGTATTCTTGACACAAAATGGGTATTTTGGACCAAATACAATGTTGATGGAACTATCTCTAAGCACAAAGCCAGATTCGTTGCTAAAGGATTTAATCTAATTCCTAGCATTGACTACTCAGAAACATTCAGCCTTGTGGTGAAAGCCTCAACAATAAGAGTAATGCTCTCTCTTGCTATCTTCGATGACTGGGAAATTTAGCAAGTTGACATCAACAATGCCTTTCTACATAGGGAGCTATATGAAATTGTCTACATAAACCAACCATAAGGATTTGAAAGCAAAACAAAGCCACATCATGTGTGCACGCTAAATAAAGCTCTTTATGGACTAAAACAAGCGTCTAGAGCCTAGTTTCACAAGCAAAAGTGTGCATTATCTCGATGGGGTTTCACAACTTAAGGTCAAATACCTCACTATTTTATTCAAATAAAAATGGAATTATCACAATGCTACTAGTCTATGTAGATGACATCCTAATCACAGGAAATTCAAAGCAAGCAATTCAAGCAATCATCAGTCAATTACAGTCTCAGTTTGCACTCAAAATGTTTGGAAACATAAATCATTTTCTTGGCTTTGAAGCATATAGAAACAAGGATAGTCTATATCTTTCACAAAAACAATATGTTGAAGACCTACTTACCAAAACAAACATGTTGTCCTGCAAACCTTCGCTGACACCCATCACTCTAACAACCAAATTGTCTTGGCAGAATGACACTCTTTTTGAATTCCCAAAGCTCTACCAAAGCACCATAGGAGCCCTTCAATACCTATGCAACACAACACTAGATATTAGCTTCACCGTTAACAGATTAAGTCAGTTTCTACGAAATCCTTTAAACACACACTGGATTGCATGTAAAAGAGTTTTAGGATACCTGAAGGGAACCTCAAATCTGGGTCTACTTTTTCAACCATCTTCGTCACCTCTTGATCTCCATGCTTACAACGATTTTGACTGGGCCAGCTCACCCTGTTGGACCTCATTTTTGAAGCCCAATAATTGATTCAGATACTAACAGATACTTACCTCGGGTTTCAAGACCGAGAAGACCATTCGGGACAATCGCGTGACATTAGTGTGAAATTACGGGTGGAAAATATTTCATTTAAAAGAAATCTCGGCGTGGTAGCAAAGGAAAGTTCGCCGCGACGAAGACATCCTCAGAAAGGTTCGCCGCAGAGAACTTTGGTTTCGCCACGACGAAACACTCAGAATCCATTCAAATCTAACCACAAGCTAAACATACTCACACACAAAAGAAACTTCCATTCTTCATGTCATTGCAATACCCAAAAAGTTTAAACAAACTTTACTTACATAACACCATACATATCCAAGCTTAATACACACACAAAATGATGCTCAATGTTGATAAGCCTATAAAGCTATTCAAAATAGTCACTAACTTAGTACAAAAGTCTTTAACTATCTTGGAGTTTTTGATGCCCTGCAAGGATCAACTGTCGTCTTGTTCCACACCTGGGGAGGGAAAATAATGGGTTGAGCTACACAGCTTAGTGGCTAATATATTTATAGCCAACGGTAACTAGCACAAGTTCAAGCATATATATGTATATGTACTTAACAATTCATGTATTCTCAAATCTATTCTAATAATTTGATCATTGACCAATAAAGTTCAAGAACTCAATTAAGCAAGTTAATGCATAACACATCATATTCAAATGCATCATACTTGACAATTCAAAGATGTAATGCACAAACAAATGGCTCGAGGGTTCCATAGAAACAGAATGGTGAAACCGAAGTTTACACCATGGACAAAATGAGTCTATTTTGGAGTTTATATGCCACAAGCGGGCAGCTGAGAGAAGGCTCTTGTCAATGTGCACGTGACGAACAGAATGGTTCCACTCTCGCCCAAGCATAAGCATATATTCGTTTTATCATATGCTCATACTATCATGCTTTTTCTTATTTAATTCAAAATGCTATAACCTCTTTCAAGGTATAACATA
>JANVCQ010000005.1:23535725-23546306 GCA_025531925.1 Erythroxylum plowmanianum | reverse complement strand
AATATGGCTTGAAATGCCATTAAAGTTTGTAATGCATTTATTTTAGGAAGTTAATGAGTTATGGATTTGTGTATGGACTTGGAATGTGAATTTGTGTATGGATAAGTCATGTGAATTGTATATGGACTAGATGAGTTGAGTTCGAATGTGATGTACCAGAAAAAGTTTCCGATTAAGTTGATGAAATTTGTACATGAATTGTTGGTATCTAGATAAGCGTGTGAGATTTTTTATGGAAAAGAAAAATAAGATTTTTAAATGATGAGATATGACTGAATATGAAGAATCAAATGAATTGAGGTTTGAGTGTGGATGAATTTCAAATTAGAAATTGAAGTTGCTTTGAATGAAGTGGAAAAAAAATTCCAACGTTTTTCTAAAGTATGCATTTTTGGATGTCGGAGTTAAAAGTTTTGACCTTAAGCTTTTTTATTTCTTTGGTTTTCGCCCACGCTTTATGTTTTCAAGATCTGTTTTTTGAAAAATTCTTTATGCACGTTTTTTTTATTCCGAAAGGTTAGGTTCCAGAAACGGGACCCAACAATGTCCACATTCAGGCGTTTCCAAAATTTGGAAGCGAATGCTAAACTGGAGCGTATTGTGAGTAGACCTAGATGGTCTCATTTCATTATTTGTTCTATTTTAAATTTTGTATTTATTGACTACTAAATGACTATATGAATTCTGGACAGGAGGTCTAATGATTGTGACGCTTGGTTGAGATATTGAAGTGTTGCTTGTATGTGAATTAGATGAACTAAGTGCACATACTTTGATTGCTAAATGTGATTCTTAACTTATTATTGAATGCCGGACTAAGGTCCGATGATATGGGAATGTGATTGAATGGGAGCATGCAAATGTGATTGATGCATTCTATTTCATGAATGCATGAAATATAATGGTAGTTGTGACCTGAGTAGCCACCGAACAGAGCTTAAAGCTCAACGAGTGAAAATGGGCCTCGAGCTCAAAGGTGATTCAGGGCCTTAGGCTCAACGTTTAATGAACCCTATATGGGATAGTTATCAATGAGCCCTATATGGGATATTTTAGGCACTCGGTCACAACAAAGTAATAAATAAAAAGTGGGTCTCATGTACACTACATATGCATAATATGAATGATTAAATCGTATTGATAGTGAAATGTGAAATGTTATGAATGTGATTTATGTGTTAGGTGACTGGGTGAGCCATCAATGATGGTCACTCATTGAGTTCGCAAAATTAACCCAAAATTTGCAAATATTTTTCAGGATCAGAAGAATACCTCGTTAGGCAAACGGGAGTATACCTACTGCATACAAGTGAGGGATAGAGGTCGGGATCAGTTTGCATCTGCATTATATTTCTTTATTTTCATACTGAATTGTATTTTCCACAAATTATTGTATTTTGTGTATTTGAATATATTTGTTTTGTATAACTTTCCAATTGGAAAAAAGTTTTACAAAAGAGATTGATCAAAGTGTAATATGTTTTGTTTCTGGAATGAGCCCTAGTGATTAATGAAATTCTGATATTTGAAAAATGTTGGTAGCTCTTGTAAATGAAAATGTTTTTAAATAAAAGTGGTCCCGAATTTTCGATTACTGACTTTCGCGTACACTTGGAAAAAAAATTTACATTAAGTTTTCACGATTAAGTGACCTAGCACGACACCCTCATAGGACACGAACCCGAATATCATCCATCGATGTCTAGTTCGGGTCTTGCGGGAGTGGGGTGCTACAAGGAGTCTCTGGCAAGAGCAATTATGTGTCATGAAGAGAGTCTTCAATGATACACAGAGTAATGAGATCCCCAGGATAAGAACTAATATCACTTGGACTATATATGACATAGTTAGTTTAGTGGGAGTTGACACATAACCCATGCTCCGAACTAAATAGGGTATAGGATTACGAAGGGACGAATTGCACGGTAATTGACTATAGAAAGGTTCATAGGTAACATGATTAACTATCGAAGAGTTTGAGTGTTAATCCACTTACATTGTGGTAAATTGGCATCATGAAACCCTTCATGATTTGCTTGGATTAAGAGATAATTCAAGTGACAAAAATAAATGGGAACCTAAGGGTCACATGCATAAAAGATCGAATGAAAAATAAAGTATGCATGACTGTCATTTAAGCAAGCCACTATCGTGACCGACTTAATGATAGGTGGTACATAAGTGAGTTCTTCACTTATGTACACATGAAGTTTTTAGCCAAAAACACACTAAATAGAGAGGCCAAGGGTCCAAAAGAGCTCTGGAAGTTGAGAGGAGCATCTTAAGATTTGTTCATGCAATTTTAGGAAATTGTTGCATGAGATTAATTGCATGAAACTTAGTCTTGATCTAACTCTCACTAGAGCATCTACTTGAACTCATCTTGTTTGGTTCTTTAACCACCCCTATACACTGATTTTTCTTCATCTTTGCATGCTCTCTAGAGGGCAAGGAAGGTGTTTGGTGCTTTCTACAACCCAAAGAAGGAGAAGATTCAAGAAAGGAGGAGTATTTGCAAGGTACATATACTGTAATTTCATGTTCTTATAATCTATTTATACATGCACATGGATTCTAGATTTTCTAGGGATGTTGTGGGGTTGGAATTTTGATTCTGACACTTTTACTGCCTTTCCATGTATGTGATGCGTAGATCCATGGCTACCTAAAGTGGTATCAGAGCTGGTTATGCATGTATAAGATGATCTATGGAACATATGCAAACTAGTTGCTAGGTTGTGATTGACATGCTTGTTGATTTCAAAAAATTCATATAAGTTGTAGGAAAATGGCTTTTCTGATTTTCTTTCACAAAAATGTTTATAATATGTTACATTATGTTTTTAAAAAAAATTCAATTGAATACTATTTGCTATTTTATTACGAATGTATATGCTGATTTTGAAATTTGCTTAATAATTCTAGAAAAAACTTTTCTAATTTTCTTTCACATAAATGCTTATAAGGTGTTATATTATGTTTTTGTCAAAGGAAAATGCAATTGAATGTCATTTGCTATTTTATTATGATATTAGTTTTAGCCTAATGCATGTATAAAGTTTTAGGAAATTATGGAAATCTGATGAACATGCATGCTTGTAAATTCTATAATAATTTTATAAAAATTTATTTTATGAATTTTCTTCATGAACATGCATATATGATGTTGTCATAAGTATGAGATGCATAACAACTAATTTTGAAATGATAAATTATCTATTCTTGATTTTACATACATGCTGGTGATGAACGAAAAGTGTTAGTGGACATATGATATACTGGTTAATTCTACTTAGTTCATAAAGAATTCATATTAATTAGTTACTAGAATTTTTTATTAGGCACTTTTAGAATGTTTATAAGACTTTGGAATTTTTCCAGAATTAATTGAACTTGATTCAATTAATAGATCAAGGCAAAGTCAACATTGGTTAGCTTTTTGAAAACTGATGGAGATGACTTGTTTGATGACTTATGTGTATGTATTTCGGTTATAAACCTTGAAATTTTTTATGAGATATGAAATGTATTATTTTGATGCTAGTAGCATGCTAAGTGCACATGCTTGAAATTAGGGTTTTGGAAAATTTCTTGACAATGAATCAGTCTCTTTAATGTCTAGTAGGTTAACTCATTTATCTTGATAATTTTAGTCATCAAGATATTTAGCTTATGCTGAACTTGCCTTGATAAACTTGAGATTACATAAGGATGTTTTAGATGACTAATTGATGTTTGGGAATTTTAGAAACCCTAAGGATTAATTTAGAATTGATCCAAGTGGAGCATAGCATTTCTAATGTGACTCGAAAATGACATATGTACTAGAATTAAAGTGTTTAATTTGGACATCAAAATAATTGAATTTTTGGGCTCCTAATCAAATCACATTCATAATTCGAAGTAGCCGAGACTAACACCAGTACCTGATTCGATTCAAGAGTTAAATTGAATCACAAACTTTAGATGCATAGTCAAGTGACAACTTAAATTAAACCTCCTTTGTATGTTACATGCATTAATAAATACGTTAACTAAAATATTAGGACTTACGCCTTCTATTAATGTGGCGAGAACCATAATTCCTTTAGTGTTAGGCTATTAGGTAAACCCAAGCCCACTCTACATGAATATATTTAATCTATGGAAATTAGATTTCTAGATTAATGGGTTAGTCCTAACTGGAAGTGTTGATTTGTTGGGAAAACCTAAGGTCAATGTGGATAGAGGCGAAGTTGGGTAGTATACATGGGATGTATACGCATCAAGAGTTGATAACCTTATGAGTGTTCTAAATCAACAGTTGATGGCATAAGTTGATAGTTGAATAATATAATGCAATTGATATAAATGATTACCTATCGATTGACCTAAGGTGACTTGTTGGGCAAACCCAAGGTCATTCTTAGTGATATTGGATATCGATCTATTAGGACAACTATAATTTTTGTCAGATTCGTAATGAGGGCTATAGATTCGGATAAAATATTGGGACTTATAATGCATGTGATTAAAGTCCTTATCGATATGCATTTATGTACATTTTAACGCTTTCTCTCATTCTACTAGGTCATTGAATCACCACGTATCCATCCAGTGTGAACTTACGCTCTCTACTTGACTCCAACAAACTCACTGGACTAAACTTCTTAAATTGACTATGGAATTTGAGAATTGTTCTCAAATCTGAGAAACTAAGATATGTCCTAGATGAGCCACTTCCCGATCCCCTTGCTGCCAATGCTTCTGATGAGGATCAAAAAGCTTAAAAGAAGCTACTAGATATTAGTGAGCTGGCTAGCTATATTATACTGGCCTCTATGTCACCAAAACTACAAAAGTAGTATGAGGTTATAGATGCTCATATCATAGTCTACCATTTAAGAGAACTATTTGATGAGTAGGCTCGGTTTGAAAGGTTCGAGACCTCGAGGTTTCTTTTTCATTCTAAGATGGTTGAAGGATCATCTCCAATGTAGTATGCGTTGAAGATGAATGGATACATTGAGAGGTTAGCCAATTTGGGTTTCATAATGGATCTTGAATTAAGTATAGACTTAATTCTGACTGGTTTGATCGATAGTTATTCACAGTTTGTTCTTAACTATCGGATGAACCGAATATCCACTTTAATACCTGAGTTGATTAATCTACTTAAAACAGTTGAGGAAACTATCAGGAAGGATAGTAAGGCTATGATGCTGGTGGAATCTGCTTCTGGTTATGGCAAGAGGAACCAAAAGAAGAAGAAGTCCAAGAAGCCAATGGGAGGTGTAGCCAAGAAAAAGGCAAAGGAGAAAACACCAAAAGGAATATGCTTTCATTGCAACAAGGAAGGGCATTGTGAGAGAAACTGTAAAGCCTATCTGGAGTTGCTGAAATAGAAGAAGGCATTATATGCTCCACCATCTACTTCAGGTATCATTGAGGTTAATACTATTTCTAATCATAACATTTGGATATTATATACTAGATGTGGCTCACACATATGTGTTGATATATAGGGTCTTAGAGATAGTAGACTGCTCAAGAAGGGAGAGATAGACCTACGTGTTGGAAATGAAGCAAAAGTTGATACATTAGTCATAGGAACCTATGTTTTGTATCTTCCTAGTAGGCTAGATTTAATTTTGAATAATTGCTATTATGTACCCGTTGTGACAAAGAACATTGTATCTATTTCATGTCTTAATAAAATGGATTTTATTTAACTTTTTCAAGCAATGGTTGTTTAATTAAGTTGAATGAAATGTTCTATGGTATTTACATATTAGATATGTGCAATCCAATTTTAAATATCAGTGAAAATAAATGATAAAACGGGATAATTTAAAATCATTTTACTTATGGCATTATCGACTTGGCCATATAATTGAGAGACGTATGGCTAAGCTACACAGTAGTGGTAGCTTAAGTTCATTTGATTATGAATCATATGACACATGTGAATCTTGCTTGTTAGGCAAGATGAATAAATTACCTTTTAAAGGAAATGTGAACATGCGAATGGGTTATTAGACATAATACATTCTAATGTATATGGTCCAATGTTCATTCATGCCAGAGGTGGTTTTATGTACTTCATTACCTTTATAGATGATTATTCACAATATGGGTATGTGTATCTAATAAGATACAAGTTTGAAGCATTTGAAATGTTCAAACAATTCAAACATGAAGTACAAAAATAACTCGATAAAAGTGTCAAGACATTTCGATCATATCGAGGTGTTGAATACTTAAACGTGAAGTTTCTAAGTTATTTTAGGGCTAACAGGATTGTATCCTAATGGACTCCACTTACACACCGCAACATAATGATGTGGCTTAAAAGGGAAATCGAACCTTATTGAACATGGTAAGGTCAATGATGGTCTTAGTAAATCTACTGAAATCCTTTTGGGATGAAGCACTCGAGACTTGTATTTATATGATAAACAAAGTCCCTTCAAAAGGAGTTGATGTTACTTTATATAAGATATATACTAACAAAAGAACCCTATCTTTCTCATATGAGAGTTTGGGGTTGTCCAGCTTACATGAAGCAGATTCAATCAAACAAGCTTGAAGTGAAATTTGATAAATGTGTGTTTGTAGGATATCCTAAGGAAACAATTGCATATCAGTTCTACAATGCCTTAGAGAAAAAGATGTTTCCTTAAAGCATGCTATTTTTTTTAGAGAAAGAGTTTCTTCTAAGAGAAGTGATATGTGCTTAATTGATTGTTTAATTATTTCATGTCGGTAACATTTAGAGATTACCGACATGAAATTGCTTAAGATACTCACTTTGACAGATATGTGATTTTAGGCACAAGTTGAAATCAAAGAAGTTAAAGTGAGTTGAAGCTCTATATTTTGGCCATTTTCTGAAGATTAATTTTTAATTGCCTTTATGGAGCAAGAAGAAGAAAATTAAAAGAAAAAAAATTGCAAATAACAGTGAATGAAGATGGACAGCTAGAAAAAGAGACAAAGATGATAGTGAAACATAAAGAAAACACACAACTCCAAGAAGTCCAACGTCTACGTGAAAAACACAAACCATATCTGCATTTCAAGCAGATGACATCTACGTTTAACGTAGACGAGGAGTACATTTCAAAGGGGAGTAGACGCAATGTTTTTGCGTGAACAGTAATGTGGTTAACATATTAAATCATCACATCAAGCTACAGTAAGAGGGAGGACCATGAAAGATAAAATGGAGAAGAGGATGGAGGCGTGAATAGCATGCATGGACCAATAACTTATTTGTCACATCAAGAATAGTGAGAGGAGAGAATAGAATAGTGGCATGGATAGGTTGGTAGAAGAAAGCTTGCATGAGAGTTGAAACAGAAGAGAGGGAGGTGCATTAAAGAGAGCCGAAGGGGTTTCAACTGGGGACATTGAATGGGGGCTGATGTATTTTTTTAGGAGAGATTCATAGAGAGTTAGACATCTTGATGCTAATTAGGAGCCAACATCAACACCAACGACTTAAGTTAAGTATTTTTTATTGTTTTGTTGTTTTGTTGTTTCTTTTGAAGTAAATCACTTGTTAATAGAGAAATTCGATATGATATGTAAACTACAAAAGAAGGGGTTAAATTATGTAATTTTTTCGAAAATATTAATCTTTTGAGACTTCTTGAATTTCTTTACGAAAATTCAAATGATTACTAAAACACTTTGCTAAAGTTGATAAGCAATGCAATCATAAGTAATATTATCTACTCGTCTAACAACAAGAAAATTAAAGATAGAGTTAGAGAATAGACACTGAGATTTTATATTGGTTCATCCCAAACCTTAGGCTACATCCAATCCTCAGAGTTAGTCTAAGATTTCACTATACTCTTCCAACTTTACAAGTATTCTTTCTACACTTGCAGAGCCTCTTCAGGTCTCTCTCACAAAGTATTCTTTATCAGCTGTATTAGCCTCTCCAGGCTCTAGCCTTCCTTTCTCTCTCTAAGAAAAGTATTTTTGAGTTTTAGGTTACAGATGTATTTGCTCACTTCCTTTGCACTTTGAATATAGAATTTTTGCTAATGTAAAAGCATTCGTTATTTTAGTCTTCGACTAGAACTAGTATTTATAGCCTAAGTCTCCAACTGTCTTCTTGAAAACTGCTTCTTGAATTTTCTAGGAACGATCATTAGTTGAGTCCTGTAACTAATAACTAACTGTCTGACATTCTAGAATATCTTCCTTTTGTATTGTCTGAAATAATGCTTCTTCTTTTATTACATTTCGTCTGTTATTCCGCTTCGTCTATTATATTGCTTCGTCTATTATATTGCTTCGTCTGTTGTTGCGATTCGTCTGGTGTTGTGCTTCATCTGATGTAACGCTTCATCTAGTGTAACACTTCGTCTGTTGTTGCGCTTTGTCTGGTATAGCATTTCGTCTATTGTTGCGCTTCGTCTAGTGTTGCGCTTCGCTTGGTGTTGCATTTCATCTAGTGTAGCTGTCTAGTGTAGCGCTTCATCTAGTCTAGTGCTTCATCTAGCATTGACCACGCATCTTCTGAGTTGACTAAGTGTTACTTACATTTTTTTGCACACTTAACAAATTTATCAAAACAGTTCATACATTTCTAAGATTATTATTATTTGATTGTCATCAAAATTAATAGAAGTGAAGTCCTTTTGACTCAACAATCTCCCCCTTTTTGATGATAACAAATAATCATAATTTTAGAAGATAAAACGATATTCATAGACGAATAGTATTTCAACAAATAATAAAATAAAAACATAAGAAAAGAATTGTTCTATCTGCTTTCTATCTTCTCTTCTCGTTCTCCTCTTTTTCTCCTTCTCCCCCTATTTGTTATTAATCAAAAAGATTGCTCATCGTAAACGCTTCAGAACTTCAAAAAACATACGTTGCATGTCAGTGCAGATCGTCTTGAGGTCTTGCTCAATAGTAACCCATAGTAGTGCTACTTCCTCTTAAAGATCACCTATTGAGTCAACGAGTTCATCAACTTTAGTATGAACTTCCTCAATTTCTTTTTCTAATGATTTCTGATCTTCCTTCTGACTGTGACTTGCTTCCGTCCAATTTATGAAATGCTTCAAGAACTGCGGATTAGCAGTAAGATCTTGTTGTATTTCACTAAGTGGATGAAGGTTTTCCACAGCAGATGGTTCTGAAGGTAAAACGTTTAACTCTATAATTTTGATAGAGGGTAGACTAAAGGTTTGTCTTCCTTCTGGGAGATCAAGATTATCAAGTCTAGGTAGTTTCAGAATTGGTTGCCTAAGAATGTGTAACACATCTTTGACTGAAGGTATGAAATCTAAAGGTCTAAAATGCATAATCAAATGCACAAAGGTTTCTAAGTTGAAATTAATACCTTCAACCATGATACTTCTATACTGTCCTTTTTCACTTTGCCAACTACCTTGAAATTTTCATCAGTGGTTGAAACTCCAAATTTACTTCCTGATGCTTTTGAAATGTGGTATGAAACAAAGATGCCTCCAGGTTGAGCTACATTGCATGCATCATCTATATTCTTCACAGCTACTTGAATATGCTCTTCTGTAAGATCATCTTTATTTCCCTCAGGAAACATCTTCTTTTTCCCTTTTTCTTCGTTTCTCACAAGGGTTGAGCATCTTGGTTGTATGTCTGGCACAATTTTTATTAATGTTCTGGTCGTAATCAGATAGATTGTATACCGATCCTTTGAAATCTTCAATGGATATGGTTCTGCCTTCTTATCTCGCAGAACACCATATAATCTTTGTTCTTCATAACTTAGAAGATGTATTGTCTAATCATTAATCGGTATCGGTTTGACTAGTACCTTGACTGACTTTTTCAAAGGTTCTCTGATAATAATTGAGCTTCTGCTTCGAACAGATACTGATTCTTCTATAATCTTCATTATTAAATCCTTTTTGTTGATTGGTTAAGAAGGATTGTAAGGTTCCAATTAGTGTTCAACTGTTTTTGCCTTCTGTTAAACATCAGATGAAGAAACCTTCTTCTGACTGTGCTTCACCTTCTTTTGTTCTTCTACTAGTTTAGAAGAAAGTTGTTGTTGAGGCTTTTTCCTCTCAAATACCAACTTCCTTTTAATTTCTATCTCTTCAGATGATTTTGCTGATTGACTTTGCAAAATAGAGATAATTAATCCAGTAGACTGCTGTCTTTTCTCTTGCTTTTTAGAATCTCCATCAAGAATCAGAGATTTCCTCTTCTTCTGTTCTTATTGTCGTAAGGTCAATAGTCTTGGTGACCTTCTTGACTATTTGGATTTTTCTGATTGAAGTGTCTCCGCCTTTCTCTTCAATGACATTTGTTGCGATGATTGTTGAACTCAGCTTTCCTCTTTCTGTAAAATTGTCTTAGGTTTTCCTGGTGCATCAGATGATTTCTCAGTCTTTTCTTCTACAGATGTTCTTCCTGTTGATCGAGGTTTTGTTTTTCTTGCAGATGTACCACATTCACTTCTGCCCCGTATTACTATAAGGTCCCCCTCAGACCTTGCTTTGGGTGTAGAACCTATATCCACCTCATCATCAAACTTTATCCCCATTCTGTGAATAGTTGTGGCATTAATAATACTCTTCACATCCA
>JANVCQ010000005.1:23517563-23535625 GCA_025531925.1 Erythroxylum plowmanianum | reverse complement strand
CATTCTTGATTTCTTCAATCTTTAATGCTTTTGAAGATGTGCTTCTATTTTTCTAGTTCTTTTAATTCTTCTGACCAACCTATAATGTTATAGACTTATCTCTTCTAGGTTTAGCTTCTGCACCAAGCTCTACTTCATGTATCTTCAATGAACCAAGCAATTTATCTAGCTTTAGGTTGTTTAAATCTTTGGCCTCTTGTATTGCTATAACCTTGGGTCTCCATTTTTTAGGTAGACTTCTGAGAATCTTTCTGACATGATCTTGATTATCGTAGATTCTCCTAAGAGCTTTAATTCCGTTATCAATTGTTTGAAGTTGTCCAAACATCTGATCATTAATCTCCTCATCTTTCATCTTGAATAGCTCATACTGATGAACAAGAATACTGATCTTGGACTCTTTCACTTAATTTGTACCTTCAAGTGCAATGGCTAATGTGCCCCACATCTCCTTTGTAGATATGCATCCATGAACCTTGTCATATTCACTTTTGCTTAGGGCACAACTTAGAAAGAGCTTGGCCTTTGAATTCAATTGAAATCGAGCTTTCTGATCGACTGACCATTTGTCACGAGATATGATATTGCCTTCATCATCTGTTGGTGTATATGGACCAATCTCGATGATATCCTAAAGATCAATATATGTGGATTCTATGAAGAGCCACATCCTGTCCTTCCAATAATGATAATCCTCACCATTGAATGCAGGAGGTATTGTGACTGAGGCACCTTTGGCTATAAAAACATGTGAATCAGCCATAGATCTTTTTCCTCACTTGCTGAAAGTGTTTCTTGGAAACCTCGCTCTGATACCAACTGAAGTAAACACTTGTTAATAGAGAAATCTGATATAATATGTAAACTACACAAGAAGGGGGGTTGAATTGTGTAATTTTTTCAAAAATATTAATCTTTTGAGACTTTTTGAATTTCTTTACAAAAATTTAAATGATTACTAAAACACTTTGCTAAAGTTGATAAGCAATGCAATGGCAAGTAATATTATCTACTCTTCTAACAATAAGAAAAATTAAAAGATAAGGGTTACAGAATAGACACTGCAATTTTATACTGTTTCACCCAAAACTTTAGGCTATGTCCAGTCCTCAGAGTTAGTTCGAGATTTTATTATACTCTTCCAACTTTACAAGTATTCTTTCTACACTTGCAGTGCCTCTTCAGGTCTCTCTCATAAAGTATTCTTTATCAGCTGTATTAGCCTCTCTAAGCTCTAGCTTTCCTTTCTCTCTCTATGAAAAGTATTTTTGAGCTTTAGGTTACAGATGTATTTGTTCACTTCTTTAACACTTTGAATATAGAATTTTTGCTGATGTAAAAGCATTCATTATTTTAGTCTTCGACTAGAACTAGCATTTATAGCCTAAGTCTCCAACTATCTTCTTGAAAATTGCTTCTTGAATTTTCTAGAAATGGGCATTAGTTGAGTCCTGTAACTAACTCCAACTAACTAACTGTCCGATGTTATAGAATATCTTCATTTTGTATCGTTTGGAATAATGCTTCTTCTTTTACCACATTTCGTTTGTTATTCCGCTTCGTCTATTATATTGCTTCGTTTGTTGTTGCGCTTCGTCTGGTGTTGCTCTTTGTCTAGTGTTGCGCTTCGTCTGGTGTAGCACTTCGTTTGGTGTAGCATTTCGTCTGGTGTAGTACTTCGTCTGTTGTTGTGTTTCGTTTTGTGTTGCGCTTTGTTTGGTGTAACGCTTCGTCTGGCATTGATCACTCACCTTCTAAGTTGACTAAGTGTTAGTTACATTTTTCTACACACTTAGCAAATTTATCAAAGCAGTTCATACATTTCTAAGATTATTATTATTTGAATTTCATCAAAATTAATAGAAGTGAAGTCCTCTTGACTCAACATCTTTCTCTCATTAGAAATTGATTGTGTTATCCTATGTTAATTGATTTGGGTATTGTGTATGGATAATCAGATTTTCTTTATTGTTCGGTTATTTGTATATGAATCCATTGGGTATTATGAAAAGATGATTTTAATTTGTTCATTGAATTGTTTAATTGTGAACCCATCGCTAGAATTTCGATATAATCTGTAATTGTTATGTTGAAATTCATATGTAATGACTAATGATTCGTAATCATTAGAGATAACATGATTTAGGTTAAATGACACATTATATGTGATTTTTTCCTTAATTAATCGATTTTCCTAATTTGTAATGCCACTGCCTAATTAAATCTAGAGATTGTGTCCTAGGTTATTCGGTGGTTAGGTTTAATTAACGATTGTATCTTGATTAAACAAAACCTAAGGAAAAACTCGGGTTAATTATTATCCCACAATTAATAGTTGCTAGGAGAGGTTTGAGAACAACAAATCAATGAAATATACTTAACCAGTGATGAGGAGCTTGAGAATTTTGAGGTCAAGCCTCAACGAATTGCTTGTGTAGAAGAAGCAGAGGAGGATCTCGAAGCAGAAAAAGACATATCTTTTAGCTTAGATGTAAGTACTAAGCTCCATTTAATTGTTGAGAATGACTCTTCACCTTTACATAGCATATTGGAGGAATTAAATGAGGACGAAAAAGGTGAAGAGACATTTGAGATCTTTTCAGAGTGTATGGACTCAGTCAAGATTAAAAGTCAAAGGATAATGAAGATGTTGAATATGACAGACCATCAACTGAGACCCTATCCCAAAAAACCTCACATGGAGGAGCCACATGTGACACCTAAAGATCACAATTTTTTCATGGGAGGAGGAAACATAGAGGAGCCACATGTGACACTTGAAGATCATAATTTTTTCATGTGAGGAGGAAACATGGAGGAGCCACACGTGACACCTGAAGATCACAATTTTGTCATGTGAGGAGGAAACATGGAGTTGAGTCAGTGACCCTAAATTAAGATTCTTCTTGGGAGGCAACCCAAGGGAAGTAAGTTTCTTTTTTTTACATTTCCGCATTACTTTTTATATGCATGCGTATTTTGAATTTGTTAGTTTTACTTATTTTAAATTTTCAATCAAAATGAGAGAAAGAATAAAACAAACAAGCAAAAAATTTTCTCATTTTTTGTTACTTCTAGGATTATATAGTCATGATTAGAGTATGAATTGAATAAAGAATTTCACAGAAACTTTAACATATATTTTTACTCTTGTGATTAGTTGATGTGCATTATCTTTAGAAGAGTAGTGACTAATGGTAGATAAAGCTAGTGAGATTTTGAGCCTTATTAGACTAACATTTTTATTTCAATCTCATTGTCCTTTGATAGTGAGTGACCTTCATGACATGTACATCCTGATTTTGGTTTAAATTTCTATTTGAGACCACTTTTTTATCACATGTATTAACATGAAAATGATTAGGCATTCTTTGTTTCATAAGCTATATTAGCCAAATAACCTACCCTATTGACATAGTTGGTCCCTTGTTAACCCCTTTTGAGCTTTATATCTTTTTTTTTTGTATAAACCACATTTTATGCTTTTAAACTTAAACAAATGTCCTATCACTAGTGGAACATTTGTGATTGTTGAGTTTGTGGATGTATAAAATTCTAAATGTGGGGGGTGTACATATGTGAGGTTTGGTTATAATGTTGGGGTATTGTTTTATATCTTATTATTGAAATTCTCATGTTAATGTAGTTTCTTTTAATGTAAAAAAAAAAAAGAAAGAAAGGGAAAGAAAAAAAAAAGAGAAAAGAGAAAAGCATGAGAAAAGAAAAGAAAAGAAAATGAAAACAAACAAACAAAGAAAAATGACAAAATGAAAATTTTTGTTTAAATAAAATTTTCAAGGAGGAAGTGCACATGAGTTTGCAAAGTTATTCATAAATAATGCATCTTCCTAGAGTTGTAATGAATGTGTTATTTGAATATGTTGAACATGAGGTAGAGGTTGGCTTAGATGGTTCACTATTGCGATTTTAATGTATTGATGGCATAAATTGTATGAGTGATTTCTTTGAATTGGTATATGCTTCATATTGTTGGTGTGTGAGAGTTGAATGGGGTTGTGAAATATAAATGTTGCATTCGTCATAGCTGACAATACCCAGTTTTTGATTAAATGTTACTTTCGTTTAACTAGCTTTAATGGTTTTCATGCTACTTGACCTAAACACATCTCACCTTACCTTTACCCACATTGCAACCTTAAAAATTCCTTTGATTCATGATTTTGCATGTGAATTATAGTGGTGGAGAAATGAAATGATATGCAAAGTTATGGATTGTCATGATCGTAAATGGTATTGAGTGTACCTATAGATATATTTTACTTAAACACATTTTTTGAGTCTACCATTAGATTGGTCGATTTTTGAAGATGATGCTTGTTTATTGATCTAAGTATAAGCATTGAATGTTGAATTCTTGCTATGATTTTTAAAATTCATTTTGGTTATGATTATATAGTCTTGGAAAATATAGGAGTTGAGTAAATGTTTCGAGTCTTTGAGCTTAATTTGGATGTTTTGCCCGAGAACGACTAAAAGCTAAGTGTGGGTGAAATTGATATGTGATTAATTGATTGTTTAATTACTTCGTAACACTTAGCGATTAACAACATGAAATTGTTTAAGATACTCATTTTGACACATATGTGATTTTAGGCATAAGTCAGAAGCAAAGAAGTTAAAATAAGTTGAAGCTATATATTTTGGCCATTTTCTGAAGATTAATTTTTACTTATCTTCGTGGAGTAAGAAGAAGAAAATAAAAAGATAAGAAGAAAATTAAAAGAAGAAAAAAATTGCAAAGAACAATGAATGAAGATGGACAACTGAAAAAAGAAACAAAAACGACAATGAAATATAAAGAAAACGCACATCTCTATGATGTCCAACGTCTGCGTGTATCGAAGACAACTGTTTTAAACACAAACAAGGAGTGTGTTTCAAGGGGAGCAGATGTGAGGGTTGTTGCCTAAATAGTAATGTGGCCAGCATAGTAAATGATCGCATCAAGCTACAACAAGGGGAGGAGCATGAAACAGAAAATGGAGAAGAGGGCGGAGGCATGAATAGTATGCATGGACCAAAAACTTATTCATCACATTAAGAACAGTGAAAGGGGAGAATAAAACAGTGGCGTGAATAGGGCAACATAAGAAACCTTGCATGAGAGTTGAAACAGAAGAAAGGGAGGCGCACTAAAAGGAGCCGAAAGGGTTTCGACTAGGGACATTGAATAGGGGCTAAAGTATTTTTCTATAAGAGATCCATGGAGGGTTAGATGTCCCAATGCCGGTTCAAAGGCAATATCAACACCGATGACTTGGGTTAAGTATTTTTTATTATTTTATTGTTTCTTTCTCTCATTAGAAATTGATTATGTTATCCTATATTAATTGATTTGGATATTGTATATGGATAATCGGATTTTCGTTATTATTCAGTTATTTGTGTATAAATCCATTAGGTATTGTGAAAAGATAATTTTAATGCGCTCATTGAATTGTTTAATTAGGAACCCATTGCTAGAATTTCGATACAATCCATAATTTTTATGTTGAAATTCATGTGTAGCGATTAATGATTCCTAATCATTAGGTATAACATGACCTAGATTAAATGATGCATCATATGTGGTTGTTGTCTTAATTAATTGGTTTTCCTAATTTGTAATGCTACTGCCTAATTAAATCTAGAGATCATATCCTAGGTTATTCGGTAGTTAGATTTAATTAACGATCATATATTGATTAAAGAAACCTAAGGGAAAACTCGGGTTAATTATTAACCCATAATTAATAGTTACTAAGAGAGGTTTGAGAATAACAAATCAATGAAATATGCTTAATTAGGGTGTAGGCTAAGATTGAACTAAAGAACCAGGTCCTTATCAAATTCCCCACTTTTATCATTTTTCTCATGTTTTCTTTAATTTGTTTTTATTGGTCCAGTTTCATTTTATTTTCTTATTCTAAAAACAAAAACCCCCCATTAAACCTAAACATCGGTTAATTTCATTTCATAAACTTTGCACACACTCTTTGTAGGATCGACTTAGACTCATCACTACTATAGTAGTAATCTTGTTATTTTATTTTGACTAGCATTACGATGCGTGGTCAAGAAGACAGTGGGAGTAAAATTGAACTTGATGAAGTTCATGATGCTCAAATAGATGCAGATCAATTGCCTAAACCTGAGATTGTTGTTCATGGAGATGAGACAATAGTTAAACTTTTTGACACACAAAATATTCGTAGGTCAAGTAGGATACGTAATGTTCTAGAGAGATGGATTTCTCGTAAGTGAACATAATGACATATTGCTCATAGAGGACGATGAGCCTACATCCTATGAAGAGGTTCTGAAGAGTTCATAACTTAAAAAATGACTTTAAGCCATGAAGTTCAAAATGGATTCCATGTTTGAAAACTAAGTTTGGACTTTTGGTTGACCCACCCGAAGGGCTAAACCCCATAGGTTGCAAGTGGATTTTCAAGAAGAAAATCGACAAGGATAGTAATTTGATTACCTATAAAGCAAGGCTAGTTGTTGAAAGTTATCATCAAAGACAAGGAGTTGACTATGATGAGACATTTAGCCTCGTAGCCATGCTTAAATCCATTAGAATATTTCTAGTCATTGCTGCTCATTATGATTATGAAGATATGGCAAATGGATGTGAATACGGATTTTCTGAATGGAAATCTAGTCGAGGATGTGTATATGATCCAACCTAAGGGTTTCATATACAAAGATGGCGAAAAGGTATGCAAGCTTCATAAATCCATTTATGGATTGGAGCAAGCATCTAGAAGTTGGAGCATCCGATTTAATGCAACAATCAAAGAGTTTGGTTTATCACAAAATTTGGATGAACCTTGTGTGTACAAGAAGGTTAATGGGAGTGTTATGATACTCCTTATGTTATATGTGGATGACATAGTACTAATAGGAAATGACGTCTCAAGTTTGCAATCTGTCAAAATTTGGTTGTCCTAGAATTTCTCCATGAAAGACTTTGGGGAAGCAACTTATATATATTAGGAATAAAGATCTATAGAGATAGATCAAGGAGGTTGCTAGGTTTTTCACAGTATGCATATATAGATAAAGTGCTAAAGAGATTTAGCATGGAGTAGTCCAAAAGAGGGTTTCTTCCCATAAATTATAGGATAAAACTCTCAAAATCTATATGTCCCAAGACGCAAGATGAGAGGACTCTCACGAGTTTGATTCCATATGCTTCAGCTATAGGATCAAACATGTATGCTATGTTATGTAGAAGACCCGATATATCATATGCTCTAAGTATTACGAGCAGATATCAATCGGATCCTAGTGAGTTTCACTAGGTGGCTATGAAGAATATCCTAAAGTACCTGAGAAGGACAAAGGATGTATTCTTAGTATATGGAGATGGAGATCTCGTAGTGAGCAGGCATACAGATGCCAGTTTTCAATCTGACCAGGATGACTCCAAATCCCAGTCAGGTTACGTTTCACACTGAATAGTGGAGTAGTTAGTTGGAAGAGTTCCAAACAAGAGACAACTGTGGATTCAATGACCGAGTCAGAGTACATTGCAGCTGTGAAAGCTGTAAAAGAAGCTGTTTGGATCAAGAAATTCGTTATAAAACTTTGAGCAATTTCGAGCATTATAGACCTGATACTATTGTATTGTAACAACAATGGGGCTATTGCTTAAGCTAAGGAACCAAGGTCTCATCATAGGTCTAACCACATACTTAGGAGATATCACCTGATCAAAGAGATCATTGATAGACGTGATGTGAAGATAAAGAGGGTGCCCACAGATTAGAACATCGTTGGTCCTTTGACTAAGCTACTTCCTCAAATGAGATTTGATTCTAGTGTACTCACCTATGGTATTAGATACAAAGGCAATTAGCTTTAGTGCAAGTGGGATATTGTTAGAGAAGTGCTCTAAAGGTGATCACCTTTAGCACTTTTATACAAACTTTATTTTGATTAATAAAGCGAAAGGAAAATTTCATTAATTTGATGTTCATTTATTTATGAATTGATGTCTATCTTAAATCTAATTATATAATTAAAATTTATTCTATAATTATCAAAATCATTTCAAAATTAAAATTGTAATAGTCTTAACATTAAGTACTCAACCAAATTACCAAACAACAATTTTTATTGCTCTAAAAGACTATTAAAATCTTTGAAACATAAATTTAAAAGTATGCCAACTTGTTCTATATTATCTCAAATTACATAAAATTCCTAAAAAATAATAACCTAAAAATTTCTAAAATGAAAAGTTAAATTCCAAGAAGATTAAACATGTCTTAAAACATCAATATAAATTAAATGAAGACTCATTTATAGACTCCATAGTCCACAGTCCGCACACAATCTAAGAGTTATATAAAGATAAAGCTAAAGAGGGTCATTAGGTGATTGATGGCGGCAATGTTGACTAAGGAAAGGAGTGATGACTTGGTCATATCAACAACAATGAGTGGTGAGGTTAGCAAATTTGATGGTGACTGAAAAGTGACGATCTTGTGGAGATGTGAGAGTTAAAGAGAAAAGACATTGTCAAAGACTTAGAGGAGTTAGAAGTTATAGTGTCATTGATGGTGGAGAGTTGAAATGGAGAAAATGAGACGAAAGAGAGATTGAGAAAGTGAGGCAGTGGAATGGGTATATGTAGGTCACTGGGTCTAACTTTTGAGACTAAGAAGGATGAAGCTAGGGCTAGGTTAGCATGTTTAATTTTTTTTTTAATTTGGCCCTTCAATTTTTAAATGACAAATTTTACATGATAAATACTAGTACTTCAAGTACTGACTAGTATCATTTAATACCTAACGAAAATGCCGAAATTGACCAATATTCATAATTAGTACGATATCGAATGTAACTGGTTAGTACTTAGAAAAAGCGTCGATATCGATCAATATCCATAATTAGTATAGTAATGGAGGTATAAATGTCATTTTTAGGCTAGTATGATATGTGCAAGCCAGTAATGCCCAATATGAAATGATATTCATAACCCTTGCTTTTCACACAACACTAATCTCTAAAGTTTCTTACTAAAAAGAACTCTTTGCTCTTGAAAATCATAATCTTGAACTCTATACCACATATGAGATTAAGTTGTGAAATATTTTCACCTATACAAATGGAATAAAAAATATGGATGAAACAAAAAGGTTCAACTAAACTATTCATATCTTTTTTATTTTAAATTATTCTAATTTATGTCCCTAATTTTTGGTTATAATTTAGTGAAAAAATTATTTGAAGGAGTTCTTCATCTTTCTTATATTAAGATGTATATGATAAAGTACATAAGGTAATTATACATTACAAATGTAATTATGATGAAATTGTAATTATGAGATTCATATTGTATTTATAGGTTATCCATATATTGTTTCTTGTCATTAGTATATTAAAGTTGGACATTAATAAATTTTAAAAAAATAGTACATGTTATGTTTCTTCCTTATGAAAGAAGTAGTTAATCTCACAAACTAAAGTATGGACATACTTAAAAAGACATGTGGGTTCTTGTTAGAAAACAAGTTCACTGAGTCACCCTATATATGAATTTCATTTGGAAAGTTACTTATATGAATATGAAAATTCTCATTGTAATGATTGTATAAGTGATCATTTGATTTGAGATCACTAAAGTATCTTATATAGGAATTTCTATATTTTGATATTACTTATGACCTATTCTAGTCAAAGGTAGCTCATCGATATTCATTGGATATAGCTTGAACTATGTGGAAAAAGTTGAGTGATCAATATATGATTCATCACCCTAAAATAATTAGGGAGAATGTTTTATTATTCTTGATTAGTATTGATTCGTGAAATCCTTAGCTAAGGTGGAGTGATATTTTGAAAATAGTTTTAAAATATAATTGATTGAATCAATTACTAATGACGGAGAACCAATATCATTAGACTTAAATAAAGTAATATCAATTTCATACTTTATGTCTAATTGAAATATTGTATAATGAAACAATTGAATTATACAAAAAAATCATATATGAAAAGACTAGTCGAAGCCACTTTATTATCCCTAAATATATAGGTGGTCATGATGCATTGCTAGATGCTAATATTGATTTATAGATATAAATTATTTATTAGAGAATTAAAGATAAATTAAAGAGGTTTGATTTATCTAATCGTAAATATGATCTGGGGTTATAATTCATATCCATTACTAATATATTTATGAACCTAATGAGTCATGTATAAAGTACAGGTTCAAGAGAGAAACAGTGTTTCAATTAAGAAGTTTGAGAAACTTTATCAGTAAATATGAGATATTTAATAAATAAGGATCAATATGAGACATTGGATCTTATTTGGGCATAACAGATATTTAATTATAATTAATTATATTTCTAATTAAATTTTAATTGAAATTAGAATTTTGTTTCAATTAAATTACTAAAACATCCAAAATATATTATAAATATGCTTAGGCTCTAAAGGAGCTAATACTTCTTGCATAACCCTCTCTACAATAGTTGTAAAGTTCTCTTAATACATTCTATAAATACCATTAGAGGTTGGAAATTTATGCGACTATGGTAGTTGAGATGAACCAATTTCATAAATGGTTTGAGGAATACAATAAGAATTCAAGTAAGCTTTAAAATAAGGTGTGAATTGTAACACCCCAAAAATCTCGATGTCATGAATTGTACTATTTAAGTCATGAATAGTGTATCTCGAGGTGAATAGTGACATCCGAGTCCCAAACTACATTTTATTTTACTTGACACCAAATAATATTGTTCAAAGATAGCCTAATAATCAAATTAGAGCTTAAAACAATTTCATTTTGAGGGTTTGATTAAGAGTTAACCAGTGGTCAAAGTTTGACCCGAGAAAGGGTGAAAGTCAAACTTGAAAATATTAATAGAAATAAATGACATTAATTAAGGTCTTTATGTAAGATTGATATTTTTCTTATGGGTATTTTTATTGAAAAGAAGAAAAGAATAGATTAAAAGTTAAAATTAATTTTGGTTTTTTAAAAAATGAAAAATAGTTATTAAGGGACCACATGTTATTTTCTTGGCCACCTACCCTCTCTTCTTCACCAAGGAGTTTCGAGAACAACCTTTTCTCCTTTCTTCTCCTTTTTTTCATTTTCTTTAATTTTCAAGCCAATTTTCTTTATTTTTAACCCCCCAAATCAACTATTAAATACTAAATCATCAAGCTAGGGTCCCTAAACTCACTATATCAACCAAAAGTTTGGGAAAAAAATGAAGAAAAGGTATATGGGTGTAGCTGCATGCATTCATGAATAAAATGCATGAAATTGAATATTTTTGCAATATTATGAAGACAAAGAAGAGGAATTGAAGGAGAGAGAGAATGAGAAAGAGAAATAGAAGGAATAAGGAATTGTTGGTGAAATTGAAGATGATGGAAGCTTAATTTGAAGAATTAGACATCAATTTGGTATATGTTCATGTAATTATACTTTTCCCTATAAATTGTGTATTATGTAATTTAGGATTCTTGAGATAAAATTGGGGGTTTATAAAATTGTTGTTAAAAATATTTAATTAGATGCTAAATGAAGTATATGTAATTAATTGAGATTTTTGACTTACAATTTGTATTTTAACCAATTGGCATACATTATGTTTGAATTGAGAAACTTGATATGCATGTTATTTTCAACTAATTGGTGAGATGAATATGTCTTGAATGTTGTATGAATTAAATTAAAAACAATAATAGAAAAAATGACATTAAAGAATGGCATTTAATTTGGTTGAATATATAATAGCTTAAATTGGTTATTATGAGTTTTTATTATGAAATTTCAATGGAATTTAATTAGATTTGCCCCAAATAAAATAGATAGGAATTGGAGGAATGTGATAAAGTTGACATGCCAATTAGGGAGTTAGCAGTACTTCATCATGATATATCCGGACTATATAGTTCAGAGAGCTTTATTCCAGTGTAAGATATTTGATTTAGGTTATGAACTGCATGGCTACAAGAGCTCAGTCTTGATATGTAAATATTAAAAAAGAAAAGATTGTATGGTTCCCGAGAACATAGTCCCATATTTTAAAATCTCACTTATCTAGCTCAACAATACAATTTTGCTGGATTTTTACTTTGGGGCAATTACTATATATATATATATATATATATATATATATATGAATTATTATTAAGTAACTTCAAATGAAAATATTAATTGATTTTAAATTAAATTGCGCAAAATTTTCATCATTGTGTAATTACATATAAATTATTAATATAGATACATGCTTGTACTTCATAACTTGATTTTAAATGCCTATTTATGCTTAGAAATATATGAAGATGTTTATATTTGAAAAATATTATATATTGTGGATGTTATAATTTAATGAATTGAATTGAATGAGAAATGGAATTGCTTGAACACCACTAAGCCTATAGCTTAGCTTGTGGATTTTCTTTCCACGCGTAGGTTTTGAAGAGAATTAAAAGAAAGTTATGGTAGATCTAATATAATATAAGAGTCACATAGAGAATCTCGGAAGACTTGGAGGTGGATATACTACAAAATGTTGTTTTTGTTTTTGGTTATGACAAGTACACATAAAGAAGTGAAGGATCTTACAGGATTTTATTGAGAACTACATATGAATACATGAAAGTTATGTATGAAATCTGGTTTAGATATGTTGAAATGTATTGGAGGATGGGTAAATTATTTTGTCAAAGGAGTTTGACATGGAGATGGAGAGTTGAGTAGCTTGTATAAGAAGTGTATTGAAGTTTCTTGCAGGCGGTTTTAAGTAAACATATAGGAAACTCTACTCAATTTTTATAAAGTGAATAGTAATTACTGGAATAATGAAGTTTTAAATAGAATATGTTGTAGTTTGAAGTATTAGGTATTTAAGAATATGGTAAAACTCGGTATGTCGATTCCATTATTGGGTATAAGGTGTTACATAAATTATGATTTATGCATTATTATATTTAATATATTAATCATATTATGAAATTTTAAGCGATCTTGACTTTCCAAAATTTGGAGAAAAAAATGTATTATTATTCCTTGTACACAAGATTGAATCCAACCTTAATTTCCTAACAATTGGAATGATAGATTTATTAAAACTTTTGTACAAGCATAATTTAATGAAATTTGTGAGTGTATACATTCCAATGTATAATATTGGTTTGGATCTTATCTAACTATATGTTTTATTTATATACTAAATTGTTATGTGGTTCTCTTTATTATTTATTCATATCTACAGTTGGTCACTCTCAACCAGATAAAATTGATTCATCACAGTTAAAAAAGTAATAAATTGTACATTATCTTTTTTTTTCATCCAGTGGTTACCTTATTGTCTTCATCTTTTAATGAAAGATTAAGTATAAAGTAAACTAACAAGAGAATTAAAGCTATCTAAAAGCCTAAATCATTTTTTAAATTAGAAAAGAGCTTTAATTTTGCTTTAAGGTGGCAGTTATATCACTTTCTATTATCAACAAGCAACCTCAATTACTTATTATTACACCACATCATTTGAAGAATAATATAGAAAAAATTAATTAGTTACTTTTATGGATTTCAGTTGAAATGAATCAAGTTAAAATTATTATCTTTTATCACTATTATTATTATATAAAATCATGAAAGAAAGAAGAAAAGAAGATAACATTTATTGTTTAATTGATGGAAAGAAGAAAAGAAGATAACATTTATTGTTTAATTGTCTCCATCAATTTGAGAACCAATTGATCTCTTTATTTCCTAATATTCCTTAGCAACATTCACATTGACTTTATTAAATAATCTTAGATAATTCTTACTTTAGCTTTTCTCCTCCTTTTTTCAGTTGTTATACAATTATTTGCTTTGTACACCCATTAACCACTTACCTAATATTTCTTCAGCAGATGCAATACAAGCAACCAAATGACTATGCTTTATACCACTTTATAGCAAATGATTTAAAAAATAAAATGTTACATGTTCTACATAAGAAATATATTAGGACATGTCTCCTTTCTTTTATATAACTAAAAAGTTTTTCATTCAATAATGTCCTTATTCAAAATTCATTCAATTTATCTGGTATTAATTAATCATATAAGTTTACATATGTACTAAAAATAAGTATGGTAAATTTTATATTATAATAATTGATGCATGTGATATCGATTGAAAATGGTACTAAATTTTCTTGGTTGTTATATAGTAAAGTTTTATAATGTAGTAGCTGATATAGATTAGAAGCCAAAATACCAGAAAATATTAGGTTAAAATTATAAATTAGAAAAGCTAAAGGGTTAAATTTTAAATTATATTAAGATATTTTAAATGTAAAAATAATTTTAAATAAAAAATTATTTTTAAGAATAAATTATTTTATTTTAATAAATACAGCTACTTAGTAAATTTTTGAAATGTTTTCAATTTAAGTTATAATATGAGACTAAAAGTTACTTATATAAATATTGAAAATTTATTTTATAATTTTTTTAAAATATTTGAAACAATATTTGTTATTGACATATACTAATGTTGTACTTTACCAATGCCAAAATTAGTACATTTAATATATTCGTAACTTCAACTCAAATATATATTTAATGTACAATCTCTTATCGTTCTTGCATTTTATTGTTATTTCGTATGTTTCTTTTTCATAATTATAGTTTTATTTTAATTGTAAAAGATATCTATTGAAGAAGGTAGATTATTAAATTAGTCCTTTTATTTATTTGTCTAAAACCATGAAATGAAAACTGTACATTATTATTAGACTACTCATTTCAAACATAATTATTATAAGATCAGAGAGATATCATATTTTATATGATATCATTTATTTATATTTTTTTGCTTTAGTAGTAACTAAAATTTATAAATCTATTAAAGAGAAAATTCATCTTTATTATGAATTTATGAGAGAGAAAATGTTCCCATCTCTCCTCTAGAATCTCTTTTAGACAACTTCTCATTTTTAATTATCCTCATTCACACTCCTCTGGTTAAATTAATTTTCATAGACCTTTATAACTAACAGTCATAGGTGAGGTTATTCCCACCTCTCATCTTATTAGATTTCCTTTATAACCAACGGTCATAGGTGAGGTAATTCCCACCTCTCATCTTATTAGATTTCCTTATACTTTTAAAATAGGTTTTAAGGATTCTAGTATTGTGCAGGTAACCTTAATATTAGTACGTATGTCTAACAAGACCTTCTCCTCCCCCTTAAGCATGAGGTAGTCTTCAATCTCTATTTAAGCATTAAAATTTTCTCTTTTACTTCTCTCATCCAAATATCTTATAACCTAAATAACCTCAATTATTTGATCTAGATTTTTGAATAACTCCAATTTATCCTCTTACAGCCATCCTCCCTCCTCCCATTTCCTTCCTTCATCTACTTTCAGACATGAACTTCTGTCAAACATAAATCTAAACTCTTCTCCTTCCTTAATCCAAGCCCCTTTGATTTCTACCAAGTTATCTTTTACAATCCACTTGGTTTAGATGAATATGACTTGGAGTCAAGTAGTTGGGGAAACTCCCTTTTTGATAAAATAAGATATCTTTCACCTAGTAGTAGAGAAGGTATAATTGTTTTTTCCTTTCTTCTAGAGGTTTGTAAGTTGGGGCATCTAAACAAAGCTTTATATTGGCAGAAGTTTTCACTAAAAAGAATATCATTCCTTGTAATGCAAGTATAAGCACAAACTAATTGGAAGAACCATGGCCTCATTGATGTTCTAGTAAATAAGGGTATCATTTTTCTCTTTAAATTTAGTTGAGTCCAACACGATGAAAGATACTGGAGGCAAGGTTTTGGCATGTCAACAGTAATCCAATGTTTTTGTAAAGATTATGCCTATGAGTAGATCTAAGTAATATAAACTTAAAACATATTCTAGTATAGACTAATTTTCATAACATACCCTTAGATTACTGATTTGCAAGCATATTGAGTATCTGTAAGTTTAAAAGGTAGATCTCTATAACTTAATAAGCAAACAACAAGCATGAAAAGAATAGGCTAACATGTATATGTATTGAGATAGAGGTGGATATAGAACTCCTTGATACATTGTCTATAATGAAGCTTGATGAAGAGGAGAATCTTGAGGAGGCAATAATTAGCTTAAACTATAAATAAAACCCTACAATTTTGTTAAAACAAAGAAGGAATAAAAAAATGTCTAAGGAATATGAACAACTAATAGGGAAAATAATTGAAAAACTAATAAAATTGGTATTTAAATCCTAGTATAAATTAAGGACTAATAATAGCCTCAGATTCCTATATCTAGGAAGAGCTTTCATAATAAAGAAAAAATAAAGGAAGGAGTTCAAGAAAATACACTATAGAGGTAAGCACATGCAAATTGAACCAGTACCTGCTAATATCCATCAATTGGAAGATTTTTTTTTTGAACATAAAGAAGATATCATAAATGAAGCCTAAGGAAAAGGTTGCTAAAAATCCATCATAATGTGCATTGTTGTTTGGAATATTAAAGGGATTAATTTCCTTAAAAAAGAACAAGTGTTTTAGAAAACCATTTTTTATTGGTCTTTTAGATACTAAAATAAAAGATAATATACTTAAGATAGCCTTTGATACTTTAGAAGCAATTGAGGGACATTTTCAAATAAAAATCACCTCAATGCAAAGGATCATAATGACATATGACCTCAATCAAATCCACTCAGAGGAAAACATTACTAGGAGATTTGCTATTTTGCAACTTGATAACATAATCCCATAACTCCTTTTAAGAGATTTCAATTACATACTTCACTCGCATGAAGTAGAATGACTAAGATATAACGCAAATCCTCGCAATGAGGAGCTAATAAGATGCTTAAACCATTTAAGGGTATTAGATTTTAAGTATGATGGCAATCGATTCATTTAGAACAATATATAAAGTGAAAGGTTATCTTTAAGGAAAAAAGCTCGATTTAACTTTAGTGAACTCATGTTAGATGGCCAAATTCACCAACAACAAAGCTATTTTTATGAATCCTTTATGCTCATGCTACACTTCATTTAAAGTGCATCCATAAATAATAGGAAAGCATCCATTAAATTTAACGATCACCTTATCAAAGTCCTTAAATTAAAGAAGTAGTCAATAAAGGCTTGGGGATAAGAGTTAAAGAATTTAAGAATGTATGAAAAAGCTAAAGACTCTTAGAGAATAACCTAAAACTCATAAAAAATCCAAATATAATGACACTACAAAGCAAAAATGAGTCTTTGACTAATCTCACCAAAATTTAGGAAGAATTAAACTTCAATCTAGGTAATGAAAGTATTAATTTAAGGAAAAGGATTGCTTTAACCAAATACATAGTGGCAACTCAAATCCACGACATATGGATAAGAAAAAATAAATAGTTCAGTGACTAAAAGGAGGAGATATCAATTCCAAATATTTCTATAATATTATGCTGAGAAGGAGAAATATTAACAAAATCAATTCTTTATAAATTCTAATGGCTCCACCTTGACTAACAAACAAGAATTAAAGGAAATATATACTTTTTTCAAACCAACCTTTATTACAGTTGAAATCTTATTATGTAATTAGCAGTAAATCAACTCATTTATCTTTTATGTTATTATTGTCGAGCAGAAAATTTTTCTCATAAGACTAGTCTTTACTCGAACATAAACGAAGCATTTTGTCCCTGACTTGAACAAAGTCCTAAGTTATGATGAAATAAATGCATTCTTCTTTTAAAAATATTAGAACCTACCATGCTCTATAATCATGAAAGCCATCCAAGAATTCATTTCCAAGATCAAGTTAGTTAAAGAGTTCGACAAAACTTACATGTGCCTTATAAGGTACATAATCCCTAAAACCTTTTGGATTATATACTTATATCTTATACAATATAGTTTACAAAATTATGTCAAAGATATTAGCTTCAATTCTATTGTTGGACCCCACCCCCCACCCGTAAGTGTTTGCGGATTATACCGTGGCGGGTGTTTGCGGGTTATACCGCGGCATCCAACCTTCAAAGGTACTGTCCTCTTTGGTCAAGGGTG
>JANVCQ010000005.1:23492150-23517463 GCA_025531925.1 Erythroxylum plowmanianum | reverse complement strand
GGGCTCTCCCACCCCTCAAGACCAAAGAGGACAATACCTGTGGAGTGCTGGGCGGTAGGGGCCCGAGGCCCTACATTTTACATTTTACAGATGGGCATCGATGATGCGTCCTCTTCCACTCCAATTTTATTAGAAAGGCCATTTTTGAAAATGACTAAAACTAAAATAGATGTTCATGATGGATCTTTAACTATGGAATTTGATGGTAAATTAATTAAGTTCAATATTTATAATACTATGAAAATTCCGGATGATGAACAATCTATTGTTTCTGTGGATTTTATTGATACATGGGTGCAAGAGAATTGGATTTTGGAAGACAAAGATGGGCTTGGAATAATTCTTGAAGAAGAAAATGCATCACAGTGGCATGGAGGTGAGGAATCGACATTATCCAATGAACAATTGAAAAACGCATCACATTGGCAAGAAAGGGAGAAAACAATGTTAGTTGGTGAACCAAAGGAGAAGTCATTTTGCCTATAGACCACCGAATCTTTTCTCCAGTATATCACGACCATGGAAATGTCCAAAAGGGTGGACAAGTTGCTGCCTTCGTTAGTCAACCCACCAACATTGGAATTGAAGAGCCTATCTAGTCATTTGAAGTACATCTTTTTAGGTGAGAAAGACACATTGCCTCTTATTATTTCTAATCAACTTTTGAATGTTTAGGAAAGCCAACTGGTTAACGTATTAAAGGAGAATAAAGAAACTTTCAGTTGGACAGTAGCTGATTTGAAAGGAATTAGTCTCATTATTTGCATGCACTGAATTTTGAAGGAAGATGAACCGAAGGAGGTAAGGCAACGACGTCTTCTAAACCTAGCCATGATGGAAGTGGTGAAGAAAAAGATTTTGAAGCTTTTTAACGCTGGCATCATTTGTCCGATTTTGGATAGTAATTGGGTAAGTTCAGCCTAGGTAGTTCCGAAGAAAACTGGTGTGATTGTGATTGAAAATATGAGTTAATACCAACTCATGTTTAAAATGGTTGGAGGGTATGCATAGATTATAGGAAGCTTAATTCAGTTACTAGAAAAGATCATTTTCCACTTCCATTATTGATAAAATGCTTGAAAGACTTATAGGTAACTCTCATTACTATTGTTTAGATGGCTATTCAGGATATCACCAGATTTTGGTAGCATCTAAGGATCAGGAGAAGACAACCTTCACATGTCCATTCAGCATCTTTGCTTACTGAAGAATGCCATTTGGATTGTGCAATGCACCTGTGACATTTCAACGGTGTATGATAAGTATTTTCTCCAATTTTGTGAAAAATTGCATGGAAATTTTTATGGATGATTTCACAGACTATGGGAAGTCTTTTGAAACATGCATTGTTAACCTTAAAAAAGTGTTAAAATGTTGCATTGAAACTACTTTTGTTTTAAATTATGAAGAGTGTCATTTCATGGTTGATCAAGGCATTATTTTAGGCTATACTGTTTCTTTGAAAGGAATTGAAGTTGATAGGGATAAGATAGATGTCATTCGATCTTTATCTTATCCCGTGACTGTGTGGGAAGTTCATTCTTTTCTTGGTCACGCAAGATTTTATAGGCGATTTATCAAGGACTTCTATAAAATTGCACAACCCATGTGTAGATTGCTCCAAAAAGACGTGAAATTTGATTTCGACGAGCCATGCAAAAGTGCGTTTGATGAACTTAAGGAGCGACTCACTACATTGCTGATTATTCAACCACCACAATAGGACTTGCTTTTCAAGTTAATATGCAATGTTTCGGATTATGCAATTGGTGTCGTGCTGGGCCAAAAAGTGAACAAGGTACCTCATGTTATTTATTATGCTTTTATGACACTTAATGATGCCCAGAAAAACTATTCTATGATGGAGAAGGAGTTTTTAGTAGTTGTCTTTAGATTAGAGAAGTTTTGGTCATACCTGTTGGGGATGAAGGTGATCATCTATTCAGACCATGTAGCTTTGAAGTATTTGGTGAACAAGAAAGAAGCCAAACCGAGATTAATTTGATGGATTCTACTTCTTCAAGAATTCGATTTGAAAATCACGATAAGAAAGGAGTTGAAAATTTAGTGGTCGACCACTTAAGCAGGATCACTCCGAGTACCACATCTGAAGTTCTTCACAACAAATTTTTGGATGAGAATCTCTTCGCAATTCAATAGGTAATTCCATAGTATGCGAACATAGTTAATTTTTTAGTAACTAAGTCTTTACCTAGTGATTTATCTAGAGTTGAGAGAGATAAAATCAAACGAGAGGCTAAATATTACATTTGGGATGAGCCTCATCTTTGAAAATTTTGTTCTGATCAAATTGTTAGGAGATATGTCACAGATGATGAAATTCCTTCTATTTTGCATTTTTATCATTCATCTATGTGTAGGGGACACTTTGGTCCCAAAAGAATTGCTCGAAAAATTTTAGAATGTGGACTGTTTTGGCCTAAGTGATTTTATGACTCTTACATATTTTGCAAGTCTTGTGATCGTTGTCCAAGAACAGGTAACTTAGGATCGAAGAATCAAATGCCACTTACGAACATTTTGGCATGTGAGATTTTTGATATTTGGGGAATAGACTTTATGGGTCCTTTTTCTTCCTCATTTGGTAAGAATTATATTTTGTTGGCTGTAGATTACGTTTTGAAATGGGTTGAAGCTAGGGCTACTATATCTGACAATACTAAAATTGTTATAAATTTTGTTAAATCTAATATTTTTGTCAGGTTTAGAATGCCTTAAGCTATCATTAGCGATCGAGGAACCCATTTCTGCAACAAGATTTTTGAAACTTTGAGAAAAGATGTGGTATCACATACCGAGTCTCTACCGCCTACCATCTGTAGACAAGTAGGCAAGCTGAGGTGTCCAATAGAGAGATTAAATACATACTAGAGAAAGTGGTGAATCCGAACCAAAAGATTTGGAATCTACGATTGGATGATGCTTTGTAGGCATTCTGAACTACGTACAAAACTCCTATAGGTATGTCGCCTTACAGGTTAGTTTTCTGTAAGCCTTGTCATTTACCTGTGGAAATAGAGCGTAGAGCTTATTGGGTTGTGAAGCAGTTGAATATGGATCAAATGGAGGTTAGTAACAATAGGAAATTGCAATTGTAAGAATTAGAGGAGATTCGTAATGAGGCATATGAAAATGCGAAAATTTATAAGGAAAAAACTAAAGCTTTTCATGATAAAATGATTTATAGGAAACATTTTTCAATCGGACAAAAAGTTCTTCTTTATCATTTGAAGCTTAGGTTATTTCCAAGAAAATTATTATCTTGTTGACTTGGACCATTTATTGTTACTAACATTTTTTCTCATGATGCGGTAGAAATTCAGAGTTTAGATACCTCTAAGGTATTTAAAGTTAATGGACATCGTCTGAAGCCATATTATGAAAACTTTTCGGTCGAGTGAGTGGAAGAAATAGAGTTGGTAACCCCAACCTATTTTTGATCAGTAAGTAAAGAAACATGTCCAGCTAAAGACTTTAAAGAAACGCATTCGGGGGAACCCGTAAATTTTTCAGGATTGTTTATGTTATTTATTTTCAACAGTTTGTATTTTCATTTCATTATGTTTATTTCATTTAGTTAGGAATTTAAATTCACATTTTCATTTCTGTCATTTTAATTTTCATCTTTTCAATTTAAAACTTAAAAATGAAAATAAAAAATAAAACGAAAAAATGAAATTTAATCAAATTTTTCTCTTATTGTTTCCAATTGCAGCTGCCGCACATCAACACTCACCTCTTGGACTTTCAATCACACTTGCTAGCCACTCAATTCTATTCTCTCCTAGTTTTCATCGACAACCCACCTAACACCCTAACTTGTGATTTTATGGATTGCATTGTTGTCTTGTGCCATTGCAGGTTGTTTTTCATGAAATTAGCATAATGTCAAGGAAGAAGAGTGATTCTCGTAGACTAGCCCCTCCAATTTGTTTTGCTGCTGATGTTTCTCCACCACAACCCATTTCAAACACCACCGAACCACCTACTGCACCAGCCCTAGTGCAAATACTTGCTACTCCAGCACCACGAATATGCCAAAGGATAAGGAGAGGAAAGGAGGTTGAAAACAACAACAAATGAACCACTAGAGTTGGGGGTTGCACTTCTTTCCGACTTCCTGAAGATACAACACGATTTCAATAGTTAAGTGAACCAAAATTTATCCCTGCAAGTCTATTCTTTCCGATACACTTGAAGCATTGAATGTTTATGATTCTTTCACGCAATTGATCGATCCAATTGGTTGGAGCGTGTTTGCTAGAATTAATTGCCTGCATTTGTTGAATTAATGAGAGGATTCTATAACACATTCCAATTTAATTGTACTAACGAGTTTAATGTGTTCACGAAAGAAGTTGTTGAATTTCAATTGATGGGAAAAGAATTTGCATTATCAATTGCTGAATTCAATGTTACTATAGGTTTTGTTTCGACTTTTGAAATTGAGACTAAGTTGTTTATCAATGCTAGATGTGACTATTATGAAGATTTTAATGCATCGGAATTATGGAGTCAATGGTCTGTTGATACAAATCCATATAATGCTAGCATTTCTAAGAGTTCCTTTCTTAGAAATCCTGTTTTTAAAATCATCCATAGACTGTTGGCATACAATTTTTCTGGCCATAAAGATGCTGCGGGAACATTGTCGAAAGTAGAATTTTATTTCCTGTGATGTATGGATAGGCACATTCCTGTTAATTTACGTTATTGGTTTATAACTCAATTTCAGTCAGTGCTATATAAGAAATCCAAACCTTTGATCCTTGGTTCATATATTAAACAATTGGCTATTAATTTGGAACTATTGGATCTTGATCATACTGACATGAATGTGATTTGTGGTATAGAACTGTTGGATTTAGATTGTTTGTGCAGGATGGGAGTTGTGGATTTTAGCCGTAGCCACATCGCTTTCACCATTCCGGGTCCAACCACTCTCCCCCTACGAGATCTTTAATAGCACAAAGTCGAGCTCCCCCAGCTGAAACCAATAGCTACTAACAACATGACACTGATTTGGAGATTTGTCTCAGTAGGATCGAACGAAAAATGCACCGTTTTGAGCATAATTGGATGGCCTATTGGGAGCATGAAGGATTCCAACCGCCACATCCGCCAACACTTTGATTTCAATACTTCCATAATAGAGAAGCTTTCTTTAACCTTTTCCTTTATATTTACACTTCTTTAACATTGAGGATAATGTTGGTCTAGGTGTGGGGGAACAATTGGAGTTTTGGTGTGTGAATATTTTTAGTTTTTTGTCTGATTTTTATTGATTTTTGCATATGGTTATGCATGTTAAGCTACGAAGCTTTGTCATATTAGTTTGGATGAGATTGAGTATATACATGAAATTAAATTGGGCTAAGTGAGTTTTAAGGTGAATCATATTGATTGATTGCAATAACTGATCTTATAGACTTAGTCAAAATTTTGACATTTGAGTGATGAAGAATGTGTGGAATTAAAGTGAATTCTTAAGTTAAACCTGTGAGTGAAATTTGAGCCTAAATGACATCATCTTTATATCATGCTATTTCTTTGAATTGTGTGATACTTCTTTATTCATGTTGCCTTCATAACTTGCACGGAACCAGTTTGAATTTATTTGATTACATGGGATATAGACATGATTAAGGCCTTCCTTTTTTTTAAACCCTTTAGGTTAAAAATTACCTGCCTAATTATTTTCCATTTGCAAACATTTTTTAGCCTTTATCCTTGCTTTTCAATCAATCATCTTATTTAAAAACCCAAAAATCCCATTAGCCTTATCCTATCACAAGTTGAATGAAGCATTGAGTAATTTGGAACTTTTATTTTGTATTTTATTCTAAGATACTTTTATAAGTGCTTTTACTCATGTGTTTATTAACTTTTGCTGCTAACAATTTCTCTTGTTTTTTTGTTTTCCCTCATGTTTAGCGATATTCAAAAAGATGAAAAAAAGAAGAAAAAGGAAAAAAAAAGAATAAAGCATATTAGCATGAGTTAGTATGATTAGTTGTAACCCTTTGTGTCATGTGTTTATCTCAGAATTTTAATTTGAGCATTCCTTTTACTTGATGCTTTATGAATGCATGTGATTAACCTTTTGCCATTTTTACGTCACTTGTGAACCTAGCCCCATTACAACCCTGACTAAAGTCCTTATGATCTATTAGCTCATGAGATCTGAATGAATAATAACTGATAAAATTGCAAGTCTATGATAGTGCAATATGTTAGAGAGAGATTTGAGAGAAACATTTTGCCCTCAAGCACTTGAGTGTAAGAGTGAAATTTTGCAATCAAAATATTGAAACCATGGATAAATTATATCTCAATTATCAATATAGCTAACAACTTTGGAACAAATCCAATCTCTATGCAATGTTCTTTGCAATAGAAATGATTGAAATAATATAACATTTTATGCCCAAAACCTACAAAAAGATTACAAGTTAAACCTTTCTACTTTCAAATAGACACTTGCTTTCCTAATTTATTTCATTTGGAAGGATATAAAATAAAGAATGTTTACGAAAATTTTCATACAGACAATACAAATCTTTATAGTATGATGTTAAGATGGATTAAGAAAGTCATTATATTAAGGAGGCTAGCGGCCAAAGTAAGATGAGGATTGAAAACTAAATGAAACTTACCTTGATTCCACTTGATTATGCAGCCATAAGTTATTCTTCAAATAATAGGAATTGAAAATATTACAAAGAACTTAAAAGGTGGCATAATCTTTAAGACTGAGGAAAATGCTTAACATAGACATTCTTGCTTTAAAAAATATATTACTTAACTTTTAACATGTATTCATTATATATCTGAACTTTTTTTTTTTAATCTAGGCTTAATTATAAAATCAGATTTTATTTTCCTAATGGCCTTACTTTCGTAAGATGTTTATCTTGCTTGCCTTTTTGAGGCATTAATATTAATCCATTGTATTTTATAAAAAACTCAAATTATAATTATGTATTTATTAAACAATTTATATAAAATTAACTAAAATGAATGCCACTCACACTGACATACAATCACACAAGTTATTTATATATGAATGTTTCCAATGCTAATAATGCTTGTTAATTGGATTATATGTTCTAGGGGTCACACATATTGAGTTATTACCATCCAACTTAGTTCAATCAGGTTAACCATAACGAAGTTTAAAGATTAGGCAATATTAATTGCTAGAGAAAAATACTGTTCATTATATTATCCAATTTTCCAATTATTAGAATTTGTACTCTTTGAATAGAAGAAATAAGTTTCACAAAGTTTAAGGTAAAAATAAAAAAATTGAAAAGAGAACTCCATTGGATTTTATAAAATTGACAATATAATGCCAAATCATATAATCATAAATTTGTCATTGTTTGTTATTATCCTTTTGTATTCACTTAATTTTCTATTGAGTTATTCTTTAATAAAAATAAAAATATTAATATTTTCTTAACATTTAATTAGAATTAAAGATTTGGACCTTTTCTTGTATTTTTATATTTATAAAATGTGTTTTATGTATTTTAAAATTATAAAAATACAAAAAATTAAAATTTTTATTTCATTTCTATCAAATTATTTTAAAATAAATTATTGAATATATGATATAGTTTATAAAATTACTTAACCTAATTTTATTAACAATTTTTATTATAATAATTTAACAAAAATAGTAAAAGGTTTTGTTTAACATTTTTAATACTACAAATTATTTTAAAAAAATTTTAAGATAAGAGAGTACATTTTCAAAAAATAGCCCAAACTATAAGATAGATTCAAAATAAAAATACAAAAATAAAAAGGAAAACGGGTCGGATCTAGCGACTATTCGAAAACGAGCAACCAAGCAGAGAAATTGAGTGCATAAGGTATGAGCTGTCGTCAGTCAGTGTCTTCTAAGTTTAATTCTTCTTGTCCAATGTGATCTGATCTAGGGTTTTATTCTCCCTTAATTGCTAGATTGATTCCTGAGAGTATTGATCTCCTACGAATCGTTTCCTACGCCCTACGCTCTGGTCAAGTTATGTTGGTGGTTATTTTAAGGGAGAATTGATATCTTGGTTGCCGACTCGTGGCCGGAGGTATTGCAATTCATTTTGTTTGTTTACTCTTGACTTGTTGATTTGCGGGTGTGCTTGTTGTTGTATATTGCTTAGTTCATTCAGTGTTTAAGTTTTTGTGATTCAATCAACAACTTGCTTGCTGTAGAGCAATCTGAAGTTATTGATGGACTTGTTATAATGTATTCTCAATTGGAAGGTAGATAGCTGGATTTACGTAACTGCTTTGCCCCCGAAACTTTACTTTGAATACGTAGGGGTTGTTGAATAGGTACATTTGCAACTCCTGCAATTGTTCTGCCATATTGTATTTGGTTGGTGTGAGTTTTTCTGTATTTCATCCTATGAAACTTTGTTCTGTCAGGGAATAATTATGACGATGTGATTACTTTCAAGTTCTATCTAATAGAAAACCATAATTGTGTTAAACTATTGCTGCAGACTTGCTCTGGTGTATTGGATAGGAAGGAAGAAGTTTATATAGGTTATTTGCTGTCTATACTCTTGGGATACTCGGGAGAAACAGAAAATTCCATGGGACTAGATCATACACTTTATTTGTATGTCTTTATTTTCAAAGGTTTATTCTAGATTTTGATGATTGAAAAGAAGATTGTTTGCTATTGAATGGTGGGAGTTGAGCTTGAAAAGGCCATGTTGGTACCTTTCAAATTACTTTTGTTGTGGGCCTTTTCTTTAACCTTCTATGGGTCTTAGAGGTGATGAAACAACTTTCAATAGTCTATAACATTTTTTTTGTTTATATCTTGAGAATACATGTATAAGGAATTATAGCTATTCTTGTAAAATAACCACTCTTAATCTTTTGAGATAAAAGTTGCAAAAAACATTTTGTTCTGGTGCTAAGGAAATATATGATATAAACCTTATCTGCAAATCCTAAGGTGCTAGTTCTAACAATTGCTATTGTTTTCATCCTTGTTTTGGCATGTTAAGCTATGGAAACATAGTTGTACCACTTAGAAAAAGTTGTTTTCGAAGCCATGGGGACTGAAAATCCTGGCCGTCCAAGTTTTCCCATAACAGCTTCTAACACACCCTTTGCTACAACACCTCAAACAGTAACACCATTTTCAGCCTCTGGCCCTGTCGTTGGATCAGAAGCCACTGGATTTAGACCTACTTTGTCAGTTCCTGACCCAACTGTCGCACCTTCTTTAGTGTCCCGACCTGCCCTTGGATCAGAAGCCCCTGGATTTAGACCCATCCAGCCACTCAGGTTTCATGATCCATCTTCATCTTCTCCACTACCATCCAATGTGCCACCCACTATTGGAGTCTACCGAAATTTCCCAATGCCAGAATATTCCTCTACACCTCAAGCTCCACCATTTCGAGCTCCACCAGTTGGCCAACTACCATTTCAACCACCTGTGGGCCAAGTAGCTTCCACACCCTCTTTCCGTCAAAGCCAGGTTCCTTCAGTGCCAATGGGATCTCCACCAACAAGTGCAAAAGTTCCTCAGCCTTTATCAGATTCATCATTTTTTCAACCAAGGCCTAATTTTCAGCCATCTGTTCCTCCAACAGTGTCATCTTATCCCACTTCCATGGTTACATCTCAACCACCTTTACTTGGATATGCAAAGCAATTCAATGCTGTTTCTCGACCAACCCCCTTGCACTCCCCTTTTCAAGCCCAACAAGGAAGTAATGTCCCTGGTGCAGCCATGGCATCTACTCGATCTGTTTTATACCAAGGAGGCTATGATCAAGCTCCGCCCATGGCTACTCATTTTGGCTCAACAGATCAACTCCAACATCCAGGTTATATGCCTCCTGCTGGTGGCTTCCATAGTTTGGCAGAAGATTTCAACTCCCTATCTATTGGGTCTGTTCCTGGGTCAATAGATCCTGGAATTGATGCAAAGGCATTACCAAGGCCATTGGATGGTGATATGGAGTCAACGTCATTGGGTGAGGCATACTCCATGAATTGTAATACTAGATATTTGCGTCTTACCACTAGTGCCATGCCAAATTCCCAGTCCTTGGCTTCAAGGTGGCATTTGCCTCTTGGAGCAGTTGTTTGTCCCCTTGCTGAAGCTCCTGATGGGGTTAGTGTCTGCAAATTCAAGTTGAATTTCAATTTAGACTTGCTAGAATTTCAGTTTATAAGAACTCTTATTATCTTCCTTCTATATTGCCATTCTTTTTTCTGTTCAGGATGAGGTTCCAGTAATTAATTTTGGTAAATGTGGCATCATCCGTTGTAGAAGATGTCGCACTTATGTGAATCCATATATAGCCTTTACTGATGCTGGAAGAAAGTGGCGCTGCAATATCTGCTCTCTACTTAATGATGGTACTTCAAAAGGACTCTCTTCTCTCTATTGCTATCATTACTTATAGAACTTCCCTTTGATTGGGAATTGTGTTGATTTTCTCCTAGCTCAATTTGACTTACAATAATTGTTGTCTAATGAATTGAAAACTAAAGCTTGGAAAGGCACATTTGTAGAGAAAGTATTTGGAGCATTAGGCTTTTAATCCAATAATTTTTAATTTAATTCTTATGTTTTCTGGATGAGCAGCTCTTTGAAGGTTCTTTTGGCTGCTGAATTTGCTGTTATTGCCTTCGAATGGTTTAACAAGATACTGTTTAACTTAATTGTATGTAATAGTTCACAGCTCTTTGGATTCATACTTTATTGGTTTTATGTCTTTCTAATTGCTTTTGATTGGTTATGCAATTGGAGGTTTTGTATGTTGGTCCTTTGTGCCTGGAATAATACAACTATTTATGCAATAGTTGGCAGCTCTTTGAAGTCATCATTTATTGTTTTTATGTGTATATAATTGCTTTTAATTGGTTATACATAGATAAGGTAGAACTCCTGTCCTCGTCATTCAGAATATATATTGGTCCTTTGTATCTTAGAGAATGCAATTATTATGTATTCTTACCTCATCACTCATGTCTCTTGTTTGATGTCTGGTATTCTTTGATTTTGGGAGTGCCTGCAATTTAGGAAAAGTGTGTGTTTTTGGCTGATGCATAACTCCTTATTTGTTTACTATATGATTACATATGACCTGTGCTAGCTTCATACTTAATGTTTTCTCTCTTTGTGGGCATATGACTTTGTTCTCAAAATTTATATTTTTGGTGCAGCTATATTTCTACGTTTTGCAGTGTTTTCATTGTTTTACATTATGTATCTGCCAGCATACATGATATTAATATTGTACATGTTATTATTCTCATTTTCAGTTCCAGGTGAATATTTTTCCCATTTAGACGCAACTGGCAGAAGAGTTGACTTGGACCAGAGACCTGAGCTCACACGGGGTAGTGTGGAGTTTGTTGCTCCAACTGAGTACATGATGCGGCCACCTATGCCACCACTGTATTTCTTCCTCATTGATGTTTCGATGTCTGCAGTTCAGAGTGGTATGGTTGAGGTAAGCCTTTCCAGATTAGCAATGCATTGTCTCCTACGAATTGACTTATGGAACTTTAATACATGTTGAAAAGATATCTCAACCATGCGACATGTACGGTGTTGTGTTTGGTGCATACTCATGTATTTACTTGAATAGAAAGTTCGGAGATATGTTATGCAATCAATTTTGGGATCAGCTGCCAGAATGCAAATGTACTTACCGTTCACAAATTCTTTGATTTTATGAAATAAATTATATGATCATTCTCAATGACTGCTGGTTTTTTGTTTTGACATGTTCTGTTGACCAAAATGAAGGATTTATGTTAACTAATATATGCTTTAGGCCTTGCTCAGGTGCTGAACACATATTTCCAAGATGTTCAGGTGTAATTATGATTATTTGAAACAGAGTGAATAAAGAAATGAGTATTAGTAAGATTTTTGTGCAACTGGATAAGACAAGATTGTGTTTTTAAAGTGACTTTTTGGTGGTGAAATTTTTTTTATAAAAAATTTTGATTGTTAAAAGCTTAGCATTTAGATTGTGATCTTCATTAAAAAATCAGAAGCGTGATTGCTCGACACCTTTTTTTTTGGCACCTTATTCTTGGTAATTCAAGTATGGAGCTTATCACTACTGCATGGGAGCATGAGTGCCTGATTTTGTTTATAACTATATCAACTTCTAAGTTCTTCATGTAGGTTTTGGTTTGAGTTAATGCATGCATAAGCACAATCTGTTTTTTCTCGACCTTTTCCACTTTGCAGGTTGTAGCTCAAACTGTTAAATCTTGCTTGGATGACTTGCCTGGCTTCCCAAGAACACAGATTGGGTTTATCACTTATGACAGTACAATCCACTTTTACAACATGAAGGTAAGTGATTTGCAATTACAGTGAGTGTTGATGCACTTTGTTATTTGTCCAACTAATCTGCCAACCAGCTGATAAATGTTAAATTTCTCGTGGTGACAGTCATCTTTAATGCAGCCTCAAATGATGGTTGTTTCAGATCTAGATGATATATTTATTCCATTGCCTGACGATCTTCGCATCAACTTGTCTGACTCGAGAACTGTGGTCGATGCCTTTTTGGACAGTTTACCCTCTATGTTTCAGCAAAATATGAATGTAGAATCTGCTTTTGGTCCTGCTCTAAAATCAGCATTCATGGTTATGGTTGGTATTCCTTGCACCTACTGCTTTAATATCAAAACTGTTGAAATGTAGTTCCTTGTGAAAAGGTAGTTTGTTTTACTGAGGAACTAAGTTGATGGTGAGAACAATTTGATCCACAATAGTTGAAGATGAGCATTGTATTCGAAATCTATATGTTCTCTTTAAGGAAAATTTTTAGTCTTTTAATAAGTCTTGCAAATAACTTAGTTGTTGTTTCTGTGGTCTTCTAGAGTACCTTGTTCATTCAATTACTATGCCCTCTTTGCACTTTCTTGGATTTCCACTTTGCAGAGCCAACTTGGTGGAAAGTTGCTGATATTTCAGAACACAATGCCATCTCTTGGTGTTGGCCGCTTAAAGTTGCGTGGTGATGATGGTCGTGTTTATGGAACAGATAAAGAACATGCTTTGAGAGTACCAGAAGATCCATTTTATAAGCAAATGGCTGCAGATTTTACCAAGTACCAGATAGGAGTTAACGTGTATGCATTTAGTGACAAATACATTGATATAGCCTCCTTAGGTATGACTATGCTTTAGCTTTCCATTTTATTCTGATCACACATTGGAACATAGTCATTTTAAAATTGTGGGGTCAATGCAACCAAGGTGGTTTCTGGTTTTCTACTTGCTCTATTCTTCCACAATTTCAACTGTTATGGAGAACATTAAATTTTAAGATGAGCGTTTGGAGGTTGGGTTTTCACTCATGCTTTAAAAAGTTTTTTATGGCTAATGTGTATTATTTGCATAAGATAACATGATACATTCTTTTGTTTGTTGATCTGAACATTTTCTGGGATACAAATTGTGGTTCTTTCCTGTTACTTTTTTTTTATGGGGTCTCTTAAAATTTTTTTGGGTTACTTAAAGTCTTCAATTTTCCTCTGATATCCCTTATTTCCTGTGCCTTAACCACCTCTAAGATGTTTTACTCCCAACATGTTGCTGCTTTTCTTTTGAGATTTTCCAAATGGTTCTTGTTACATGATTACGAATCTTGTTACATGATTACGAAGTATTTTTTTGTTTCTCCTCCTCCTCCTCCTCCTCCTATTCATTTATGTGATCTTCTCTGTTTGGATGCTTAATGTAACATTTCCCAAAATCGCCATGAAATGAATGCTGAGTAATTGTTAATTGATTTAGCTTATTGCTATCTATTTTGCAGGAACTCTGGCAAAGTATACTGGAGGACAGGTGTACTGCTATCCTGGTTTCCAGTCAACTAATCATGGAGAGAAGTTGAGACATGAGTTAACCAGAGATCTTACTAGGGAAACTGCCTGGGAAGCTGTCATGCGTATAAGATGCGGAAAAGGTCCTTTCTTAATGGATTATAAGCTTCATGTTTACAGCCACACATGACTGTCTGTTGTTTTAGTTATTTGTCAATGAAAAGAGGTAGCTAATGCTTTCCTGTTGATTTTGTCCTGTATATGCAGGAATTCGGTTTACATCGTATCACGGGAACTTCATGCTAAGATCCACTGATTTATTAGCTCTTCCAGTTGCTGATTGTGATAAAGCATATGCAATGCAATTATCACTTGAAGAGACTTTACTGACTAATCAGACAGTATATTTCCAAGTTGCTTTGCTGTATCCTTTGAGTCCAAAATTTTTTCTTTTTGAAAATAAGTCCAAAATATTTTGGTAGATCTTTCTTAGTTACATATGCAATAGTATACTGTTTGACAGCAAATCGATTTTAAGCTGGCCATTGAATTTCTGTGACTATTGCAGCCATCTAAATGTCTTGCTGATATATGAAATATTAAGCTATCCACATAAGATCAGATCATGTCACTAAATTTTCCTTCGGGGGCTTAAAATTCTGGATACTTTGCAGTGATTTTTTTTCATACTGTATGGGATGAGATTTTCTTTCCTCACAAATGAAACCAATGTTTATTAAGTCAGGCCAGTGCAACAGTATTTATCACCTCTTTCACCTTTGCTGTTTCTTCTGTTGTTACAAATGGTGCCTTCGATCTCCATTCATTTGTTTGTGTTTCTGAGTTAAAATTGGTAGTGCTGCCTTTGGACTGAAAGTAATATTCTTTATATTCATGATTTTCTTAATCATTTAAAGGTATACTGCATCTTGTGGAGAGAGACGTATTAGAGTACACACGGCATCAGCTCCAGTGGTTTCAGATTTGGGGGAGATGTATCGCCATGCTGACAATGGTGCTATTGTTTCTTTGTTTTCTCGATTAGGTAGGTCTCAGCTTATTCTAGCGTTAATATTAGATCTTGATTTTGAGTATAGTTTGCTGAGGATCTTCAATATTTGCAGCAATTGAGAAAACTTTATCTCACAAGTTGGAAGATGCAAGGAATTCTTTACAACTAAGGATTGCAAAAGCTCTAAGAGAATATAGGAATCTTCATGCTTCGGTGCATCGCTTGGGAGGCAGGATGATATATCCAGAGTCTCTGAAGTTCTTACCTTTGTATGGATTAGCTCTTTGTAAGTCAGTGCCTCTCCGAGGAGGGTATGCTGATGTTCAGTTGGATGAACGTTGTGCGGCAGGATTCACTATGATGGCATTACCGGTTAAAAAATTATTGAAGCTGTTATATCCTAGCTTGATTAGATTAGATGATAATGTTTTGAAGGTAAAACTATTGCCTGTACTTGACAGGTACTACATAGATTAACCATAATGGTAAAGATGCAGTTTCATCTTATTTCTGCAGGCATCTGTCATGTCTGATGAATTCAAAAGCATAATGAAGAGGCTGCCACTAACAGCAGAGAGCCTGGATTCTAGAGGCCTTTATATATATGATAATGGTTTCCATTTTGTTGTTTGGTTTGGTAGAATGCTCCTACCTGATATAGCCATGAATCTACTTGGACCAGATGCTGCAGCAGACCTATCAAGAGTATGCACCGTCAGTAACCCTGTCATTGGATTCGTACTTGTTGTAAATCACATGATTTGTGCTTCTCAATCGGCTAGGGTCATGTTGTCTAAAGAGGACAGTTGTGTGGGTATTGACCGTTGATATTACTGGACTAATGTGACGTTTGTTTCTGTGGATTTTGTCTTGGGTATCTATCGTAATAGTTTTTTCCCAAGCATTGAACTAAAACTAGATATATCCATTAGAGAAAAAAATAATGATGGTAACAGGCTGACTTGAGGTTTTCATTGAACTAGGGTATTTACTGGAAACTGTTTTATTGTTGTAGTACCTTGTGCTTCACCTTGTTCCTTTTCAAGTTGGCGGTAAACCGCAGCTAATTGTATTGTGACTAAAATCCAGTGAAACAAGGTTAACTTTTCATGCTGTGTAGTTCAGGTTACACTTTGTGAGCGGGATACTGAAATGTCAAGAAATTTAATGGGGATACTCAAGAAGTTGAGAAAGAGTGATCCTTCTTATTATCAGCTGTGCCATCTTGTAAGACAAGGTCAACAGCCCAGAGAAGGCTTTCTTCTCCTCATGAATCTTTTGGAGGACCAGATTAGTGGTACCAATGGTTATATTGATTGGATGCTGCATCTACATCGACAAGTCCAGCAAAATGCCTGAAACAAAGGTAATGAGAACAATTTACTTATAAGAAAAAAACTATTGAAAAAAGTTTGACCAAAATTAGATGAGGATAGACCAAATTTAGATGGATGTTATCATTTCAAAAATTTACATGGTGGACTTCGATTTAACTACTCTAAGTTGTATGCATGCAGATGGAAAAAATAGTCATATGAAATACCTCGATTGAACACAAGTTAAAGCTAGACATGATTGTTAGTTTGTATTAGCATCATTATAGAGTCACTATTTTAATCCTGTTCCTAACTTGTTTGATGGAACTGTGTCAAACCTAGATTTTATTCAAGGTGGAAGTGTGATGCAAAGCAAGCGATTCTCAGTTTTTCTCTGAGTTACTTGTTCCAAAATTGGAAATATTTCGTGTGTTAACGCACTTTCCAATGGTGACATCTTTCTGCTATGCAGGTTTAGGATTTTCTCTGAGCAAAACCAGGTGTAGAGTGATGAAATGTTTCCCCAATGCTATAATAATTGGGGACCCATCCTTGGGATCACCTAGAAAATATGGATGCTCGAGTCTAAATGATTCCACATGGATGATTTTGGGACATCAATTTATTTGGATCACCAGGGCATTCAACGAGGAAAGATGCATGTTTGTAGAGATTAGTATGGTGCTTCAATTGAGAAGTAAAAATGCAGTTTAGATTTTCATGTTCCTTCACAATTATTTTTCAACAATTTTTTGTTGTCCATATACTCGAATTTTCTTATTTCCCAAATATATTGGTGGGTGGCGTTAAAAACTCTGGGCACTTGTTTCTTGCCTTTTCGTTTTGTTTTATTTTTTGAAATCTTGAGAAGTTGCCTAGTGGATAAACTGTTGCATATTTTCTTTATTATTATAATGATATTGAAAACAAATCTTTTTCTTGTAATTGTTGGCTGTTAATGCTCTCCCCAAGAGTATAATGGTTCTTTTGCCACAAATATGCCCTACTTGAATCTAAAAGCTGGAATGTGTACAAAGTCATCCAGATACCAAAGTTTTCAATAGCATATTCTGGTTTGGCCTCTCAACTAAACACAAACTGTCTTGAGTACTTTAGGTGAAACAGCATCGAAAAATTTTCAAAATATGGCCAAGTTGAATCCTTGTTACGGAAATGGTTTAGCATCGTTTCCGTCCATTGCAGGATAACTGATGGCTTCTTATTTTTTTGGAAATTTAATAGGAAATATATTATCAACATGATCCTTTTCGAATATCTTACATGCACTGGAAAAAGCTACCTGCCTAGAATGTATAGCAATTACAAATAAAATGTCTGCCTAGAATGTATAGCAATTACAAATAAAATGTCAGATTAATCATAACGATCTAAGTTTTTAGCTAATATGGTCTTGCTTCCTTTTGACTATCATAGTCTCTCTAATCAAATTGACAATTGTCTCGGTAAGTTTATACTTGTGTTGCTTCTAATTATTGCAGATTCTCTTATTTCTTTTATGTGAGATGTAATAGATCATCGTCTGGAAAGAAGTCTTGATGATTAATCCATCCCTCTAGCTTGAGTTGGAGTAATGAATGATAGCTTTCAATAATTCATTCCAATCAAAAGGTAACTTTGGAAGTTGAATTAAAATTATGCTCCACAGATTTTCTATAATTGTACTTAAAGAACATATGATTTTTACTCTCGTTTACTTGTTTATATAAGAAATATAGCTTATCGTAATTTCGAAACCATCAGTCTTTAGTGCTTAATATGTTATTTATAATTAACCACAAGAAAATGATAGTTTTAGGTCTCAAAATTTGCTTCCATACAGTTTTCACCCACGGGACTAACTCCATTGGTGCCACCAATAGATTATAAGCCGATTTGTTATTGAATATTCTGCTAGCATGTAAAGTCCATATCAACTTATCTTTCCTTCGTACAGTAGACAACTCAGATAAGTAGTTTTCCTGTAGTTAAAAATGCCTATTATTACAGATCCTATCCATTTTTTGGATGAACCATGCAACTTTAGCCTACTTAGGAATTCTACTCCTTAATACTTGTTGAAGTATATATTATCAAAATTAGACTTTGAATAAAAATGGTAATCAAGATTTTTGTCAATAGTTTCAATTGATGGGTTCCATATTTTAGATTGAAATTAAGTGAAAATGTTCTAATCTTATAATTTATCTTAGTTCCATCTTTTGCTTTTACTCTTTAACAAACCCTTAATTTGTTCACAATTACCAGGATTAATATGAATCTTTTGTTATCCTATGAATATTAACTCTAATATGACTTCTACATCACATTTAACTAGTATGAAGTAGGATCCATTTACTGTGTTAACCATTCTAGTATTTGGGATGAATTACAAGATATTTTCTAGTTTAATCATTAAAAATCAATATTAGTGTTTCAAACAGGATAGTGTTATTTACAAATTAATCTATTGTAAAATTTCAAACTAGTATTTAGGATAAAATAGTACACAAAATAACTTTTATTGCATTAAAAACTTGTTTTATCGCATATAAATGTGGTTCAAATGTTAAAAATAAAAACTTATAACCACTCGATGGATTTGTGATTGTGATTGTTTAGTCCGTAATCTAGTTAATTCTAATTGATAAAGTCATCAATATGTTATATTTAAAAACATTAGATACTACCTTAAAATATTTTTATCTAAAATAATTACCTAAGATTAAAGTAATAAAATAATTTAGGTATTGATATAACGTTACCACATTGTTCTAAGTAAGGAGTAATTAAGTTTCAGGTGCATTGATCCTAAATTAATTAATAAAAAGGTTATTGTTAGTTGAAAAAGGGTTATTGGCCTTCTAAATTATAATTCAAGATCCTCAGAAAAAAATTAATATTAAAGATTGTGAAAAATTAAAAACATCCCTAGTGCTATTTAATTATGAAGATTCTACATATATGGTGTGATTATAAGAAGAAATTATTAGTCATGAAAAGGTAAGTTTTAGTAATAATGATACAACCTTCAATTATTTAATTATTTAAAATTAAAAGTGTAGAATGTTTTTCTTTTAAAAAATGAATTGAATTATTTTGAGCGGACGCGCTTTGGAAGAAGTAAGCAATATTGTTAGGAATAACAGGAGCATTTTTGAATATTCAAAATAATAAAAACAAGTTTTCAAGAAATTGTTTGTGTTTTAGCAACAACTACAATAAGATGAGAATTATTTTTAGTTTTTTTCATAATTTTTAATATTAACTTTTAAAAGACCCTAAATCATATTTAGATGATGAAAGTATCTTTATAACTTAGTTTAGGACATGACAATAAAACAAACCATATTTAGTTCAAGGTTTTTCAGTGTCTTAGACATACCTCAATCTCTTAAAAACTATTTAAATTTCAATTGGACATTTTTTCTCCTTTAATCATTTTAATAAAAGGGTTTAATTTCTTCTTTTCTTAGTTTTATGCATTATACATATCCATACTTTGTAAATCTTGTTCAATTTCTAGTAACTCTGTTTACTTTTTCTTATTTAAACATTTTATTAAGAAATTGCGTTGTTTAATTCTTTCTTGTTTTACTTTTTTAAAATATATTTTGTATCCATACTTACTATCTAAAATTGCATTTTGGATGATATATTTTCCTTTACTTTTCTTTGGTGACTTTTGTGCTTGTGTTTGCTAAGTTACGTTGAAGCATTTTTGAATGATCAATTACACGCATGTCATGTTATGGGTTATGTGAATCTGGATTGGAATAAGACTTCGAATCATTAAGAAAGTGTTGTAGTATTTGGGACTACGGACATGCATGTAAAAGTTGTAATCAAGCTTGCCCATGTAGCAAAGCACGTATCTTTGCAGTTATTATGTAGAACTGTATGACTTGTTGCGAAGCTTCCTCGCAGTAGTTGTTTAAATATGTTAACACAATTCATCTAAGAAGCACTGCTTATTTCTTCAAATGTGTTGCTTGTCAAGAAGATGCTATGCTGATTGTAGACATCGGTTAATCTGGTGTATATATACACTATTAAGGTTGTTGCCTTTATCTTGTGATAGTTTCATCTTGTTTTGCTGAAATGACTTTTATATCTTGCTAATTTGATGATGAAAATTGAAGTGTAAAAGGAATGACAAAGTATCATGAAAACTTAAGGAAACTATATCAAAGTCTCATCAATATTCCTACCTGCTTCCTTACCAAACCCCAAATCTCTTTACCATGCCCATAACCACATTCTAGAGATCTAGAGGTATGTTACTTACAATTATCCTACAAAAACTCCTCAATCTCTTAGAAACTATTTAAATTTCAATTGGACATTTTTTTCTCCTTTAATCATTTTAATAAAATGGTTTTTTTTAATTTCTTCTTTTCTTAGTTTTATGCATTATACATATCCACACTTTGTAAATCTTGTTCAATTTCTAGTAACTCTATCTACTTTTTCTTATTTAAACATTTTATTATGAAATTGTGTTGTTTAATTCATTCTTTTTTAATTTTTTAAAATATATTTTGTATCTATACTTACTATTTAAAATTGCATTTTGGATGATATATTTTCCTTTACTTTTCTCTGGTGACTTTTGTGCTTGTGTTTACTGAGTTACATTGAAGTATTTTTAAAGGATCAATTACACGCACATAATCTTATGGGTTATGTGAATCTAGATTGGAATAAGACTTCGAATCATTAAGAAAATGTTTTAGTATTTAGGAATACGGACATGCATGTAAAAGCAGTAATCAAGCTTGCCCATGTAGCAAAGCACGTATCTTTGCAGTTATTATGTAGAACTGTATGACTTCTTACGAAGCTTCCTCACTATAGTTGTTTAAATATGTTAACATAATTCATCTAAGAAGTAGCGCTGCTTATTTCTTAAAATGTGTTGCTTGTCAAGAAGATGTTATGCTGATTGTAGGCATCGGTTAATCTGGTGTATATATATTAAGGTTGTTACCTTTATCTTGTGATAGTTTCATCTTGTTTTGTTTAAATGGCTTTTATATCTTGCTAATTTTGATGATGAAAATTGAAATGTAAAGGGGATGACAAGGCATCATGAAAACTATAAGGAAACTATATCAAAGTCTCATCAATATTCCTACCTACTTCCTTACCAATCCCCAAATCTCTTTACCATGCCCATAACCACAGATTCTAAAGATCTGGCCTACTAGTATTGGTGTACTATTTCTTCCTATACTAATGTTTTTACCCCCGTATAAGTGCATGTCCACATATTTAGAGAGGTATGTTACTTACAATTATCTTACAAAAACTCCTCAACCTAAATCTACCTTTAGGATCGAAGTGTTTACTAGATAAACTTTGATTTTGTTTTGTATGCTTTTGAGAAGTTTACTAGAAAGCCCAAAAACTAGTTTGATTAAAGAGGAAATAGCGTAAAAGGATAATCAAGAGCTAAGGAAGCATCATTTGACATTCTCTACATAAACTCAAAGGGAAAGCCTTATTTACAAACATATTGCTTATTCCAAAAGACTCAGCCCTAAGAGGTTCTACTACCACTAAGACCTCACGAAATGAAACTATATAGGCCAACACTGTTAAAAGACCAACACCATCTATGTTTCTAAGCTTACAAGAGCAGATCAAGGAGTTAAGAATACCTGTTTTGTGGCTAGTGCAATATGACTTGGCCATGTAACTGGCCAACCACATTGCCAAGTTCAATTGATAGAGGTTGAGAGGTAAATCTGCTTGTCATTGACTCAAATCAAGGAGGGCCATGATGTCCCCACTCCCTCTAATCTATAGTTAGAGTAGGTAAATATGATTCACAATAGCCCTTTTACGTACGCTCGACATATTAGGTGGATCACATCCACCAAAGTTCAAGCTGCTCAATTTGGAAGCTTATAATGGCCTACAAATTATGGATTTTTACAATATGCATCTAATTCAGTAAATTTCCTTCACTTATTGGGTATCCTCGCAAATCCTAAATATTAGGTATGTGAGTTTTTGTAAAGGTCGACTTTATTTTATAAATAGTGGCCCACTAAATAAAGAGTTCTTTAATTGACTTATAAGTAGTAGGTTTTAATAGCTTATTGGAGAAGTCAATTTATGATAAGATAAAATAGAGTTTACCCTTTTTCTATCTTGAGTGGGATTGTCATAAAAACTAGAACATGGGAGAAGAAAAAGAGAGGTCTACTATATTGCTTTGGTGTGTAAGACTACAACTATTTAGTGAGATAATTAAGAGGAAGTGGATCATCATCGATAAATATTCGGTGTGTAATATCTCTTAGGTTTGTAGAGTGTACAAAATTGATTGGGGTTTTCAGTTTATACTAGAACTTAAAATAATTGTTCTTATCATAGAGATTATTATTGTTGATTGCCGATTGTACTCTTGATTATTATAGTGGAGTGATTTTAGTCTGTGGAGATCCAAATCATGATTTTTTCTCTAGTTGAGAGGAGTTTTTTTTAACGTAAATTGCATGTGGGTTGATTTAATTTCTTGCACTTTATTTCTTTTGCTATTATTGTTGTTGAGGTTGTAGTAATTTTCTCCAACAGAGAGAGGCCTTTAAGAATTATTATTAAACTATCCCGAGAGGGTCCATGTCCAATTTTTTAAAATTTAATTTACGATTTAAGGCTCATTTTCTATTGATAAACATGGACTTAAGTGTCTCTTTGTTTTTTTTTTTGATACAAGCTAAATGGTATATTGCATCAAAAGTATATGTACATAGATCTTTGGGGCATACCCCGATCATTATGTTATAAAAAAAAACCTACATCAATTACAACTACTTCCCCATTACAACCAAAGTGAGGCTATAAATAAAGATACTTCCAATTTCCCAATACACTCAAAAAGAGGCTAGAAACAAAAATACATCAACCAAGACAAACTCCATATCCCCCAATACATCCAAAAAGAGGCTATAAGCAAATTACATCAAAATCCCTTATACAACCGAAATGTCAAAATGTATTAAGATCCATGGGATACAATCTATATAAGATTCTATGCATAACTGTTTTAATTTTTAGAACGACATCTAAGCTCGTGATAGAAGTAGACTCCAACAGTATAACCTTCCTAGTGTTTCATATCATGTATATGGTACACATGAATGCAAGTCTAGCGGCTTTGCTTTTAAGACGTGCTCTGTGTAGTCTTTCTGGATCCATCTGATGGCACTAGCTAGAGTTGACATGGTACAAGTCATTCCTAGCCATGCCCTAATTGCATGTCAAACTTCACCTGTAAAAGAGCATTTAAAGAAAAAATGTTCAACAGTTTCTAATTCAACATTACACAAGATACTTTTTCGGTCTATCTCCAAGGAGAGGAGATTATCTTTTGTAGGTAGTCTATTCCGGAGGCTAAGCCATGCTATAAAGGAGAATTTCAGAGGAATGTAATTCTTCCATATGAATGTCATCCACGACCTTCTATTTTACTTAACTCTCAATAGCTCATAAACTTTCTCTGGTGAAAGGAGTCTATTTACACACAATTTCTGCATACCATTCTCCACTCCCCCACGACCTCCTAGTTTTTTCACCAATGTATCCCAAATTGAGGCTAGTTTTTTTCAACAAAGGTGAGTCTCGGATATATGGTCTCCAGTCCCAAATAAATGTATTCCTTAAATACACCTCATGAATCCATCTTACCTATTCCGAGTCTACGTTAACATCAATGCTCCATAGCACTTTGGCTAGTAGTGCTGAATTCCATAGCTTGCAATTTTTCAAACCTAGTCCCCCTTCCTCAATTGGAGCCCAAATGCTTTCCCATACAACTCTATAATGTCTACCACCCCAGCAAAACACTCTGCAGATGTAGATTATCCTCTCCAGGATTGTAGTTGGAATGGGGAAGGCTTGGAGCCAAAAAGAGAGCAACTCTTGAATAAAAATCTTGATAAGCTCAATTCTGCCCGCACAAGATAGTGAATGACCAATCCATGTATTAATGTAAGCCTCAACAGATTCAATAAGCGCAGAATATTGAGCTACTAAAACTTTCTTTGGTGCCAGAGGGACACCCAAATATCTGATAGGAAAGTCACTTGTTGGGTACTCCACCATTTGTAAGATACTCTCCCTCTCATATCCGTGTATCCCTGCTAGGTATATGCTTGATTTTGACACATTTACCTTCAGCCCTGCTACCTGATTCAATTTCTCCAACACTTCTACTAGAATGTCTATGGAAATTGGGTCTCCTCTTGAGAATAACATAAGGTCATTCACAAAAGCAAAAAGTGTGATTCCAAATAGTTTATACTTCAGGTGGAAGTGAAATTGAGGGCTCCCTATTCTACTTTTCAACAGCAGAGAGGTGCTCCATACTAAGTAAGAATAAAGTGGGTGACATTGGATCACCTTGCCTTAAGCCCCTTCTACCTTTGAACATCCCGTGCAATGATCCATTTATTGAAATCGAGTTGGAAGGCATTTGAACACATTCCATAATCCACTGAATAAACATTGTTGGAAACCCCAAACCTTTCATAATATCCTTAAGGAACTCCCATGCAATTGTGTCATAGGCTTTCGTAATATCAAGTTTGATCATACATCTCGGAATAGTTCTTGTACTAAAAAGACATTGTCAAGCATGTTTATCCCTAGCACAAAAGCTACTTGAGCTAGATCAATGAGTCTTCTCACAACCTTCACCATTCGCTCATTCAAAATCTTTGTGATCACCTTGTAAGTGACATTCAAGCAAGCTATAGGTCTAAAGTTAGCTACCCTTGGTGTTGTTTTTGTTTTCAGAATAAGAGTGATAATTGTGTGGTTAATCTACTTCAACATTTAACCATTTGCAAAGAATTCCTTCACGACTGCAATTAAATCTGATCCCACCTGATCCCATTGTTTTTTAAAGAAAGCTACTGTATATCCGTTCGAACCCTGGGTGTTGGACCCCGATCTTTAATTAGAATTTAAAAATAATAAATGAAATTGAATGAGTGTTTTGTTTAAGTATTATGTTATAGATGAAATTATGTTTTAAGGCAATTTTGAGAAAAGAATTATGAGTTTTCAATGTATTTGATAATTGGGGAGATTTGTATGGGTTATGAAAGTTTAAG
>JANVCQ010000005.1:23479528-23492050 GCA_025531925.1 Erythroxylum plowmanianum | reverse complement strand
TTATGATGCCATGTGAAGTACAGTAGTGATTGTTCGTAGCTCACCCTTATCGTAGGATATGTATCGGAATGACTTACGGGCGTCCCGGTGTGTACCCTGCGGTAAGGAGACGCTACATTTTCACTTTATAGATATGCAATTAGAAAGCAACCATTTACTCTATGCATAAAATGATATACTAAGTCCAAGGTAAAACAATCCTATATAAGCTAACAACTTAAAAATCTTTAGATTGGGTGGTTTAATGGTTTTAAATATATTCAATCGTTATGTAACTTCCCTAATGTGAATATGCTATTCATAGTTATGACCTACGAGATGTTTCTCCTTTAGGATATTGGTTGTTATACAGTGTGAAATTTAGTGGACAACTTTAAGTTTTCAAAGAGAGATCTTTTGTCACGCGCCTTCTGCAACAACAGCTATTTATGAGGACTAGCTGCAACTTAATCACAATATTTTGCTACACCCATTCAAAGATGTGACATGTTATACTATGCTAGGACATGATATACTTAAACACTAGCAGAAAATACCCCTTATCTACTTTTTGGAAATTTTCTCACTTGTAACATCATTTGTCTAACTTAGCAATATGCATGAATCTCCTTAATTAAGAAAACAATCTACTGTCCTTCTGAAGTGGTTTACTGTTAGACCCTAAGTTTGAGATAGCGAAATTCTACGGGTATTGGTGAGCTTTGACTAATGTTCGACATACGGAACAATAGAACAAGGCAGAGACTTACGAGGAGGTAAGGGCAAAAATGGGCAATATCAAGCGTTGGCATGCATTGATGCACATTGGTAGAAATATTTGATAAGATTCTAAATTTGGATGTGAGACCAAAAGAAGGTTTAAGATGGACATTAGGTGGAAGGTTAGTCAGATCATATGCATGACAGGAATATGCGAGAGTTCCAAGGTGACTTACTAAGTAGATCAAGCATCGTGCGAGTTTTGCGAGAGTTTCAGATCTTGTACGAGCTGACTTGGATAAGATTGGGTTCTTAATGGACTAAGGACTTAGTGTGTGCTTAAGTGGATAAACCAAGGCTAATGGAGTTGGCATGGGTAAGTATTGGATGGATTAATGTGCTATTGGCTTGAATGACTTAACATCAACGAATAGAGATGAGGAGATCTTGGATGATGTGACAAATAAGATCACAGTGGATGAACATCAACTTTAAGAGATAGAGATAATGTAGAAGGTTCATTTGAAGATAGAGGAGATCTTTGTAGATATGGATAATCATTCCTAGATAGTGTAATCTTTTATCTTGTTATTATGATGTAGCTTTATTCTATTAGATATAGTCCTAATTAGATGGAGATGTCATCTATTGGTTAGTATGATGTAATCTGATAAGGAGAAAATAAGATAAGATTGTGATCATAGATAGTAGAGTTCCAACTTAGTCATCTAGAGATACCTATAAATAGCTCATTTGAGCATTGCTCTTCTCAAGGGAGATGAGTCTAGGAGACACTTACAGATTGAGAGAGTATTCCTTTGTATATTTTGAGAGAAGTAATGAAGGTTGTCTTTTAGCTGTATCTCTTTCTCGTGTTCTTTTATTGCCATGATTATTTAGTTCTTTCATAGTTTTTCAAGGGTGTGAGACTGAAACACTCTGAGGGTTATGAGGCATTCAAGAACAAGTAGGTTGGTTGATGATCACAAGACAAGGCTAAATCTTGCTTTGACAAAACAAAGTGAGATTACCATGCAGAGGGACTGGTGTATATTGTGTGACAAGTTGGTGCTTGAAGGAAGACCTTTATAAAATTTACCATCATGTTGGAGTTATGAGCCTTGTGAGAAAAGTTAAGTAGGTGGTTAATTGTGACAACATGCAATGATTTGAATCTATATAAGAAAGGTCAAATGTAAAATGTTCATGGAGTTTCAAGGAATGAGCTAGAGAGACTCACCATTTATGCGTTTAACTTAAACTTTGTAAGAAAGTACATGTAAGAATTATTTTGTTCATTCCATGTTTCGCTATCATCTCTGACTGGAGTGAAAACTTATATATTTAATTTCCAAGTCAACAAGTAATCACTTGGTAACCACATGCACCAACTTTTAGCTAAAGTAGTAAACATTCGTAAATGGATGAGTATTGAGCAACTCACTTGGGAACTGGAGCTTCTCTAATACGTGATATTAGTAGCTCTAAACTCTTAATCTAGAAGTACATTTTTGATTTATTATCTGTTGCATTTGATTAGATTTTCTTTGTTTGGTAACTTTTGCATTGACCCTTTCTATAAACATTTATACCTTAACTGAACAAGCACACAAGAAAATGATGGTTCTTATAATTTACTCTTTTGATGGATCCATATGCCAGTCAGCTCATACAGATGGTAGATGCAGTAATATCAAAAATCCTAATCGTCTCTTTTTGGAGGACTATTGAAAATACTAAAAGAGCTATTTCTAAGATGAGATTGCATGAAATACTGAGCCAGTAAAGGTGTTGAGAAATCAGTATAAAAGTTTTTATTTAATTTTTTAAAAGTCAAGATTACTTAGATTTTATCACATAATTAATATATGAACAAAATAAATTATAAATCATAAAATTGTAACTTATTATGTAATTTGATCCTTTTCTTATTGTTTTTTAACCAATTATTCAATTATTCCATCGTTAGAGAAGTGGTATAGAGAGAATAAAGCAATAAGTATTAGTTCTTTTAAAGCCTAAGCCTATTTATAATATAATTTAAACCTTTTAATAATCTAGTTAAAATAAAATTTTAATTTCAATTAAACTTTAACTAGCATTACAATGAATTCTAATTAAATGTCAATTGAACTCAAATAAGATCCATTATAAGTCCTTGTTTATTAAATATCTCATATTTAAGCTTAAATTTTTTTAAACTTTATAATGAAATCCAACTTAATTAAACTATCTTTTTCTCTCTTTTGATCTATTAGATTCTTGAATAAGTTATAAAAGATATAAATTATAACCTCAAATCACATTTAGGATTAGATAAATTAAATTCCTTTAATTCATGTTTAATTCTCTAATTAAATAATTTTATATTCATATATCAATATTGATTTATAGTAATGTGTCATAATTACCAAAATATTATGAATGTTAAAGTGATTTTTACTAACTATTTCTTGTATGATTTTTTTTCTTCATATTTTTCATATAATTCAATTCTTTTATCAATTTTCTGAATAGATATAGAGCATAAAAATAATGTATATTCTGCTTGAGTCCAATCATTTTAATTCTTCACTATTAATAATTAATGAAATTAATGAAATTTGCAAACAATTTTATAAATATTATTATACCTTAACCATGATTTTCTGAATCAACAGTAACCAAGAATAACATAATATTATCCTTAATCACTTTATGATGACGAATCTTATATTTATTACTCAACTACCTCCATATAGTAAATGTTATATCTAATAACTACCAATTGAGTTATCTTTGAATAAAATACGTTATAAGCAGTATCAAAATATAATAGTCTTTGTATGAGATCCTTTCAAGATCTTAAGTCAAATGATTACTAATATAATTATCATAATAATGTGTATTCTGCTTGAGTCCAATCATTTTAATTCTTCACTATTAGTAATTAATTAAATTAATAAAATTTGCAAAAAATTTTATAAATATTATTATACCTTAACAATGATTTTCTGAATCAACAGTAACCAAGAATAACATATATTATCCTTAATCACTTTAAGATGATGAATCTTATATTTTTTACTCAACTACCTTCATATAGTTCATATTATATCTAATAACTATCAATTGAGCTATCTTTGAATAAAATACGTCATAAGCAATATTAAAATATAATAACGCTCAAAAATCGTAATCGTCTCTTTTTGGAGGACTATTGAAAGTACTTAAAGAGCTACTTCTAAGATGAGATTGTATGAAATATTGAGCCAGTAATATATGGTGTTGAGAAATCATTATAAAAAATTTTTATTTAAATTTTTTAAAGTCAAGATTACTTAGAGTTTATCACATAATTAATATATGAACAAAGTAAATTATAAACCATAAATTTATATCTTATTATGCAATATGATCCTTTTCTTGTTGTTTTTTAACCATTTATTCAATTATTCCATCGCTAGAGAAGTATGATAGAGAGAATAAAGCAATAAGTATAAGTTCTTTTAAAGCCTAAGCCTATTTATAATATAATTTAAATCTTTTAATAAATTAGTTGAAATAAGATTTTAATTTCAATTAAACTTTAATTAGCATTACAATGAATTCTAATTAAATGTCAGTTGAACTCAAATAAGATCCATTATTAGTTCTTATTTGTTAAATATCTCATATTTAAGCTTAAATTTTTTCAAACTTTATAAGGAAATCCAACTTAATTAAAAATATATTTTCTCTCTTTTGATCTATTATATTCTTGAATATGTTATAAAAGATATAAATTATAACCTCAAATCACATTTAGGATTAGATAAATTAAAATCCTTTTTAATTCTCTAATTAAATAATTTTATATTCATAGATCAAGATTGATGTATAATAATGTGTCATGATTACCAAAATATTAGGAATGTTAAAGTGATTTTTACTAATCTTTCCTTGTATGATTTTTTCATATTTTTTCATATAATTCAATTCTTTTCTCAATTTTCTATTAGATATAGAGCATGAAAATAATGTATATTCTACTTGAGTCCAATCATTTTAATTTTTCACTATTAGTAATTAATTAAATAATAAAATTTGCAAACAATTTATAAATATTATTATACCTTAACCATGATTTTCAGAATCGACAATAACCAAGAATAATATAATATTATCCTTAATCACTTTAAGATGATGAATCTTATATTTATAACTCAACTACCTCCATATAGTTCATGTTATATCTAATAACTACCAATTAAGCTATCTTTGAATAAAATACGTCATAAGCAGTATTAAAATATAATAATCTTTGTATGAGATACTTTCAAGATCTTAAATCAAATGATTAATAATATAGTTATCATAATAAAGATTTTCATAGATATACAAGTAATGTTCCAAATAAAATTATCATATGGAGTCAGTTCAATGAATTTGTTCTCTAACAAGCACTCACATATTTGTTTAAGTATCTCCACACTTTAAATTTTAAGAATATGTACTTACTTTATAAAGAAGAAACATAATATGTGTTAGTTTTTTTATGCTTTATTAATGTCTCGTCTTAATAGAATAGTAACTATGCAAAAGTTAGGAATAATACAAAGATGTAATATAAATCTCATCATAATTTCATTTCCAATAAATACTTATCTAATGAACTTTATCATATAAATTTGAATATGTATAAAACAAAAAACAACTCTAAATAATTATTTCACTAAAATTATAACCATTCGATTGGGTATAAGGTATAAACTAAGGGGGTGGTTGGTTTGCATAAGAGAATGATAATAAAAATGAGAATGAATATAGTGAGGAATGAGAATAGATATTATCATTATAATTATTATGGTTGGTTAAGAGGAAGGAATGATTACCATTACTATTAATAGTGATTAGTTTGTAAAAAATATTGAGAAACAAAAATTATTATATTTTAATTAATTAAAATATAATTAATTAATTATATTTTAATTAATTACAATATTTTAATTAATGAATGAATTATATTTTAATTAATTATAATGTAATTAGTTAATTAATAATATTATTTTAATTAATTATATTGTAATTAGTTATATTTTAATTAGTTAATTGTATATAATTAATATTAAAATTATTTTTTAAAAAAGGGCTATTACTAAGAAATAAATTTCATTCCTCTGCTAAATGAAGGGTATAGAGAATTTTTCAAAAGTGGGATATCAAACTATTACCCCTATAATAATAATCAACAACCAAATACTTACTTTTCATTCTTTAACTATTAATCTTTTCTCAAATCCATCAAACAAGCACCCCTAATAAAAGATTTAGTAAATATTAGTGCAGTACAATAATGGAATGGTAGGCTCTTGATGTTCATAAAATACTTCCATAACACATTATTCATGAATAGTTAGCACACTGGCTCCAAAGCATCGCGACTTTGAAGAATAGAAAGTGAGAGGAGAAAAGGACTGAAATAGTAATGGACTTCAACATATCATACCACTAAGTAAAACATAGCTGAAGAATGATGCCACGGACATGGCTGAAGAATTACATGAGCGGCTAGTAACCAAGATTGAAGAAGGTAAAGAAGGAAGATAATAATGCATGCCAGTAAAGGTTTCACATGAGGGTGCAAGTGGTAGGATTTGGTTCATAAATAATAACTTTACACATATCACAGTGAGATGGATAACAAAACGGTGGGCAAACAGCAGGTGGAGGTGTTTGTCGGACTTCATCAACTTTTTCTTCTACACTCGTCGTCGTCGGCTTAACTTCATCCACACTTAACAAGCATGCGTGGTTAAATTTCTTCCTTAAAGAACAGGTCAATGTCGCTGCATCAACCCCTTCTCCAATGACCACCAGTTTGTCTTTACCTTCTAATGCAACCGAGTTTACACCTACACAATGTATAGCATTCATCACGCCAAAAAGAAAAAAGAAAAATCAATATATATTGGTTTTGCACTTTATAGGTTTGCAATTATTAAAAAAAAAACCATTTACTCCATGCATAAAGGCAGAATACTAAGTCCAAGGTAAAACAATCCTATATAAGCTAACAACTTAAAAATCTTTAAATTGGATGATTTCATGGTTTTAAATATATTCAACCGTTACTGTAATTTCCCTAATGTGAAACTGCTATTCCTATTTATGACCTACGAGATGTTTCTCCTATAGGATATTGGTTCTTGTACAGTGTGAAATTACCATTTAGTGAACAAGTTTAAGCTTTCAAAGAGAGATCTTTTGTCACGCACCTTCTGCAACAGCAGCTATCTGCAAGGCCTTAGACCCGCATTTTTCACAGCATAGATGCAACTCGATCACAATTTTTTGCTGCACCCATTGAATGATGTGACATGTTATACTATGCTAGGAGATGATTATATGCTTAAGCAGTAGCAGAAAATACCCCCTTATCTACTTTTGTGAAAATTTCTCACTTGTAAGAAAGTTTGTATATTCTCAAACTTCGCAATATGCATGAATTTCCTGAATTAATAAAACAATCTACTGTTCTTCTGAAGTGGCTTACCTTCATGTTGGAGTTACAAGCCTTGTGAGCAAAGTTGAGAACGTACGTGGTTGATCGTGACAACATGCAGTGATTTGAATCTATATATATAAGGACGTAGGTAGAAAGGTCAAATGTCAAAAGTTCCTGGAGTTTCAAGGAATGAGTAGGAGAGATCCACCATTTACGCGTTCACCTTAAACTCCACGAGAACGTACAGGTAAGAATTCTTTTGCTCATCCCATGTTTCAATATCATCTCTGTCTGGAGAGAAGACTTCGCATATTTAATTTGCAAGTCAACAACTAATCACTTTGTAACCACATGCGTCAACTTTTTTCTGAGACTTCTTTGATTAGCCTGAGGGCCATTAAATCATAAACTTCAAACATGAGAGGCTAACTTGGGAATTTTATTAGGATTTATTCCAAGTAGCTAAATAAATGAATAAGAGATAGGATCTTTAAGTGATACTTTGTCCTAGGATTCAATGTACAATGTGTTGCAGTCGATGACTTGTAGTTCATGTAATGGTGTACACACTCCTCTCCTCTAACAACTCGAGTTATAGTCTAGCATTAAAAAAAAAAATCAAATTGTGCGAGTGCCCAATTATTAGTAAACGGTGGATGAATAATAGCGAAAGAGAAACAAATGAGAATGGTGTAATGTAGGAAAAAAGAACAACAATCCAACTTCTAAGGAAAAATTTTCGGTGGATATGTACACCTTTTTGAGTGCGCAGAGGCTAAAATCTGTAAAAACTTGGCGAAGATATGAACAAATTCTAAATTTCATTTTAAGTTATCTTACTAGACATTGTTATTATATTTTCTTGAAATATAAAATAGACATCTTTTTCACACAACTCAGAAAATAGCTTCATATCGTAATTAGAAGTTGACTCTGCTGATATTTATAATTCTTCGATGCACAGTAATACATTATTATTTTTTTATGACGAAGACTTGATAACTGGCATATAAGTTGAAAAGAGTAAATTACTAACAGCTGCTTAGTGACAACTTGCAACTTCATGGATTATAATCTCATTTAGGAGGGAGTTGAATATCAGGCATTCAAGCGGAGAGACTTATATATGGTCAAGTTTGGTGAGAGTACAGTCTTGTACTTATGTTGGAACGAGTATTCATCGCCGCAAATAATGTTATTGGGCTTTCTGGGAACAGTACTTAAAAAACCAATTACTGCCTTTCCAATTAAACAATGAAAAGAGCAAATCGAAGAGCCACAAGTTCAAAGCTTCATAAAAATTTTCGTTGAGAGGGATGATATAGGCCTCATTGAAGTGACGTCACATATTCTAGGCTTATGGCTGAGATAGGATTCCTTATTACCCTTTCTCAAAGGCGACTTTCTGTATTGAACTTTATATATATGCTTCTACATGCACACTTAAACATAAAAGTATACTTTAATTCACAAGAGGCAATGTACATCAATATGTATATATATATACATATAGGCCTCATTGAAGTGACGTCACATATTCTGGGCTTATGGTTGAGATAGGATTCCTTTCCCTTTCTCAAAAGCGACTTTCTGTGTTGAACTTTATATATATATATGCTTCTACATGCACACTTACACATAAAAATATACTTTAATTCACAAGAGGCAATGTATATATTATATATACACATATAGGCCTCATTGAAGTGACGTCACATATTCTAGGCTTATGGCTGAGATAGGATTCCTTTCCCTTTCTCAAAAGCGACTTTCTGTATTGAACTTTATATATATGCTTCTACATGCACACTTGCACATAAAAGTATACTTTAATTCACAAGAGGCAATGTATATAAATATGTATAAGTATATATATGGCCAAGTATAGCAACAATCAATCCATCATTTGAGGCAAGATATTCCTATTTCCAGACACTACTAGAGGTTTCGTTTCACAACTTAGGACTAAGCCATGGATGGATTTACCAAGTTGTTAAGATTTCTTGAGATTGTAGACAAATAGGTCATGACATTTCATAGGCATAGGGTGACCTATCTTTATGTACACTTACAGAACATTTAAGTCCAAACCAAAACCAACAACTGGATCCAAACAGGAAAAGTGGAAAGTTGATGTATCCAATATCTACAACTCCATTCTATGTAGTCAAAGACAAAACAGAAAGTGCAGAGATACTGGGTTTGTCACAGAGGTAAAAAGATGTATGCAAGGCCCTTTCATCTTGGTAGGGGTGAGCCTTTGGTAGGTTTGCTTACAGTTCTACTTGTTAGGAAATTGGGACATAATTCAACCCCAATTGTAGCGAAAAAATTATGAAACTTTTTCGTATTTTGATTTCCTTAAAACTAAGATCACTTTAATTTTATAACATGTTTAACAATTAAATCATAATAAAGCATGAACCTTAATTCGAATCTTATTTAATTTGAAACTTGATCCTAATCTTCTCGTATCGCTCAAACTGTTTCTAAAATTGGTCCTTCTCAACTGCCATAGTCCAATAAGTGTTTGATTTCTAACGGTATCTACATAATATGTTGAGAAAACTTTGCAATTCTTATAGAAAGGGTTAAGCAAGCAATGATAGTTTCATTAGAACTTAAGCCTATTTACAATTGATTTTGGATATTTTAGTAATTTAATTGAAATTAAAATGTCCAAATTTAATTTCAATTAAAATTTAATTAGAATTACAAATAATTCTAATTAAATACCAATTATACCTAAATAAGATCCAATTTCTCATATTAATCCTTATTTATTAAATATCTTGTATTTAATTATAAATCTTCTTAAACATTACAATCAAGTCTAACTTAATTAAAATATCTTTTCTCTCTTCAACTTGGTCTTTATGTGAGACCCATTAAGTTTTCAATATGTTGGCAATGGATATAAATTATAATCATAAATCATACTTAAGATTAGAAAAATTAAACTTCATTAATTTATCTTTAATTCTCTAATTAAACAATTTACATACATAGCTCACAATTGACATCTAGTAACACATTATGACTACCAAAATATTTAGTGATGTCAAAGTAATTTTGACCAACCTTTTTGTGCATGACTTTGTCATATAATTCAATCTTTTCATTATGCAGTATTCGATTAGACATAAAGCATGAAATTAATGTCTACCCTATTTTAAGTCCAATCACATGTGTTCTTCATCATTAGCAATTGATTTAATTAATGAAATTTGTAAATTATTAGCAAAAAGTCATTCCTAGGAGTTATAGCGAGAACTTGCTTCATCGATTCATGTGGTGTAACAATGCCACGAACTATAGTGTTTGTTTAAATTCAAACTTAATTTATGAACTTGTAGTGATTAATGGAGGAGTATTAAAATTAGAAATTCACATACAATTATAGACAATCCTTTGCACAATAAACTCATAAGATGGTATATAGGCTAGAAACCCGTGATGCAGCTCCAATGAGGCTTGTTGGTGAAATATTATACAAGCCTAAGAGTCACAACGGGAACTTACTTTCTCAATTCATGTGGTGTAACAATGTCACGTACTATAGTGTTTGTTTAAATTCAAACTTAATTTACGAACATGTAGTGATTAATGGAGAAGTATTAACAAATTCACCTACAATTATAAACAATCCTTTGCATAATAAACTCATAGGATAATATATAGGCTTGAAACTTATGATGTAGCTTCCTTAAGGCATATCGGTGAAATATTCTACGAGTCTAGGAGTCACAACGAGAACTTGCTTTCTCGATTCATATAATGTAACAATGTCATGTACCATAGTGTTTGTTTAAATTCAAACTTAATTTATAAACTTGTAGTGATTAACGGAGAATTATTAACATTAGAAATTCACCTACAATTATGGATAATCCTTTGTATAATAAACCCTTAGGATGGTATATAGCTTGGAAACTCGTGATGTAGCTCCTATGAGGCTTATCGGTGAAATATCCTACGAGCCTAAGGGTCAGAACGAGAACTTGCTTTCTTGGTTTATGTGGTGTCATGATGCCACGTACCATATTGCTCGTTTGAATTCAAACTTTGAAAATGAACTTATAGTGATTAGTCATTACGTTATATAAAATGAGGATTGCATTTAGTAATTTACTTTTAATTGTATAGCTAGATAGATAAAAGGTGGATGTCTCATTGGAAATGATCCATTGAATACTTAAAAGAAGTTAAGAGTTTCATGCAATTTGTAAAAGATCACATAGATTTTGAATGTTGTATTCGTTGTCCATGCATAGAATGCTTAAATGTGAACATTTAAGCTCAAGGTGTGGTATGTAATCACTTACTAATATGAGGCATAGATAAATTTTATACCTCATGGCTTTATCATAGAGAACGTTCAGAAGCAACCTATGTATAGAAGAAGTGTTGGTACAAGTGTTAATGATAGTAACAATAATGATGTAGAAGATTGTGATATTAATGATGATGGTGATAATACAATTGGCGAGATGTTAGAGGATTATGGGAATTCTATAGAGACTATGAATGAAACTAGTTTGCTTAGTATAATTGGTAGTATTACAGAAGATAATTTTGGGAAGTTATTGAAAGTTTCTCAAGAAGAATTATATCTAGGGTGCTTGAAATTCTCATAGTTGTCTTTTGTTATGAAGTCGTTGCATTTGAAGGTCTGTAATAAATGAAGCAATAAGTCTTTTGATATGTTAATTTACTTGCTCAATAATGCATCACCTGTTGGACACAAATTGCCCAAATCTAACTATGATGCAAAGAATTTGTTAAGAGACCTTGGATTAGGATATATATTAATATATACTTGTAAGTATGATTGTGCTATATGTAATGATCTTGAAGACTATCCTATTTGTGGAACATCAAGGTGGTGAGTGGATGATGGGAGAGGAAAAAAGATAGTGCATAAAATCCTAAGATACATTAAGGTGGTGAGTGGATGATGGGAGAGGAAAAAAGATAGAACATAAAATCTTGAGATACTTCCCTATTAAACCCCAGCTGCAAAGGCTTTTTATGTTAAAAACAGCTATATATATGAGGTGGGGTAAAGAGAAACACATTGATGACAACATTATGCATCATTCAGCAGACTTAATCGCATGGAAAGTTTCCATAGTTTGCATAGGATTTTCGTAATGTTCAACTTGGTTTAGCCTCAGATGGATCCTTTTATTAATATGAGTAATTCTTAAAGAAAGTGGTCAATAATTCTAATGCCATACAATTTACCTTCATTGTAACGCCCCACATTAGGGGTTAGAGTATTAAAGGAATTTCGTACGAAATATGTTTGTTATTTGCTTATTAACTATTGGCTTAAATTGTGCATAAGTATTTTG
>JANVCQ010000005.1:23438386-23452288 GCA_025531925.1 Erythroxylum plowmanianum | reverse complement strand
CCCCTTTATGCATTTATTTACCACCTTTACTTCAACTAACCCATGAAATAAATTCTACTAACATAGACATAAATAAAAAGAAAAAGAAAAAATTTAACTCCCAAAAATTCACTTATCCAAACCTCATAATTATCTAAATCATGCTTAACTTAAAAAAAACATTCAGGGGCCAACAGTTAAGTAGCTATTTAATTAGATACTTTAGATAGTAATATGGGTACAAAATTTATATTCTCACAAGTAAAATATATTTTTAAGATAGGAAATGTCAAATTACTTGATCACTCTTAACAGTGTTTAGAAGATGATGTGTGCTTCCAATGTTCTTCATGAACAGTAGCTGAAGTAAATCACTTGTTAATATAGAAATTATGTATAATATGTAGAATACACAAGAAGGGGGGTTGAATTATGTTAAATCATGTAAGATATTAATCTTTAAAATCTTCTTGATTTTCTTTAGAAATTCAGACGATTACAAAACAATTCACTTAATTTGATGAGTAATGCAACAGTGAAAATTAATATCTATTCTTCTAATAATAAGAAAATTAAAGAGATAAGAGTTAGAGAATATGACACTGCGATTTATACTGGTTCCCCCTTAACCTTGGGCTATGTCTAGTCCTCAGAGTTTGTTTGAGATTTCACTATATCCTTCAACATTACAAGTATTATTTCTACACTTGTAGAGCCTCTTCAGGTCTCCCTCATAAAGTGTTATTTATTTGCTTTCTTAGCCTCTCCAGGCTCTAGCCTCTCTTTCATTTGAAAAGATATTATTTGAGCTTCACGTTGCAAATGTATTTGCTCTCTTTCTTTCTTTCTTTTCTCAGAACATTTTTTCCTATGAGCACTTAAGCACTTGAATACAGAATTTCTCTGAGTATGTTTTGTACAATCAGATTTTCTTTTCTCTTGTGTGTATTTTGTTTACGAATATAACTAATATTTATATCCTAAATCTTCAGCTGACTTCTTTTAGAATTCTACTTGTTGAATCTTCTAAAAACCATTATTAGCTGAGTCTTGTAACCAACTCCAACTAACTGAATGACGTTCTAGAATATTTTTCAATTGCATCATCTTGTATAGATTTCGTATGCTTCGTCTAGTGTTATAGACCAAGCACTTTGCACTTTGCACTTCGTACTTCGCACTTTGTCTGATCCATCTAAGACGCTTTGTCTTATTTAGCTTTTACTTAAGTATTATCTTAAATTGATGATTGGTGTCACTTACATTTATCTGCGCACTTAACAAATTCATCAAAACAATTTACACACTTCTATGATTATTATTATTTGATTTTTATCAAAATTAATAGAAGAAGTGAAGTCTTCTTGACTTAACAGTAGCTTCATCTCTTGCTTAATAAGTTTAATTTTTCTAGCATAGGTTTGGAGCCTTTAACTCTTTCTGTTATTGAATTCTAGACTGCCTCATAAAAAATTGCTAAGTCAGTTAAGAAATTGTTGAATATAAAGGGTGTTTTTGGGCTTACAGAAGTTAAATAAGTGATAATGGCTAAGTTATCAGAAGTTTCTTGTTTGTAGACAAAGAGAGTTGTTTGAAAATGCTAAAAACCACTATTAATTCGCAAGACTATTGTCTAGTTTCTTTCGAATGAAATTGACTCTATATTGATTGCTTCTTCAAGTAAAGAAGTTCCCACCATAGGATAGATCAAATAATTGAGCTTTAACTAAACAATCCTCTAGTTCAGGGCATGGACTTTCGACGGACTTGAGACCTTATAATTCTTTAGTTTTAAGATTGGAATTAAAATTCACCCTTAAAAGCTAAGGAATAAAGCTAATGATAGCCAAATCTCTTAATTGATTCCATAATAAAGCCCTTCGATATAAACTGTTGTGAGCATATATAAAGGAGATATAGAATAGGCAACTTGAATTCTTAAAAGACACCTCAAGGTGAATTATTTGTTTTGAAATAAATTTAATGGCAACATTCATTAAATAAGTGTCATAAAAAACTAGAATTATGCCATCGGGGTGATGACAATAGTTTATTATTTCTTTCCACTAACTAGGAAGCATTTCCTGGAGGTTACAATTCTTTTACTTCATGCAGGACTCTAAAATTCCAACAATCATAACTTTGTTATGAGCAATCATGCTCCTAATCAAAAGTTTTTGTGAGGAGCATTAGCTCCTCTGATATTTCATGCTAATATCTTCATGTGTTTAGCTCCACAATTGGAGCATTTTTTCCCTATTTGATCTTCTTCTTATAACAGGTTCAAAACTTGTTTAGTATTATGTAACTTATCTGTAGCCTTGCTTGGGGTTCTAACAAGAGTTTTATTTTGATCAGGTTGGTCAGTTCTCTCTTTGTGTAAGATTGTAGTGTTTTATGCATAAACTTGATTGTTTTTGACATTTGAGGGAGTGCTAGTAAGCATATTATCATCATCCTCCTTGACTCTCTCCACTAAATTTTAGGTGTGATTTCTTAATTCACCTAGATTACTAGACATTAACATCTGAGAAGTTTCATTTAAGATGTTCAATTCCATAATTTCTTGTTATTCACCTATTTTGAATGTCCTCTTAATGGGTTGCCATATCTTGTTGTTGGGAGGTTGGGCTTTTTATACATAAAATACCCTTAATTGATCTTTAATTGGCTCCATGTTTTCATGAAATTGAATGATAGGAATAACTTCTAGTAAATTAGCTAGAGAGGTGACTAAGATGCATATTCTAGAAAAATTGATCCTATTAACTTTAGCGGTGGCTTAATCCATACAAATAGGCTTAACAATGAAGCTTACTAGATGGCTGAGGCATATAGTAGTCCAATAGTCAAGGAAAACTTTGTAGATGCATATCCAAATAGGAATATGCTCATGTTTTCCCTTCATCCTCATTCTAAGGCATCATACTTGAAGCAATAATTGATTGTTATTCACATGCCATGTTTCAACTTGTAATATTTTCTTTACATCTTTAAATCTGGAAAATTTGAACAAGAAAACATCATCACTGTTAATTAGAATATCCTGTAATCCATGTTGTTTCTCGTTATTAAGTGTCTATTGTTTCATTACTAAGAAGGCTATCCTTTTGTTTGCAACTTGAACTCAAAATTTCCTAATAGGGCGTTCAAGGTTTTTAGCAAGCTAGAAAGAGCTAAAGGCAACAGGGGGCATCTTAGAAGAGGAAAGATCTGAGTGAATTGGTTCAGAGTTTGTGTTTAGAGGTAGGAAAATGTCAGAATCCATAGGGAAATGGTAAATACTGATGAATAAAGCTAAAGTAACCAAAAGTAGGCTATTGAGTAATAACTTAGGAGTTAGGAAGTGGTTAAGGGTATAATGGAACGTGTTATATAAAGAATATGTAAATTGTAGTGTGATTCAAGTGTGATTAAGTGAGAAATAATATAGAAGTGGATAAAGGAAGTAGTGTGCAAATAGGTAGAGAAGAAGATGAGAGCAAATGAAGCAAAGAATTTGAGAGAGCCAACACTACATAGTCTAAGGGTGAGAGGGCATTCTTAAGAAGAAATCCAAGATGATTTAAAAGAGCAACCATGGTGATTGAAGAAGTAGGATGAACTGTCATGTCCAAAACCATGGATCATGATTGATGTTAAAGGAGCAATAAACTCAAGATTCACTAGGCCCTTAGCAAGCCTAAAATGTTGCCAAAACCCTATATCCATAATAACGATGATATTTCAAATTGATCAAACTCATACTTATAACAATCAAACGGTTCTAAAAATATACAATACTGAATGTGCTACAATGTTGAGATAGTTAATACAAGGGAAATCCAACATATACAAGACTACTCGGCACTAGAATCAAAGATCACTAACAAACATACATTGAATTATCGGAGAGGAAGAAAACCTATAAAGTAGCCTGTTAGAAGAGATCTAAAAAAAGATCCTAAAAAATTGTTAAGAGTAGTAAAACCTTTTTGAGTGAATTAATACCATGGTTATGTTATGCACTCATAAGGATTTCACATCCATAAATGCAATTTCATAACATAATGATTTTGTTGATAGTCATGCAAGCATTTCCCATGTCAATATCATGTCACATAATCATCACAATCATAATCGCAAATCAAAAATAATAGTGAAGGACTGACCTTATGATATACCCCTTACCCATAGACTATAATCATAAGGGTTTTTTTTTGTTCCATACAGGTCACTTGGTTCAAATGTAGTGGACTATCATCCAAGAGCAACACTTAACCGAACCACCATAGCTTCACTACAACATCATTGCTACTCGAGAACAAGCTCAACTAAATTGCCATAACCTTGCCACCATATCATGTACCATATATTGGTTGGTGTCCGAGGGCAAGCTTAACCGAACTACTCCAACTGTCTCATATCTCAATTAATGGATCCAATGATGAATAAAATACTAACCTAAATCCATATCTAACCAAAAGTGACGCCCACTAGGTAGCTCATCACATATCTTGATAAGCATAACATTGCACAACAAAAATACGTATACATGTGTCAATCTATACATATAAGTATCATATGTGCATATGATAATGATGGTGATTTCCATCATGAATATGAGAATGAATTCTAATGCATGTTCATAACCATAAATATTAACTAGAAGGTAAAATGCACTCCTTTGTGTCAAACCTAGTGTCTCGAAGTGGAGGGTTCCACTTATGATTGATCTATAGAAAGGAAAGTAGGAATGACCATCAAGATTTAAAACATTAACCAACTTTAGATATCTCATGAATAAGATCATGACTTAATACTAAAGAGCTCTATTTTCTATTTAAATAGCGAGTTATGTTTTACGAGGAGCTTATGGAAAATATGGCAGAGTTTCTCCTATAAAATAGACATCTCTCTTTCAAAAGAAGGATCATTCCTATAATAAAACTGTACTTCTATATCTGCTAGTAACTACAGCTCAATTTTAGCCTCCAAACTACATGTCTATGCCTATTAAGTCCACATTTACATTGAAAAATCCATAATAATCCCATTCATATTCAAGTGCACCAAGTTATAACCTATACACCCTCATTTATACTAAATACATCCAGATAGTCTCAATTATAATCAATAATAGCTCAATTTAATCAATTTCTATAATAACATAACCCTTTCTAAGGTTTTATCTCACAAACTATGAAGAATTTCATTACAATGATTTTTAAAAAATTTCACATAATATTTGGAAATTTTTAAAATTATTTCTAGTCATTTCTGGACTGGTCAAAAAATCACCACTGTCACTAGAACGTAGGGTAAATACGCCGGTGTCGGAGAGGTGATGATCATCATCACCTACCTTGAAATGATGAGTTGACCTCTAGGAATCCAATGACACTAGTCTTACATCAAAATTTCTCTCGGTTTGCGAGAATTGAAGGATTAAAGCTCAAAGGTAACCTATTTTCATTAACCCATAAAATGGGTTGACTGGTGTCAAATTTTCCTTCTTTCCTACATTTTTAGAACCATTGGACACTATGTTGGTGTTAGTTTGAACCAAAAATGACTAAAAATAGGAGATCGGTGACTTACCTAAATGAACCGAAATTTCCAATTGTGACTCCTCCAAATTTGAGTTGTTTTTGTTGAAATAAGTTTAGGGTTTCGTGGAAATTCCCAAGAACTTTCCATTGAGTCCTAGATCATAAAAAAAATGGTGGTCGAATAGTGAAGGTATAAGTGTCAGAAGTTAGGAGTGAATAGGATAACCTATAAGGAAATGGTTTTAAGAGAGAAATGAACTTAAGCTTTCTTATGCTCAACTTATACTTTTAAAGGTTTTTCTCCTTATTGGTCCCTTATGAGTAATTTAAAAAAAAATTGGACCATTTCATTCTCCCCCTTCTAAAAAATTTTTCCTCAAATTTTAAGTCTCACCTCATCATTGAAATAGAAGTGAGTATTGGCTCTGCATATCCAGCTCTGTCTCCTACGTACAGTCATCCATCATTATGATTAATCCACAACATTGTCACCGTTGGTATCTCTTTTGATCTCAACTAAAGAAGTTAATAAGTTGTTCTTCATATGTCAAATCACCATCAATCTCCACATTACATGGCTAAAGGATATAAGAACGATCCAAAATATACTTTCTCATCGTCGACACATGAAATATAGGATCAACTCTAAATAGGTTAAATGGTAGCAACCAACCTATATGCCACTTCACCCACTCTAGATTTAATATCAAATTGACCGATATACCTTAGAGCTAGTTTTCTTTTCTTATCAAACCTCATCACTCCTTTCATTAGTGATATTTTCAAAAATATCATGTCACTTACTGAGAATCTCACATCTTTCCTTTTTAGAATTGCATAGCTCTTTTGTCTACTAAAAGCTAGTTTCAATCTTTGTTGAACAATAAGGATCCTTTCAGAAGTGATTTATACTAATTTAGGTCTTGTCAATTGTTGTTCACTAACTTCCTAACATACAAGTGATATGCATTTTCTTCCATACAAAGTTTCATAAGGAGCCATTTCAATACTAGCATCATAACTATTGTTATAAGCAAATTCAATCAATGGAAAATGAAAAAAACAATGAACACCAAAATCAATAACGCACATCCTAAATATATCTTATAAAGTCTAAATAGTTCTCTACGACTAGCCATCTATCTAAAGATGAAAAGCAATGCTAAAGTCCAATCTTATACCCAAAGTTTTATGTAACTCTTGCCAGAAAACTAATGTAAAGTTGGAATCTTTATCAGAGACTATCATTATGGTGCCTATGTAAATGTACAATTCACCCAGAAGGGTGGCTATTGCATACAGGAGTTACTAATGTAGTTACTTGCTAACCAATCCTTGATGCAATCACAGGGGATATAAATGAATGTGTAACACCTGGGAAAAATAAAACTCTAGCATCAATATATCAAACTAATATAGCACCTACTACAATTGCATTAAAGGTCTGAGCATCTTGTGTGCTAAGGTTGAACACACAAGCCTATCTTCTTCTTAACTATTGAGAGGTCAAAATTTGCGCAAAGCTTCTAGTACCAAACCTACCCCTAGTATAGAATCTACCCCCAAACCAACCTCCTAATCCATGACCTTATTGACCCACCATTTGAGATTCAATTCAGTACTGCGCCTTATGTTGAGGCTGAACTTGATGTACTGGCTATACCACGCTAGTAGAGGAGCTTTGAGAAAACTTTTTTTGCAATCCAAAATTAGTGCACTCTCTAACAAAATGCCTAATCTGACTATATAAAAAACAAGTAAACGAAGGAAAGGTCCCTGATCGACTCTACCATAATTATGGCAAGTAGTGCTTCCAAAGCGAGAACTATTATGTTCAGAGCTTTACCTACTGTGACTACTATCCTCTCCAGATCAAAATCTGGTTAATCTTACTGGATCTGTAAGATTATGTCTATTTTCTTATGCTCGTGTAGAGCGTGGCCTCGTCGAGACTGTCTATGTTTCTCTCCACTTACACCTATCTGTAGCATCGATGATGGTGAACTATAACTTTCAACCCCAAAACCACTAAGCTGGTAAGATTAAGAATGATGCCCTGCATGATTTGTCGCCTCTCCATCTCTCTAGCATCATCTATAGCACCCTTCAAAGTCTAACCCTCTGAACAAAGTCCTACATATGCGGGACCCAACTAGTCATGTAAAGTCCCACTATCCATCTGTGATTAGTCATATCCTTTGTGTATCTCATCAGTCGATAAAACTCGGCAATTTACTCCTCAATTGACCTATCACCTCTCTTAAGTTGTAACAATCTCCACCTATAAGCATCCCTTTGTGGTGGTGGATAAAAACATCTCATAAATCTTTGTTTAAACTTATACCAACATAAGGAACTCATAATTGGTTTAATAAACTGGATAAACCAATCCAATGCAAATGCCTGAACTGATAACTCAACTATGTGAATCCTTTGTGAATTTGTATAAGCCATTCTAGTCTGAGACTCGATACCATTGAGAAAGTAAATGACATCCTCTGTACCATCAAAAGTAATCATACCAATGTTAGTATAGTGCAAGACAATTTATGCATCTATCATACCCTAGCCTCTATTTTGAGCTATTTGTTGCATTAAAAGGATTATCTAATTTAGAGCAACTATAGTATTTTGTAATCCTGTAGTACCATCTTCTAGAGTAGCAAAATCTACACCCTGCATTACTGACTTACCTTGAGCTTGAAAATCTAGCTATCGCATAGTGGCTCTAGGCCTACCCCTACACCTTGCCTACTTGGGTGGCAATGGAGTTATAACCTTTTCAAGAATCGATTCTCTATTTGCTACCCCTTCAACCTTACAAGTTTGCACTGAAGTTCTTTTGTTCCTTATGATCAAAGAATAAAGAAAGTCTTCAAATACAATAAAATTTGTAACAGTACTATGAAAGGATCGAAGTAAATGCAATGATTTTAAACAAATATGATCCTAATGTTGCAGTAGTTTAAAGAGACATTTGACTCAATTTTGATCAATCTAGCAACTCAAATTTAAACCTAAAGCTTTGATACCAAATTTTTCAAGTCCCCATCATTAGACTGTGACCAGTGCTAAAGGATCAGTAAACTCAAGGTTTACTGGACCCTTAGCAAGCGTAAAATATAATCAAATCTCTATTTCTATAGTAAAGATGAGATTTCTAAATGATCAAACTCATACTTATAACAATCGAACAGTTCTAACAATAAACAATACTTAATGTGCCACAATATTGAGATAGTCAATGTAAAGGAAGTCCAACAAATACAAGACTATTGCAGCTCTAAAGTTAAAGGTCATTAATAAACATACATTGAATCACCAGAAAGAAGGAAGACCGGTGAAGTACTATATTAGAAGAGATCTAAAAAGAAGATCTTGGAAAATAGTTGAGGGGAGTTAGACCTCACTAAGTGATTAATACTATGGTTATTTTATGCACTCCTAAGGATTTCAAATAGTATATGTATATTTATAATGTTTTAAATCCACAAATGCAATTTCATAACATAATGATTTTGTTCATAAACTTATATGCATTTCCCATATCAATATCATGTCACTTAATCGTCACAATCACAAATCACAAATAATAGTGGAGAACTGATGAATGACCCTACGACATACCCCTTACCTATAGACTATAGCCATAAGGCTCTCTTGTTCCACACGACTTGGTCCAAATATAGTGGACTACCGTCCGAGAGCCACACTCAATTGAACTGCCACAACCTTACTACGACATGATTGTTATCTGAGAGCAAGCTCAACCGAATTGCCACAATTAAGTCACCATATCATGTACCATATATTAGTTGTATTCGAGAGCAAGCTAGATCGAACCCCCTAAACCATCGCATATCTCAATCAATGGATCCACCAATGGATCAAATACTATCCCAAATCGATACGTAACCAATTGAATCAATGTGTGCATAGCCCGGTGATGCCCACTAGGTAGCTCATATGATAATAATGCTCTACATCATCAAATATCACAATAAGCATAGCATTGCCTAACAAAAATATGTATACATATGTCAATATATATGTATATGTATCATGTGTGTATATGATAATGACGTTGATTTCCATAATGAATATGATAATAAATTCTAATGCATGTTTATAATCATGAATATTAACTCACAGGTAGAAAACACTCTTTCGTGCCTAACGTAGTCGAGGTTCTACTCCTGATTAATCTGTAGAAAAAAATATGAATGACTATTGGGATTTAAAACCTAAGCTAATTTTAGATACCTCGAGAACAAGACCACGACTAAATACTAAGGAGCTCTATTTTCTATATAAAAATGATGATGTCATGTTTTACTAGGAACCTACTAAAAATCCTTCAAATTTTTCCCCGTAAAACAAACATTCCCTTTATGAAAGAATGATCATTCCTACAATAAAAATATACTTCTATATCCACCAGTAACTACAACTCAATTTGAGCCTTCAAACTACATGTCTATGCCTAATTAAGTCTATATTCATATCTCAAAATCCATAATAATCCAATTTATAATTCAAGTATACCAATTTATAACCGATACACCCTCATTTATACTTAGTACATCCAGATAGCCTCAATTATAATCAACAACAACTCAATTTAATCAATTGCATGCATTTCTATAAGAACATAACCCTTTGTAAATTTTTATCTCACAAATTGTGAAGAATTTCAATATACTACTTTTATGAAAATTGATTCACATAATATTTAGAAACTTTTAAAATTATTTAGAATTATTTTAGGCTAGTAGGAAAATCACCACCATCACCGGAATGTGAGATACATTTGTAGGCGATGGAGAGGCGGTGATCTTCACCACCAATCCTGAAATGATGAGCTCACCCCTAAGAATCCAATGGCATTGTTCTTGCATCAACACTCATCTCAGTTTGCAAGAATCGAAGGATTAAAGCTTAAAGGTAACTCATTTTCATTCACTAGTAAAATGGGTCGATTGTTGTCAGGTTTCCTTCCATTGCTATGTTTTTTAAACACGATGGTGGTATTAATTTCACCTAAAAATGACTAAAAATGGGAGATCGATTGACTTGCCTAAATGAACCGAAATTTTCAATCATGATTCCTCTAAATGTAAGTTGTTTTTATTAAATAAGTTTAGCAGTATCATAGAACATCTCAAGAGCTTTCCGTAGACTCCTAGATCGACAAAAATGGTAGTTAGACGGTGAAGGTATGAGTGTCAGAAGTTGGGAGTGAATTGTAACCTATAAGGAAATGGGCTTAAGAGAGAAATGAACTTGAACTTTGTTAGGCTCAACTTATACTTTTATAGGCTTTTCTTCTTATTATTCCATTATGAGTAATTTAACAAAAATTTGGATCATTACATGAACAGTGAAGGAAGCAAGATGAATAATGCAAGAATCTCCCTCATTATTCAAAACAAATTCCAAGAGTAAAAATGACCCTCTATTTTCAAATTCGTTACATATACTGATTGGTTTATTTCTATAACAATATTAATTTTATCGCAAGTGCACGACGTAGTCATTGTTAGTACCAGTAAGTACAAATGTTCTTGCAAGGTAGAAATTTGATCTTATATTCTCTTAGATCTTTTGATGATTTTTCATGTTCACATTTCTCGATCAATATCGTCCCTTCTATATGTTCTCGACTTTTGGATGTTATCTAAAAGTCTGCTTATTTATTTTTGCTCCAATCACATCTTTTTATAGTAATTTTTAGGTTTCCAAAAGACACATGGTCTAATACATGGGCATTTACTGGACCATGTATAACCCCAAAATCTCCAAAATTCATGATTCTATATAGCATAAGGAACTTACATGGTCAAATACATAGTTCTACACCTCTTATTTTCTTTAAATCTTCATTTTATGTCACATTTTAATCCAAATTCTTCTCCATTTGGTCCATGAGGGCAGTTATAACCTATAAGTACACCTGGAGCAAATTGGTTATAACTTATAAATGCACTTTGAACAAATTAAGTATCAAATATACAATAAAAGTATAAAATATCAAGCAAAAATACATCAAATATGAGATATAATACGATCAATTATGCATCTATCAAACATCCCCACACCTAAGTTTTTGCTTGTCCTCAAGCAAACCCTAATCAAAATTATAAATCTTACAACATCTACCCTTCATATATTTTAACCTATCCATTTATACTATAAATCATCTTGTCATATTGAATCAAATTAACATACAATTAAAATCAAATTATCCTAAAACTATCTTCCTAAGCAATATTAATAGTAATCACATCAATAATAACATTGAAATCAAAAGCATAAACCTTTACACCTTCGCTAAGATTTCACTCAATGCACTCAAGTGTTTACGGTGAAAAGTATTAAACCTCTCAATCAATGCTTAATAAAACTTTTACCATGTGCTTACAGTATTATCACATCACAACCACTTATGTATAAACTAGAAACAAAAATTAAAAGGTCTTCATATATGTTGTAATGAGGTTTAGGTATGATATGATTGGGATAAAAAAAGTTTAAATTTGAGGGAAATTTACTCAAAAGAAATTACATGAAACTTATGTATAAATATACAAGCCCGTTCATTACAACTTCATTGGTACCATATTCTTATTCATAAATTTATTTATTTATTTATACTTTATTAATCATTAATAATTTACAACAATTCAAGAAATAATGGACCCTTCAATACTTTCAAATTTTAGCAAACACTTACTATAAATGACCTTTAGGAACAATTAAAAAAACTTTAAATAAAAATAAGATAAAGGATAACCTAAAGGATAAAATATGGTAAGGTAATTGTCAAAGAAATAGGCTCAAACAACTTATTGAATCTAAGTGCCTTTATTACTTCAATGTTTCTAATTTAACAAATAAGGTCTCAATATGCATAATAAAAGCAAGTTCTAGAATTATTCAACTATAAATAATAACACACATGAAAGAAATAAATGAGCTTAAAAATTTTGAAATTTTCGCTCTTCGGTTCAAAAGCTCATGAAAAAAGATAGGTATATATATGTGTGTGTGTCCATAGTATGCTATTTCCATTCAATTTGACTATCTCAAAAATTAATAAAAATATGAATTATAAAAGCAATTATATTTAAATTCTCATCCTCTTTTGTTCTAATTCAAATCAATTTCAATAATGAAATATAGTATTGATGGACAGATTTCAATTAATTCAAGAGATCATTTCATAAAATTATATGACCTTGATTATAATAAGGTTAAAGAAATCATTAAAAGTCATGTATCACTTCCCCACAAATTTGAATCCATCCATTATTAAAAATCATGAATCGATCCATTATTAGATTACATCCTAGCAAAACATAAACAAAAAAAGGGATAAAATAAAAAGAAAATAAAAAATAAAAATAACTATGAAATATGAAAATGAAAATAACATGAAATTTAAAATAAAACCATCTTAATTCATGGGATGCCTCTTATTCAGCGCTTGTTTAATGTTGTTAGCTCGATATACTTTGCACATTATCATCATCCTAGATTTATAATCAACAATTTGCTTCCACCCTTTCCTCTATAAAGCGGTTTAGGAACCTGTAAATACGCCACTTGTTGCAAGATAACAATGAGAGCATAATTTATCAAATTAATAATTCCAATAAACTCTATTAATGCTCTTTTTATTGACAAATTGTTAATAAAATAAGTAATCACAAAACTCCCTTAATCATTAATCAACTTGAATAGTTTGTCTTCAAGGAAATGGGAACTCTGTAATTAAGGTCACTACAAACACTTCATCAGTAGTTTCCTTACTTAATTTCCTCACCAGTTGTTCATCAACCACCTTTGTCCACTCTTCTTCTTTTTCTTCTTCTTCTTCTCGGACAAAGGTTTCTAGCTCATCTTCTTCAATCACCTCCTTCTACTCCTTTATCTCCTCTTCTTGCATAAAGACTAACTCTTCTTCTTCTCGAAGCTCATTTCTCCTCCTAAAGATTATTTCCATTATATTTTCTTTAATATTTGTTTCAATAGGAATAGGCAAAATCCCTTGCATCTTGTCAGATATAATCCTTACTAGTTGGTTGATCCGATTCACCATATTTTAAATATGAGCCTCTACTTTCTAATGCCTCATGATTGTTTCTTGAATAACATCAGCCATCGCTTCTTCCAGCATTGGCTCTTTAACTTAAAGTGCTTAGTGTAAATATTTAGTTGGAGCATAATCATGTCATCCATAAGTGTAAGTGTAACATCCCATCTCCTACTGGAAGGGTAAAATAGTAAATTTGGCATAGGATGAGATGGATCGAAATGACTTAGGACTATCCATGCACACTGGTACTAGTAACCAGTGAAATCTGTGCACATGAAATTACTGGTCATGCAT
>JANVCQ010000005.1:23411892-23430736 GCA_025531925.1 Erythroxylum plowmanianum | reverse complement strand
CTACTTTTCATTTTTTATATTTCTCTTTGTTTGTCATCAAAATTATTTAATACGTGAAGTCTGTTTTGACTTAACAGAGGTCGTCCTTACCAGTTCCTCATCTGGTTGAAGCTCTATGTGGTTCACCAGTGTAACGGGTCCAATTCCTGTTCCTATTGCTGAGGGGTCGATATGGGGTTTTTCGTTATCCTCTCGAGGACTAATAAATGGCTGGGCTTCGACTCCCTCCATTTGTTGGAGACTTTTGGTAGTGCCAGGAGCATGCTCCTCGAGAATTTGACTGTCACAAATCATTTCAGTGTGAGAGGAGATTTCAAGGGCTATATGTTTTTCCTGAGGGGAGGGTTGAATTTGGATTTGTGGGAATTGGAGGCTGGTAGGCATCCCTTGAGCCTGTTGCACCCTGGTCTGGGAGCTTTCACTGTGGAGTTTCTAAGTTGGGACAACTAGTGGGCCTCTAGAGTTCTTTTTAGCACTGCGATTGGGCCCAACTGAGGTAAAGACTAGTCCAGTTTTCACTTGCTTTCCTTTCCCTGTAACATCACTCACGGTAATTTTCTGACCAAAACCAAAGGGACCTCTTACTGTCCCTCTTCCTCATTAAGGTGCCCATCCTGCTCTGCTAAGACAATAAATCTCAAGCCCCCCATGCATGTCCCTTCCTTGTCTTTTCCATTCTGCACTAGCCATTGGAGTGGCCTCCTCGGAGCTCGTTTGGGAACCTGTGTCCATGTCCCATATCCGATAGAGCTACCTCTCATGACCTTCCTGCCATCAGCTGCTACACTGTTCCTTATCTCTACGCTACCTGTACCATCAGTGGGACTGGGAGTGACCGAATGGGGGAGACGCTGCGAACAAACATCTTCTACATGCCCAATCCTACCACACCTGAAGCATAACTGTCTCATACGCGATGGGCATTACTTCTCCGTCCAGCTCAACACTATGGCGCACCGGAACATTTAAGTCAGCATCCAGTACCAGCCTCGCAAACTTCCCTCTGTTATGCTGTAATGTAGCTTCATCTATGTGAACTATTATCCCGACTAAATTGCCTAGCGTTGTGATGATCTGTGAGTGGTAACGCGCGATGGGTAGGTTAGGAATTCGAATCCATACCACCACCCAATTCACCGTGCCTTGCTAATTAATGAATGATAGATTTTCTAATAGGAAAATATTTATAATATTAATATAAAAATATATCATAGTAACCCATAATTTGATTTTGTTGATCTTAATTAGTATCTACATGTGCACGTATTGATTAGATAAACTAATAATTGAAATTTCCACCAGGTTTGTATTATAAACTAGCATAATTCTACCATTGTTGTGAAAAGCATGATTTATAGTTATTCCCCATTCTCTTCCTACTATTACAATTTTCAACCTTGATTTTAGACTTCAAAATACTAAAAAACGTTGGTTTTATTTCCCTATTGAACTCATTAAGAGCTTCTTATTTACTAAGGGAGTTGATTCCCCTTACATTCCAAACTACAAAGGACATTTTGAATGGGGTAGGATACCATTTCTCCTTTTACTATTATTTGTAAAGGTGGCATCACATTCTATTATATTTGTTTAGAAATCAATTGCTTCAATATACTTAATCTATATGGGTGTTGTTTAGGATTCCACTTTGGTATTACATGATTGTTCCTCATAGGTGTTTTCTTTTTTCATTTTTGCAGTGATGCATGTAGTTATTGCAGCATCAATTTCCATGTTTTTACTTAAGGCTTCCTTTTTTCTTTTTTGGAGTTGTCCTTATTGAGGGAGATAATGTGGTTGGGATTCTAGGATTGGATGATTATGAATCTAGAGTCCTAACAATGTGAGTTTGGTCGACTTTTTCTCCCATTAGTTCCTGATAGTGATTCTTCTACTAGGTTAGAGTTGTCATCAACCTCATAATGAGACTTGATTTAAGTAGCTCACCATTATTTTCTACCTGATCCATAAGCGAGCATATCCAACTCTCCTTCCTTTAGTTGTATTCTCATCCATGCAGATTGGGTTACCTAGGTAGTTAACTAGTAATATAGTCCCTTAGGTTGTATTTGATTAGACGTAAAGTTTTTAATGGAATGGAACAGAATATAATATAATGAAATAATTTATAATGGAATGGAACGTGAATTAACGTAATATTAGAACATTATTATTTGAGATGGATGGAAGGATTCATAATGTAATATAGTGAAATGTTATTTAGATGAAGGGTTTATAATATAATATAGTGAAAAGTTGTTTATTATTTTACATTACATCATAAGCCTCATATATCGTAGGTTTTTTATTTTTACTGTTTAAGATAGAATAAGATGTAATATGAAATCTTCGTCTTCCATCTCATTCCATTCTATTTTATTATAAATTCTTCTCCCAAATGATGGAATAATATTACATTCCATTCTATTTCATTATAAAACTTTGAACTAAACATAGCCTTAGTAGACCAATGATCTAAGGGAATATTAAGTAGATTAAGACAACGAGGGGTGGACCAATTGGTCCAGATTCCTCATTTAAGACTCTCCCCTAACAAGGAGGTCTTGAGTTCGAGTCACGCCAAATGAGGGGAAATAGGCATGTTCCTATTGATGATCCTCTAGCTCCCTGGGCAAAACTCCTTGATCGGATCAATTACGGACGTCTCGTTTCCAGTGGCAGTGTGGGAGTTAGAGTTACTAGGAAACCTAGGGGCTGATGGGAACCTGATGCTGAGTAGGGGGGAGCCAGTGATCAATCATCAGCTGAACAATCAAGTATGTGAAGACTCCTTGTGTGCAGAAGTGTACAGGCTACGTAGGAACCTGAGGGATCTTGGAGTTCCAGATTTACATCCTCTAGGCTCTTGGGGTGGGGTCGTAGGGGCTTAGGATTAGTCCGGTTAAGCCAGGATACCTAATGTAATAAAAAAAAAAAAAGTAGATTAACCCTTATTGGGATGTGGGATTCCCTGATAGTTTTCGTATGTAATTATGATTTTCAAGGTTGGAGAAATATGGAGGCCACTTTCAAATATTCTCTTTGTTACATCTGATGAATTGAAAGTGAACAAGAATAAGTTACCTTCGTCCATAAATGCTTTCCTTCGGACCTGAGGTCTTCTAACTTTTTAGTGCCTAGTTTTTTTTTTTTTTTTTGCATAAAGGGAAAGGAACACATCGAAAGCTAAGTAAAACTAGGGAGGCGGATCCCCGATAAATCCGCTACAAGGAGGCTACGGCACCCGGAGGGTGGAACATCCAAATACGTGACGCCGATGCTACTCTGGCGGGCCGGGTCAGCAAGCCAGTCCGCGCATCTGTTGCTCTCTCTGTAGATATGACGATGAACAACAGACCAATTCCGGTTAAGGAGTTCCCGAATACCCATAACAAGAGGGATACCCGACTGAGAGCGGGATGACACAACAGACCAATTCCGGTTAAGGAGTTCCCGAATACCCATAACAAGAGGGATACCCGACTGAGAGCGGGATGACACAGAGGACAGGAGCTGGTGCACCCCCATCGAATCCACTTCCAATTCAATCCGACGGTAGCCCAATCTCCAAGCGTAGGATAGACCTGTGTAAACTGCCCAGAGTTTCGCGGACTGCGCTGAGCACCACCCTATGCGCTGGGAGAACCCACCTCGCCAACTGCCATCCCTGTCGCGTATAAGGCCTCCAGCTGAAGCCGTGCACTGTGAAGGATTACAAGCCCCATCCGTGTTCAGCTTGACCCAGCCTTCCGGCGGACGACGCCAACCGATCTGGTGACCCTGGCGTGGGCGAGAAGCGGTATGTCCCAGATGTTGCCGGTCTCCTGTCATCTGAACCTGGGCTGCAAAAGACAAAATAAGAAACAAGGGTGAGTTAGGTCGAACAAAAGTAGAGTCAAAAATGGCTTTGTTCCTCCAGGTCCAGATGAACCAGCAGGTTAATCCAAAAATCAGAGTCCACTCCTGGCCATGCACGCACCGGCAGTGGAGGAGGTTGATATGCAACCAATCACAATTGGGCAGAGCAAAGACGGATGAGTTAACGAGGTCCGACAGAAAGATGGCCCACACTCGGCGAGCGAGCGGACAGTCGCGAACAGCATGAAGAGAGGATTCTTCCTATCCGCAGTGTGGACAGGTACTATCTGCGGTGAGATGACGTCGCACCCTTTGTTGATTACTAAGCAAGCGATCGCGTGCTAGTAACCATAAAAAGGTGCGCACTCGCTGGGGTCCCGACCACTGCCAGATGGCTCTCCACACCCCAGGCAGAGTCTCTGTCGTGGGACTCATCAAAAGATCGTAAGCAGAAGCAACAATAAAGTGTCCGTGATCCGTGGCGCCCCAGACTAACCTGTCGGCACCCTGGAGAGGGGAAGGAGGAAACATGCCAGCTATAGAGCTGTAAATGAAGGGGGGGAGGAGCCCCCGTAAGGCAGTCAAGTTCCATTGTCCCGCAGGATCGACAGATTGCTGAACACTGAGGGTAAGCATATGGTCCGGGATGGGCTGAGTAGAATGGGAAATGAGTGGGCCAACCCCGGGGACCCAAGGGTCAAGCCAGAAACTCGTCGACGTGCCATCGCCGATACCCCATTGCCTACCTTGCGTGACGAGATGCCAAGTCGCCGCAATACTCCTCCACACCATCAAACCCCCAGAGGCGTTGAGGGAGGACGGAGGGCGGTGAGCTTCAAAGCCATACTTTCCCGAGAGGACCTGAACCCATAAGGATTCCGGGTTGGATAACAAGGTCCAGCCAAGTTTGGCCAGGAAGGCGTCGTTCATCTCCCGGATCCGTCGGATGCCCAGTCCCCCAAGTGTCTTGGGTTGACAAACGTCCCCCCAGCTAACCAGGGGAATCTTGGTCCCATCGTGACGCGAGCCCCACAAAAAGCTCCTCATAGCTTGTTCAAGTCCATCACACAATCCTCGTGGTAACCTAACTGTCTGCATCGTGTAGCACGGGATGGCCGCGATGACCGATTGCACCAAGGTGACTCGGCCAGCAAAAGACAAAGTGGAAGGGGCCCAACCTGACAATCGGCGGTGAACAGTATCTAAAATATGCTGGTAAGTGCGCCTACTGACCCGCTGGTGCAGGAGGGGAACCCCCAGGTACCGACCAAGGTCGGTAGTCCGAGGGAAAGCGAGCGTCCGGCTTAAGGCCTGGGTAGTCTCAACGGGGACATTCTTCGAGAAGTAGCAACGCGATTTCGCAGTATTCACCCGTTGGGCCAAAACAGAGCAGAACGAATCCAAGACACCCCGAACCACGTGAACTTGGTCAATAGAAGCCTCGACAAAGAGTATAAGATCGTCTGCAAAGAATAAGTGGGACAGAGGGGGCTCGTGCCTACTCAAGCGGATCGGACGCCATCTACCTGAAGACACCGCATGCGTAATCGCGTGGCCGAGCCTTTCCAAACACAGCACAAACAGGTACGGGGAAAGAGGGTCGCCTTGTCGAAGACCGCGAGAAGGTTGAAAGGCCTCGCTCAGCTCGCCTTTCCAGTTCACTTGAAAGGACACAGTAGTAATGCACTTCAGAAGTAGCAAACTAAACGAGTCAGGAAGACCAATTTCGTGAAGAGTATCTCGAATGAAAGTCCAATCGAGCCGATCATACGCCTTCTCGAGGTCGACCTTGATCGCCATCAGCCCCTTCCTCCCAGTTTTACGCTTCATGGAGTGAAGCACTTCCTGAGTGATGATGATATTATCAGTAATAAGGCGGCCAGGGACAAAACTGCACTGGGTCGGGCTGACCAGCGTCGCCAGGTAAGGTCGGAGTCGAAGAGATAAAATCTTGGTGAGGGTTTTATAGAGTACATTGCACAGCGCTATCGGACGGAACTGAGTAAGCGAATTAGGGGAGGGGGCCTTGGGAATAAGGACAAGGATAGTGCGATTAAGACTCGATTCCCAAACTTCGTGACGGAAAATACGCTGAAGGAAAGTAGTAATGGAGGAGCCGACAATGTCCCATTGGGATTGGTAGAAGAGAACGGTGAAACCATCGAAACCGGGGGCCTTGTTAGGGGCCATAGAAAAAACTGCCGATTTGACTTCCTCGGGGCTAAACGGTCGGGAAAGGTCCGTATGCACCTGAGGCGGGAGAGGAGGAAACTGCCCAGGAAGAGTCTCAGTGGTAGGAGGCAGACTATCGGGTCTGTATAAGCCCTCCAGATACCGCTGAGCCATGTCTCGGATAATAGCAGGATCCGAAACTACATGACCATGAGCGTCGCGAATAGAAATATTGTGGGCTATCCGACGACGAGAACTAGTAATGGCGTGATAAAATTGAGTATTGCGATCTCCCTGAGCGATCCACTGAGTCCTGGACCGTTGATGCCAGAATAGTTCTTCCTGATAGAGCACTGATTCGAGCTCGTTTCGTAGGGAGGACTCAAGAGCCTGAAGGGAGGGGGAGTTTGAATTCTCTACCGCTCTCTGAATGCCCGCCAACCGGGCCATGAGTCTTTTCTTCCGATGGAAAATGTTACCAAACTCTGTGGTATTCCAGTATTGAAGCTTCTCCGCAAAGCTTTGGATCCCTCCACTGAAATCCGAGGAGCTCGGGAACCAGTTAGCCGCAACCACTCGGGAGAAAGAGTCATGAGTAAGCCAAGCCGATTGAAAACGGAAAGGCCTACTCGAAGGAGTGTGGGGGGCAGGAGCTTGGAACTGAATAAGGAGAGGTCTGTGGTCCGATTTGAGAAAAGGCAAATGGGTAACACGGGTGCTTGGATGCGCGTTAAACCAATCTGGAGAACCGAAAGCCCGATCAAGTCGGGCTCGGATATTACCCCGCTTCCAAGTGAATCGTGGACCGGAAAAGCCAAGGTCCTGGAGGTTGCATTGAAACATACAATCTCGGAAGTGGGGATTGATAATAGGCTGGGTGTGGGATCCCCCGCGCTTATCGGCACTTTCTAGTTTAGCATTAAAGTCCCCGCCTATAAGCCAGGGGGTACTGATACGCTGGCCCAGTCCGTTCAGATAATGCCAAAGGTACTTTTGAAGGGCGTAGGTTGGGCTCGCGTAAATAGCCGTGAAGTCAAAAATCTGGTTGTCCCACTGAATTCTAGTATGTATAAACTGCCGGTGTGCGAGACAAATGCGGACGCCCACAGTCTCCTTCCAGAGCAGCCAGATTCCACCAGAATAACCCATAGCCTCCACCCTGAAGGAATATTGAAATCCCAAAGACTGGATAACACGCCTAGCGCGGTCGCCGCTAATACGAGGCTCAACTAAGACCACGAGTCGGGGCTTGTAGATACGAAGATAATTTCGCATAATGGGCTTGAAGGTCCGACCTCCAGCCCCTTGACAATTCCAGATAAAAATCATCATAAAGCGATCGGAGGAAGGGAACAAGTCACGCATCGGTCAGAACCGAGGTAGTGGGCCCATCGGGAGCGTGTCTAGGATGAAATTCCAGAGGGGGGTCGGAGTCCTCCATCGCGGTGTCGAGAGCGTCGGGTTCGACCCCGCCATTCTGTTGTATGGGACAAGGGTCGGGGGGTCGGGGAGGTGGGACCTCAAGAATAGGATGGGGAAGAGGCGACGTGCCTCCCGGTGGCGGGGGGTCTAAAAGAGCCACCTCCATATCCTCATTGACCAGTCCTGCTGGGAGAGGCAGCGGAGAGGTCGGATCCGGAGAGACCAATTCTGCGTGGGACGATAAGGAAATGGCCACATGGGACGAGTCGGGCTTAGCAGGAAGATGGGCCGAAGGCGGGGGTGGAGGTAGGGAAGGAATAGGAGTCCGTGGGCCTGCAGTGGAGGGAGTCTGGGAGAGGGGAAGGGTAGCAGGGCCCTGTGGGGCGGGTTGGCCCAAGGAGGAGGGCTGCTGAGGAGGGGAAGAGGGCATGGGGCTTAGGGTGGATGTCTGGCCCACGGTTGGACCCACACCGTTGGAGAACGACGCCGTCTCCTTGTTGGGTAAGAGGCGTCCAGTCTTTGTCTTCCTCGAGCCCCTCGTCTGTCTCGCGTCTCGTCCAGATGAGAAGTTGACTGCGGGAGTGGACTGCTGGGCAGTCGATGACGCAAAAGGGTTAACGAATGGCCGAGAAGAGTCGACCATTGAAGTGTTGCCCGTTGGAGGATCATCCTGCTCCGCGCGAGAGAGAGTCGCAAACCGCGACCCACTAGGATCAGTTGTCCGGCCTGGGGCCGTGTCGACACGATTAGAGGCGGTCGGAGGAGGAACAGGGCGGCGAGCCCGGCGCGACACCTGCATCCAGGGTCCATACGCCTCTGTAGCCGAAGGGCCAGTGGATGGAGCGCCGGCTGAAACTGCTGCCGCTGAAGTTTGGGACATCTCAGAGGACGCCCCAACAGGGGCAGCAGCAACAGGGGCAGTCGCTGGGCGCGATGGGCAACTGTCGGAGCTATGGCCGACCCGACCACAGTGAAAGCAGATTTGGGGGAGACCCTCATACGCGACCTGTATGAGTTCTCCGTCCAGCTCCACAAACGATCGAAGGGGGACACTAAGATCCAGTGTGACAGCCACCCTCGCGAACCTTCCCCGGTAAGTGAGAAGAGTTGTTTCATCTATTTTCACTGTTTTGCCAACCAGGTTACCGAGCGCTGTGAGAATGGAGGGGTGATAGCGGGCAATGGGGAGGCCGGGGAAACGCACCCAGGCTATCACGTTGGTGACGCTGCCGGAGGAAGGACGGAATGCCAGAGTCCATGGTTGGACTGAAAGCACGTTACCGGCGACGATCCAAGGTCCCTGCGTCAAGGTATGGATATAGTCCCGTTCCTCCCTGAAATTAACCAAATAAAAGTCATTATCCAAATCCACAAATTTCAAGGGACCTGTCGGGTGCCATAGAGAGATGAGACGATCCCGTAGAAGACTGAAACCCATCCGTCGTCCCAGCAGTTTAACCACAATGGCTTGGGCCCAAACATGGTCCAATTTGCTGCAGAATGAAGAGGACAAATCAATGGCCAAACCGTGAGAGCCCTGCACCAGGTTAAGATCGCCATCCTCTAAATCTATTGGTGGTTCTTCGGACCAGATGAGGTTACTTGCTTGGGGTGCTTGGGTGGAAGCACCCGTGACTGCTGCACTGTAACTGGGAGGAGACTGAGACGCAGACTGCGCAGGAGGAGGAGGGTCCTCTTCCCTCTCGCGCACCCGGACTTTTTTGGCCGTGTGATTGAGGGACTGCATGGCTAGGGGAGATGTTGCAGGGGCCGGAACCGGCACAAGTAACCTTAACCGGAGATTACAGGACTGTAGCAGGTTGGAATGTACTGTAGCAGGTTTAGTGCAAAGCTTGAGGCAATATGTGTCTTTTGAAGCAGAACATATCCTATCAATGTGGTTACCTAGTGTAGCTCCTTGTTTGAGTATTTCGATGGGTGGGAAAACTACCTTAGTTCCATCAATAATCGAAGGGGATCAATAATGGAGTGCTACTAACTCATATAAGTCGCTTACCACTTGTTTCCATGAAGTTTTGGCATTGTGCGCTCAATGTAAAGATGGGTTGGGGATTAGAGGGGCTAAACTCTGGAGGTTGGACTAGAGTTGGGGTAGTCAGTTCATGGAAGGTCCATGGATTGGTCTGAGTGGGAGGCAAGGGTAATGGTGGAAAGTTAATTGTGGATTAGGTAAGGACTGGCGGTTGGTCTAACATTTTCCTTTAAAAGCAAGGTAAGGCGAGGAAGGGGATAAGGCTACAAATTACCATTCCTCTAATGATAATAAACTATTAGGTGTTGACTATTGCATAAACGAAAGGACCAGAATGCCTCTAACGATAATAAACCATTAGGTGTTGACTATTGCATAGACGAAAGGACCAGAATGCCTCGAGCTCAGAGGTTTTTATGGCAGTGTGAAAGAGAAAAGCAATGAGTGAGTAAGGGACAGTAAAAAAGGTTGAGGAAGATGGAAGATGGAGGAAGGGGTACCGGTGGTGGTTTATTTGTTCGAGAGTCTCTCTCTCTAGCTTCCATCTTTGAATAATGTTCAAAACTCAATTATTAAGGCACTTGCGATAGTTTTAAATTTAAATTGTATGGAACACAACCAGAAAAAGAGAGTTTTGGTTGATACGTAATATCTCTCTCTTCAAATGGCAAAGCCATTTCCTGAAAAATTTTGAAAACAGTAATATGATTGTGTGGTTAGTATCTTGCCGTTGGCCTTCAGTCGTTGTCGACGGCCATTATGGTGGTGGAAAGAAAGTCGCTTGGTTTGCCGCTTGAGCACCAAAAGTCATTTGTTTTAACGACTCTTGAGTCTGCTTGATTATATTTAATATTTTTAAAATTTCCAAATATTTTTTTTATAAAAATGAAATATATTACAATTTTATAATAAATTAATCATAAAATTTAAATTTTATAATTGTTTAATTAATAAATTTATTAATAGATATTATATAATAAATTAAAATAATTTAAAATTTAATTAATACCTAAACTTAAATAATCCATAAATCTTATTTAGCATTCCATTATTATAAATAATTATCAATTAACTAAATGGATTTTAAAATAGACATTAAAATTAAGATATAAAATTTAAAATCACGGAAGACATAAGTAAAATTAAATTGACTACTAAATCTTGAAATATTTTACTAATGGATTTTACAAATTTATTAAATTAACAAATTGATAAAAGTAATTTATTAAAATAGTGAATTCATAATACCCAGAGCATTTGCCGCAAAGAATAACTTTTTTCTTTTACAGTACTTATGCACACATGTTCATTACTGCCAGATCCCACGTGTACTATTCTGGATAAAGAATCTTATCCCAAACTTGAAAATGTGTCTTCCTCTCTAGGGTTTCATCTGTTGTCGTTCACTCGAGGACAAAATATCGCAAGTTTTTTGACAAGGAAAGAGCTGGGCGTTTCGCTGGGAAGGATTAGACTTGAGCGCATGGGTAGTATAAATCTTTCTGGTTAGAGCTGTTATCAAACCTGCTTTTTTTCCTGCAGTGATGGACTTTCGATTCCCTTCTATTTTAGCTGTCTGCAGCTTTATTATTTTCTTGTACATGGTAGTAAAACTAGTGCTGAGAGCTAGATACCCTTCCACCAAGGTACCTCCAGGGCCAGGGAAACTGCCCATCATAGGAAATATTCACCAAATCAAAGGTCTGCCTCATCGTTCGCTGAGCGACTTAGCCAAGAAATATGGACCCATAATGCGCCTACAGCTTGGTGAATTCCAGACCACAGTTCTGACCTCTCCAGAATTGGCTAAAGAAGCAATGACAACATACGACACAATCTTTGCCAATAGACCAAAAACGGTTGCAACCAAAATCTTGTCCTACAACTACATAGACGTTGGTTTTTCACCTTATGGTCCGTATTGGAGGCAGCTAAGGAGAATCTGTAAGTTGGAGCTTTTAAGCCCCAGCAGGGTCAAGACATTTCAATCAATCAGAGAAGAGCATGTCAAGAATCTGATCAAGGAAATAGGTTCATGCCAAGGGTCACCAGTGAATCTTAGCAAGAAGCTGTACTCTATGACTCATGATATAGCATTAACTGCAGCTTTTGGTAGAGAATGCAAGGACAAAGATGCATACTTGTCTATTGTTTACAACATTGTGAAGCAGGTTTCGGGTTTCTTTTTTGTTAATCTGTTTCCTTCAATTGAGATGCCTTTTGAACTTGTGACAGGCCTGAGGGCTAAAGTTGAGAAGTTGCATCAAGAGAAAGATAAATTGGTTCAGAAGATTCTTGATGAGCATAAAGAGAGGATGACTAGAATGCAGGGTGAAGGAAAACCTCAAGAATTTGAGGATTTGATTGATGTTCTATTGAAGCTTGGAGAGGAAGGCGACCTTGAGTTTCCTATTACTGATGATACCATCAAAGCAATTCTTTGGGTTAGTAATGAACATGGCTTTCTAAGTATTTCTATGATTGCCGCCTAATAAATAATTGTTCATATCAAACTTCACTTTCCTCAGGCTACTCCATACAACAAGGTGTTTGATAGCTTTTCATTATCTTTACATCAATTGTAATATGTTGGTTGGATAACAGAAGAGTGCTTCTTTTCTTTTTAAATTAGAGAATGGTTGTAGAACATAGACCGATAGACAATGCATAAGTACCTTCTCATCAAGGATACTGTACTGAGTCTTGGGGTTTAGTGAAAAGAACTAAAAAGAGCATTTTTACTAATTTTATTTTTATTATTTATTTGGCTTTGTCCCTGCAAACCAATAGTAATAACGTATGTGTTTCAGGACATTGTCACTGCAGGTGGAGAAACATCAGCAGCAACAATGGAATGGGCAATTTCGGAGATGGTGAGAAACCCAGAAGTGTTGCAACAGGCCCAAGAGGAGGTTCGGCTTGTTTATGGTGACAACGGAAGTGTGGACGAGACCAAGGTTCATGAACTTGAATACTTAAAATCAGTGGTGAAAGAGACCTTGAGGCTACACCCCCCATCTCCTATATTAGTTCCAAGGGAGTCTAGTGAGGCTTGTGAGATCAAAGGTTATGAGATACCAGCCAAGAGTAGAATCATCGTTAATGCTTGGGCTATTGGAAGAGATCCTTCATTATGGACTGAAGCTGAGAAGTTCAACCCGGAGAGGTTCCTAAATAGTTCTATAGACTACAAGGGAACAAATTTTGAGTACATTCCTTTTGGTGCTGGCAGGAGGATGTGCCCTGGCGTATATTTTGCACAAGCAAACATTGAGTTTACTCTTGCAAACTTACTTTACCATTTTGAATGGAATTTACCTGATGGACAGAGTAAAGAGGACGTGGACATGAGTGAATCCTCTGGTTTGGCTATGACTAGAAAGGAAAACTTGGTCTTGGTTCCCGTTCCTTATCAGCTTTAGCGTCTCTGGTGACTAAAGCCATTAAGGATGTGGAAAAGGGGAAGCTATATCAGAATGTTGTATTGATATAATTGCCGTATGCAAGCTTACTTTGTTCGTTATAAGTTTCGGAATATATGATGTTAACTTTAAAATATATTTTTCTATTGAATGTAACTTTATCCTTTTAGAAGATGTGTTCGGAGTCTGTTTTTTTAGATTAGTCGTGTAATATGTTTCGTTAATTTTTTAATAAAAAAAAAGATATTGTTCTCACATGATGATTACAATTGAGCTTTTATCCGTTTTGTGTTAAATCTTTTTTGTTAACATGTATACATTAGATATATCAACCCAACAATTAAATTTCTTATAGCAAGTGGATGAAGGCAACGCAATTAATTCCTGTAGTTATTTAAATGCAAACGTGGAGGATTACATTATAAGAAGACAAGTTGCGCCACGCCAGTTTTAGACGATACGTGGAAGATCTGTAGAGTCGTAGGGCGTGAGTCATGTGAGTTGTCTTGAATTACACGGCTGGCTGAAATCTGGCCAACAAAATATAATCTAGAAAGTTGGTGAATGAGGGGAGGCGGGTCATACAAGAGAAACACGTTCTCTAAAATTTAGGCGCGGGTCGTAAGTAACAGTTAATGAATATCGCAAAAAGTGAGAATTAATATAATAATTGTTATAATGAAAGACTGATTATTATTATTATTATTTATAGTGGTTAGTTTATTAAAAATTTTAAAAAATAATAATTATTATTAATTTTTATAGTGATTGATTTACTGAAAATTTTGAAAAATATATTCTAATCAATTATATTTAATATTAATATATTCTAATTAATTATATTGTTTTATTAAAAAGGAAAAAATATAAATTTGTTAAAATTTTATTTTACATCAAATTTTAATAAATTCTAATTAATGATATTTAATTAATTATATTGTTTTGCTAAAAAGGACAAAAAATAAATTTTAAATCTTAATATATTTTAAATAGTTATATTGTTTTGTTCAAAAATAACAATTAATTAAAATTTTATTTTACACCAAAGTTTAATATATTATAATTAATTTTAATATATTCTAATTAATGATATTTAATTAGTTATATTGTTTTGTTCAAAAAGGAAAAAAATTTGTAATTTTTATATCAAATTTTAATAGAAATGTATTCTAATTAATTATATTTAATTAATTATGAGTGTGACTTAAGAAATACAAGAATTAAAAGAACAAATGATAGAAATATTAAAACAACAGGTAACAATTCTAAAACTACTTACGGAATTACAAAAACAAATATACTTCAACAGCAATTAATAACTAAATTAGAAACCACGCTGAGAGAGCCTAAACTCAAAATAATAAATATCGAAAGACCATGTAAATAAATAATACTTTGAAATACACAGCACCTATAAATGTTGAATCATTAGAAACAGTTGAAAGAAATACAAAAATTAATTAGTAGAAATTATACAGATAGTTCAAAAATTAACATTAATTATATTTTTGCTCAAAAATGAAAATTCATTAAATTTTTATTTTACGTCATATTTTAATATATTTTAATTAATTATATTTAATTTTAATATATTCTAATTAATGATATTATATTAATTATATTGTTTTCCCAAAAAGGAAAAAATAAAAATAAGTTAAATATTCTAATTAATTATATTTAATTTTAATGTATTCTAATTAATTATACTGTTTTTTCTAAACAATAAAAATCAATTAAAATTTTATTTTATATCAAAATTTTATATATTCTAATTAATTATGTTTAATTTTAATATATTCTAATTAATGATATTTAATTAATTATATTGTTTTGATAAAAAGGGAAATTTTTGTTAAATTTTTTATTCTTATTAATTATATTTCATTAATTGCATTTAATATATTCTAATTAATTATATATAGTATATTCTAATTAATTATATGTAGAATATATTTAATTTTAATTAATTATATTTAATATATTCTAATTAATTATATTTAGAATATGTTTAATTTTAATTAGTTATATGTAATTAGTTATATTTAATATATTCTAATTAATTATAATTAATTATATTATTTTACTAAAAAAAGAAAGGACGTATTTGGAGAGTGAAATAATTCCCAAAACTTATATAGCAAAATCATGTTCATGTAATGGTAAGATATAACCACTTTTTCCATTCTCATACTCATTGATATTTTCCAAGCCTATGAACCAAACACCTCCTTATTGGTTGTTGATAGTTTGGTTGCTCTCTTTCGCTTTCAGTATCAATCAGACCTTTGCCATTGTTATTTTCATGTACACTTTGGGTCGTTCGGTTTAAACAAGTGATTTTTTTTGGTAAATATAGAAATAAATAAATTAATTAAAACAATAAATTAATAATTTATTATATACTAATATTTATTTTAATATGTATTTTAATTTATTGTTTATACTTAAAACTTTATATTGAAAATAATATCACAAACAACTATTAAAATAAAAATAAAAATAAAAATAGCAATAGAGATAAACGAGCCTTTACGTTTTTAGTATAACACGTACATGATCGTTAGTAAATGACATGCATGCTCGTTTATAATAATATTTTATATAAAATTATTGGTTTATGCTTTATAACTAATTAGTTAATTGTATATATGTAACATATTTAATTAAATATATTCTTTTGCTTATGTATGTTTATTTAATTAATTATCTCATAAGCCAAAGTCTATAGGATAAATATACTTTAAAAATGAAATTATTGTAAGATTATGAGTATAAATTTCATATTTCATTAAAATATGATTTTTAAATCATTTCTATATTAAGATTAATAGAGTAAAAAACTAGTACATATTATATTTTTCTTATAAAGAAAGTAACTATGGAACCAAGAGAGATTCTAATATATGTTTTGATAATAAAAAAAACATAATTAGTACTAATGAGATTATTATTATGATTAAAAGTAATATAAAAACAAAAAGAAGTTATAAACTCAAAAAGATAGCTTATGCAGTTGATAAAGAAAAGTTGAAGTTTTCAATCATCATAATGAAGATCAACCTAAGAACAAAAGAATATCAATGCTTATTATAGTCATTCTTTAGTTTAAATGTCAATTGTCATCTTATTTAATCACTTTGATGTTCTAAAATGAGAAGGTACACATGATGGAACCAATTAAATAAAGAAGAGCAAAGTAAGCTTGCTCACACATCAATGTGAATTATTTCAAATGAGGCATGACAAAAGCACATATAGCGAGCAAAATAGATTTATTGATATTATTAATGATCTCAAAGGTCTTGGAAAAGCCTATACTAATGTTTTAACAGTAAGAAAGTAATTACTTAGGTAGCTTCCAAAGATATGAGAAGTTAAAGCGACGGTCACACAAGAAGTTAAGGATCTAACAACATAATTGTTAGATGAGGATATTTGATCTTTTCTATACAAAATTAGGCTTTAAAAGATATAAGAATAAACAACAATTCTAAAGAAAAAGAATTTAGTGTTCAAAGTAAAGGAACTATGAAATCACATCAGTATGAATTGTTTCAAATGAAGTATAATGAAAGCATATCTAGCATATTTACTATATTTATTGATATTGTTAATGGTCTCAAAGGTCTTGGAAAGACCTATATAGATATTTAAATGATAAAAAGTTGTTAGGTCACTTTCAAAGACATAGGAAGCTAAAGTAACGGTCATAAAAGAAGCTAATGATCTAACAACATCACTTTTAGAGGATTTTATTGGATATCTTCTTATATACAAAATAAGGCTCTAAGAGACCTAAGAAGAAATGACACTTCCAAAGAAAAAGAATTTAGCATTCTAAGAGTTAAAAGAAGAATCGAGTGAAGAGGAAGCGATATCAACTAGTGAAAGTGATGAAGAAGACATTTCCTAAATGACTAGAAAATTTAAGAAATTCTTGAAGAAGAAATTTTCTAAAAGAAAGGACTTCAAAGAAGGAAAAGTGATATATATCATAAATTATTTGACATTATTTTCTTTGAATATAGAAAACCTGGCCATATTAAGTGACAATGTCCTCTACTCAAAGATAATGAGAAGTACAAAGAAACTATAAGAAGGAGAAGAAGAATAAGAAGAAAGCACTTAAAGCATCAACTTGGGATGACGCAAGTGAATCCAAAAGTTAGCACTCGAAAGAAGAGATAGCTCAGAGGGCTCTACCGCTATGTATGATGATGAGGTAACATCTAACTCTAAATTGTGTGATAGTAATGTCCATTTGAAATATGATAAATTATTTAAAAGTTTAGAAATCATAAGTAAGAAAAGGAAAAAAATTATCTTCTAATCTCAAAGAAGTTAAAAAATAGTTAGATACATGTAAAAATGTGAATGAAAAGATGAAAAGTGAATTGCATAGTATTAAAACGTCTAAAAATATGATCATTGATGACAATCATGACTTAAATTCATCAAGGAATGAGAATGAAATATTGAAAAAAGGAGGTCGATTCCCTTAAAGACTCATTGTCCAAGTTTACAAAGGGAAGTGAAAAAGTAAAAAAACATGCTAGGAGCTCAAACGAATTTCAATGATAGGCATGGACTAGAAAAGTGAAGGCAGTTCTAAAACCATATTTGTCAAGAGAAAAGATTTGTACAGTAAAGAATAACTGTCTAATGTGACAAATGAGTATGGAGCATCCACATCTTTATAGTAAAGGGGATAAAACTTAAAATTAACGACATAATTTCATTTTGGAAAACGATAATAACTTTTTCTATGACTTCATGAATTTTTATCATATCCTAATTTTCTTTCAAAATCTTGTGAGAAGCTAGTGCATTTTATGAAAATTTGAAATAGGTACTTATGTTAAGTTTATCCATTAACTTTAATTGGCATGACTTTTCTAAAACACATATACAACCATATCACAAAGAGTATTTGGGATGCAAACCACATGTAGAGATGGGAAAATTTGTCCAACCTAAAATTAACGAGCGAAGTCCAAGTTGATTAGGCTTTATATTAACCTTATTATGTTAGACATGGCCAACCTAACCTAGCCTAAATGATCCAAATCAATTGGAGAAAAATGAAATCATCTTATTCTTAACGAAATAACAGTATTATGTTAAATATTTAAGTAAATAATTAACCAAAATGACATTTTTTTGTTAAGAATTTCCAAATTAATATTGTTTTAGCCCTTTGGTTAATTGAACATCATATCAGGCTCAAGTTGGATAATTGTTTTTGACTAAACCTAACCATTGGGAGTATATGCCAAACATGTTGATCATATTTACATATTATTACTTTGTCCAAATATAATAATTTTAATATTAATTAATTTAGTAAAAATTATTATATATTAATTATTAATAATCTAATTGTTAGTTTAATATGATAGTAAATTAAATATTTCATTAAATTTTTATATACAGCATGCCTTCTCGATCGTTTAAGAATAACTCTCAACAAATTCTCCTTAGTTTCCTCATCTCTTTTGAAGCACCTCCAATTACTCTAATGTCGAATTAGGTACATGCAGGATAACTCTCAACAAATTCTCCTTAGTTTCCTCATATGCTTTGAAGCACCTCCAATCCCTTATGCCAAATTAGACACATGCAAAAACCCATATAGATTGAGATTAGGGTTTTCCTATTACTGTTAAATTTCCATCTGTTACAACCCAACTTAGTATTACTTTGTAATCAAATAATTTGTTGTGCATTGATAAAGTTTCTTATGTTCTATACCATATCCATCTTATGTGAGCACAATCAAAGAAAAGATGTGGTTCTGTCTGATTTGGATGGGGCTGGCCACTGCTGCTAGGATCCATAGGATTGGTTGACTTTGGCACAGAAACACCTGCAAGACAATAAGGTGCACCAGGGGTTGACTACCGGTAGGCCCCTCCGACGCTCAAGTTAGTCTTTTTGTGAGGGTTTTGGCGGCTAGTGAATAAAGAATATTAGGGTT
>JANVCQ010000005.1:23394859-23406117 GCA_025531925.1 Erythroxylum plowmanianum | reverse complement strand
CAGCTTCTCTATTTCTTTCTCGATCACCCCCTGCCGCTCCTTGCTGTGCCATCGCTTCTTCTGTCTGACTGGCCTACAATTTTTCTGAATACCCAGGAAATGAGATGTTACCGTTTGAGAGATTCCAGGCATGTCGCTCGGTACCCAAGCAAAGACTGATCGGTTCTCTACCAAGCAACTTGTGATTGCTGTGGCCAACCCTTGTTCGAGTTCGACACTCAAATTTGTGAATTTGGATCGGTCTTCTTCATCCAGTATGAACTGTTGTGTTTTTTCTGCAGGGTTCATCCTCTCGGTTTCTTCATCTGCTCTTACATCGAGAGAACTTGCCAATACTACCGCTCCCTCAAGAGTTCTTGTTTCTGCCAGGTAGCATTCCCTAACGATCATTTGCTGACCCCTGACAATACCGATGCCATGAGATGTTGGGAACTTCATCACCTGATAATAGGTTGAGACGACAGCTCTTAGGGCGTTTTGTGTGGCTCTTCCAATTATTGCATTGTAGGCTCCTACAAACTTCACAACTAGGAATTCAACATTTTTCACTACTTGGCATGGCTTTTGTCCGAACTTTACGTTCAAGAGGACTCGAGCGAATGGATAGGCTGATGCTCCTGTTACCCCCTTGATTGGTCCCTCTATCGGTAGTAGCCGTTCCTCCGGAATCTCCATCTACATGAAAGCATCGTAGTACAATAAGTCGACCGAGCTGCCTGTATCAATCATTACGCGCTTCACCTCACTACCTTCCATATTCAAAGTAACCATGAGTGTATCGTCATGCGGACAGTTGACGCCAGTTAGATCAGATTTGTCAAACGTGATCACCTCATTAGTTTGTGGCCTTTTTGTTGCTGACTGACCCTCAGCGATCTGCCTGGCATACCGCTTCCTTCCTCTGACGGTGGACCCTCCTACCGAGCTACCATCAAAAATCATATTTATGACCCTAACCGGTTGGTCATCCTACTGGCCAGTATTTCTGTAGTCTCTAGCCCTGGACTATCCCCTCGTGTCGCGTCGGTCATCCCTATTCCTGGTCTGCCTTCCTCCATTGTTCATGTTGTTTTGTCGCCAGGGTTTTCGCCAATTGTCAGACCGACGGCTCCTACCCTCATTATCTCGATCGGTATTTTTTTCGTACTTCAAAAATCTACCCAGCCTTCTTCTCTGGATAAGGAGTTCGATTTCTTTCTTCAAGTCCCAGCAATCCTCCGTGTCGTGACCGACATCTCTATGGAAACGACAATATAAAGAAGAATCCCTTTTTTTGAGAGGAGTTTTCAATTTGTTAGGCTCTCGGAGGGATTCCCCTTCTGCTCTCATGACCTCCAGAACTTCCACATACCGCCTGTTGAGCAGAGTGAAGGATTCTTGCCGTTGGTCCTTTCGATCGATCAGCTTCCTCCAGTTAGACTGATCCTTCTGCCGTTTATGTGAATCATCAGCTCTACTACTCGGCCTGCGGTCGTCCACTCTACGTTTTGTGTTTTTCAACACTTCCTCCAGCTGGATGTATTTATCTGCTCGATTTCTTATCTCTTGGATAGATCTGGGCTGGTCAAGAGCCAGCGACTTCTTGAACTCTTCATCCCTCGTATTGCTCATCAAGGCAGCCAACATGGACAAGCAAGTGAAGTCAGGGACTTCAACAGCTTCATTGTTGAACCGAGTGATGAACTCCCGTAAACTTTCGTTCCTTCCTTGGGTCAACTGCATTACTTCCAAGGCAGTCTTCTGTGGCCATTTACTTGTAGCAAACTGGTTGAGGAATAGCAGCTTGAAATCCTCAAAACTGGTTATGCAACGTGGGGGTAAGCTGTTGAACCATCTTCGGGCTCCTTCTTGAAAGGCTGTGCAGAAGGTCTTACATTGAATGGCGTCTGAAACGCAATGCAGGTTCATCATCGATTGAAAGTGCTGCAGATAATCGAGAGGATCGATCTTTCCAGTATATTTTTCTAGCGTCGGTATCTTAGTACTGACTGCTGGGAGGCTGTCCAGGATCTCCGGGATGAAAGGAGAGTTGTATTGTGTTGATGGTTGACCAGGACGGGAATTCATGGCTATATTGATTCGGTGATCCACGATTTTTTCTAGGGCTTTAGCAGAGTGTCGATCGGCCATCACACCGATCTACCGAGCGGGGTTTTGCTGTTGTTCCGGTTGAGACTGAAGGATTTGATGAATCAGTAGATCGGCCGCTTCTTCTATTTGTCTTCTCGTGAGGAAGGCTTGTTGTGGTGCAGGAGGATATTGGGTGTGAGGATGTGAACTGGTTCTAGCGTCATCCTCTAGGGCCATGCTTTGCGTTTCTTAGTCTTGGTTTTGGGATTATTGCGATTGATCATGCTGATATGAGTGTTGAGGGGGGAGCTCGTTTATGCTAGTGTTTTGGATAATGGGCGGAGGGTGTGTCTGGTGGTCAGGATGCGGTAATGGAAGGGCGGCAGGTAGTCGCAAGCCCATTCTATGTAGTGCTAGTGCCGCAACAGCGGCCACATCAGGATTTGTTGTCGCCGCCTGACTGATCTGAGTATTTCTGGACGTGGTGCCTTGATGCCTAGCCCCACGGTGGGCGCCAACTAGTTCTGTTTGATTTGGATGGGACTGGGCACTGCTGCTAGGATCTATAGGATTGGTTGACTTTGGCACAGAAACACTTGCAAGACAATAAGGTGCACCAGGGGTTGACTGCCGGTAGGCCCCTCCGACGCTCAAGTTAGTCTTTTTGTGAGGGTTTTGGCGGCTAGTGAATAAAGAATGTTACGGTTCTCGAAAGTCATACCTTTATCATGATGAGGTTATGAATTTATATAGACAATACCTGCAGGAATTAGGTCAATCATTAAGGGATGCGTCGATCGGCCCATGTGTCGCTCTGAGTCTGGGCTTGGGCCTAGCACGACCGACCCAACCAAGATGCTTCAATGATTCCTCTTCTGTTTTGCAGAACACACATGTGTTTTGTGTATTAAGGAATTTCAATATGCCTTTAATGGTTAAACATATTAGAAAGGAAATCTTTGAGGGCAAATGATTGCTCCATGTGGTCTTATACTAAGTAGCTTTTTCACCTTTCCTCCTGAGAAATTCTATGCATGAGTTATTGGTGAATTTACCTGAATAGTAATAGGTCCAGGTATAGGTGTCTTCTATATTTTCTTAAGGGTTATAATATGGCGACGCTCGTGCTATCACGGTTGGGAAATTTGCTCAGCTATTCCCTAAGATTAATTCCTAGACTCTAGCTTTTTCCTAGAAATGATTTAAACAATTGTTCTTGCGATTAGAGGCTTGTAGAGGACTAACCTTTAATCAGTTTTTTTTTTAAATTTTAACCAATTGTTGAAATAAAAAGAAATGGCTTATGGTGTGAATTATATTGACTCCTTATCCTTAAACGACTTCCTTAAGTAAGACCATTTTATTCGTCGTGTGAATTATATTGAGGCCTAGCCATCCTTTCATTTTGGAACACATATTTCGGACCATTTAATTTTGAAATTTCTTTCTTTTCTTAGATCACTTGACTAGAGGAAGTTTTTAGTGATTTTTTTCTATCTCTTTAAACAAGATTTTAGGTAGTATGAAATGAGAACTCCAATAATCATGTAAGTTAAGAAGTGTTGACTTGACCAATTCAACCTACCAACATATGACAACGTTTTGTTTTACTAGTTTCCTATTCTTTTCTTAGCTGTATCAAGGAGTCAAGAAATCTCCAAATTAAGGTCTTATAGAAGTTATTAGAATGCCTAAATACCTACAGTGAGTTTGCTTGAGTTAGAATTCTAGCCAATTCTTCTTCCACATTAGCTATTCCTTAAAACATAGAAATTGCTCTTTGCATAGTTGATACTTAGCCCTTACAATCATGCAAGGGTTCTGATATAATTGATGACGAGTTTATATCTACCATACTTACGAGAAGTATGAATATATCTCCATTCCATTTGATGAATATATCTCCATTCCATTTGATGAATATATCCTATTCAAAAATAAGGTTAAGAAAACCTTAATATGGAATATGGATGTTTGGTTTAAGGTTTAATTTAAAATTAAATAAGGTAAATTCTTTAATTACGGATTAAGGCAACTCAATATGATAATAAGGGTAATTATTAATACAATTAATATTAAAAATATTTTTTGTATAAGCAATGAGAGGCAAATATGATACACAAAAATATTTTTATAATTTAATTTATTAACAATAAAAATAATCAAGTTAAATATTAATTATTTATAAAGTTATGTTCTACAAATAAAATAATAAATTATTTTTTTTATTTATTAGTATTAATTTTATAAAATAAAATTTTAATAAAGTACTTGATTAATTATCATATCAAACTAATAAGTATATGTCAATAGATAATAAATTTTAACAAAATTAATTAATATTAAATATTATTATATTTTAGTATAAGTTATAATATGTAAATATTATAAATCAATAAAATAAATAAATCTATTTGTTTGACATATACCCTCTTGTACTTTGCTATTTCCAACTGTCATTTAGGACCTGTTTGGTTGGATGTTAATTAATGGAATGGAACATAATAAAAAAGTTTATAATATAATGAAATGGAATATATTGAAAAGTTGTTTGAGAGGGATGTAATGATTCATAATATAATATAGTAAAATGTTGTTTGGAAGATAGATAAAATGGAATGGAATGTATAATAAATGACTATTATACTCCTGATATTAAAATGGATGTTATAGGAGGTTTAATGCTATGATTTTAAAACAGAAATTATATCCAATTAAAAATTCAAAGTTCAAGTCACAATTGTGAAAAATATTTTTTTTATATTTTCTATTTTAAAATAATAAAAATTTTAATAAAAATTTTAATAAAAATTTTATTATTTTATTATTGAGTATATACAATTTATTATTAATTATATAAAATATTATAATTAATTATTTAATAAATTTTATTTTATTCTATTATATGTGATTTATATTTAAAAATAATTTATTTATATTTTTTATTTATATAAAAATATATACAAACAATTAAAGAAAATATATATATTTCTATTTTTCATTAATAAAAATTTTATCATTAATAATATAAAAATATTATTACCAAGGTGAGGAGAAATAATATAAAAATATTATTAATTATATACAATTTTTTTGGACCATAATAAATGACTCTAGGGAAAAGGTGGTTAGGATTAGAAGAAATAATTGATATTAAGAAAAATTATTGAAGGTATATTAGGTAATGTGTATTTATTAATTTACGTTCCATCATAATCTCCCCAAATCGAAAGTTTCTTATTTTCACTGTTTAGGATGGAATGGAATACAAAATGAAACCCTCCACTTCCATCTCATTCCGTTCCATTCTATTATGAAACTCTTAATCAAACAATGAAAGTGTGTTACGTTCTATCCCTTTCAATTGCCAACCGGTCAACCAAATAGGGCCTTAGTGCTGTGAATATTCACGGGGTGTTACATATCTAAACAATGTCATATTAACAAAAGTTAACAAAGAAAATTAATAAGTACTGATGACTTCCACCACGTTAAGGTAACAATCTACTGCTGAGTTATATCTCTTCCCTTGTCTCCATCGAGAAATAGAACTTAACACTTATTCTAAACTTTTCATAAAAGATGATGACTTCTTAGAAGATTTTTGAAGTACATAAAGTTTTTATGAAAATCATGAAAGTAGAGAAAGAGGTCGGTGTCTTTACCTGTTTAACTAACACAAGTAAATGAATTCATCATTGGAATGAATATAACAGAATTTTTTTGTTTGATTTTTCAAAATCAAGATAACTTTAAATTCTATAATATGATTAATATATAAACACAATAAAACACAAACATAAAGTGTACGTTATTTTGTAACTTAATCATTTTCTTACAATTTCCTTTAAACTATTTTAAAAATTAATTCATTGCAACCATCTAAGTCACATGTATATCTAAGCTTTAATAATTTCCATACAAACTAGTTGAGAGAACTTTATAAGTAGGATAGAGAGGGATAAGCAATGAATGTTAGTTTCTTTAGAGCTGACACCTATTTAAAATATGGTTTAAACTTTTAGGTAGTTTAATTAAATCTAATTTTAATTTCAATTGAACTTTAATTATAATTTCAATTAATTCTAATCAAATACCAATTAGGATCAAATAAAACTTAATATCTAATATTATTTCTTATTTATTCATCTTTATTTATTAAATATCTAATATTTAACCTTTAAAGTTTCTCAAACTTTACAATCAAGTCTAACATGATTAAATTAGCTTTTCTGTCATTAACTGTTTTTTATATGTGACCCATTAGGTTCTTAAATATATATATATATATATATATATATATATATATATATATATTATAACCCTAAATCGTATTTAGGATAAGATAAATTAAAATACTTTAATTTATCTTTAATTATCTAATTAAATAATTTATATTCATAAATTAGGATTTGTATCTAACAATATGTCATAACCACCTAAATGTTAGGAATATCAAAGTAGTTTGAAAAAATTTTACATGCATAATTTTTCAACTAGACATAGAGCATGAAATTAATGTATGCTCAATTTGGGTCCAATTATATTATTTCTCTACCATTAGTAATCAATTTTAGTAATAACATTTGAAAACAATTTTTAAAGTGTCATTCCACCTTAGTTAAAGATTTCTTGAATCATTACTATTTGAGAACAACATAACATTCTACCTAATCATTTTAGGATGGCTAATTCTATATTGATATTTCAACTACTTCTATATAATTAATGCTATATTCAATGACTACCAATTAAGCTACCTTTAACAATAATAGGCCATAAATAGTATCAAAACATAGTAATCTCTATATGAGATACTTTAAATATCTCAAGTTTTATGGAAGAATTAGATGTATTGTATTATGTATTTATAACCTTAAAGGCTAAAAGGGTGTTTAGAATGTAACCTAGACCCATTACGACAAAGCCTCAAAACAATTACCTGAATAAACTAGTCCTGTCTCTTTCTAATTATACAAAGTAGCCAGATTATACAAAGAGCTTCATCAGAACATATTAGAGATTACTGCATGCTCTCCGGATCCTTGAAGGATAACGCTTAGAAATTCTCCTTAGTCTACTCATCTCTTTTAAAGCATCTATGATCCCTCTCATGCCAAATCAGGTACATGCATATAAATTGATATTTATTGTTTAAATTCCCATATGTTACATCCCAACTTAGTATTGCTTTGTAATTAAATAATTCGTTGTAGATTGATAAAGCTTCTAGTGTTCTATTCCATATCCATATCATATTAGGAAAATCAAAGAAAAGATGCTTCAATGATTCCTCTTTTGTTTTTCAAGATTCACATGTTTTTATGCATTTAGGAATTTCAGTTTGCTTTTCGTGGGTAAACCATTTTTAATGGTTAACCATAATTGGAAGGAAATATTTGAGTGCAAATGATTGCTCTATATGGTCTTATACTAAGTAACTCTTTCACCTTTCCTCCTGAGAAATGATATGCATGAGTTATTGGTAAATTTACCTGAATAGTGAAGGTCTAGTATAGGTGTCTTCTATATTTTCTTAAGGTTATATATAATTTGGCAACACTTGTGTTATGGCAATTGCGAATTTTGCCCTGTTGTTCTTAAAGATTAATTCCTAGACTCTAGCATTTTCTTAGAAATGATTTAAATAGTTATTCCTGATATTAGAGGCTTGTAAACGATCAACCTTTAACCAGTTGTCGAAATAAAAGGAAGCGATTCTTCCATTTCCAATCTTGCATTTTATGGCTACAGATAGGTTAGCTCTCAACTTAATTAGTTACTGTATAAAGTATGAGCAATTATTGATCTTTTTTAACTACAAAATGCTTCTCAGTATGATTATGTAGGAGTGTATCCACCTTAACCAATGATTCCCTCTCGATGAGCAATCTTTAAAGCCTTTTTTTAGAAATTAAATTAAATTCATTGATACGCCCTAAAAGGTAGCAATAACGTATTATTACGAGGCAATGCAAATACAAGTAGTGACAAAAAACATTTAACATTTACAACCTATCATCCTTTAGGACTGTTAGTAATTAGATAGCCAGGTTATTCTAGATTCCATCTTATTTTAAGTGAATAGTTCATGCCTTCAGTAGCTTTGTGGGTAATAAAAATTTCTCTAATCTAACAACAGACAAGTGAGTAAGTGCATGTTTTTCTTTTTTGCAATTATTAAATAGTCATTGCTTCCTTTCACTCTGAATTAAGTACACTGAGCAGTTTAGATATAGGCTTAGACATTTTTGATCTTTTCCCATTCTTTTGTATTGTTTCTCAACCCACACCAAAATTTAATCCAAATCTCCAAAGCCTTTTTGCAATAAGGATTCTATTACTAACGGAGATTAACTTAATTCCTAAACCTCCTTTATGAAGTGGTTTATAAACATCCTTCCAGTTGACTTTAGCCATTATTTTGCCTTCCTTTCTTATTTCTTATAGGCAATCTCTCGTACTTTTTCAATTTACTTTGTTACACCTTTGGATAGAGATATATGGGCTGCCCAATAAACATGAAGTGAGTTTAGCACTATTTTTATAAGGACTAGCCTTCCTCTATAGGACAAAGCCTTACTACACCAATTGTTTAGTCGCGTGTGGATCTTGTTTAATAATTCTAAGCTTTCATAAAAAATCAACCTTTTGTAGAAACTGGTAGCACAAGATAGTTAGAAGGTGGTCTTGCACCCTAAAATCTTGATATTGTAGTCAAGTGATGCACGTCATTCATATCACTTAAAGACAGGATTAATTTTCTCTTGTTGTAGTTAACACTTAAACCAAATAGCTCCTGGAATATTTTTAGTGTGTTATTTATTGTATAGATAGATTGTTCATTAGCTTTACAAAAAATTAGCAAATCATCTACAAATGATAAATATAATAATCCTACTATTTTGCATTTGTTATCATATCCAAAGTTTGGATTCAGAAAGATATTAAAATTTAGAAGTCTACTTAAGGGTTCCATATAAAGAATGAAAATAGAAGGGGACAGAGGATCCCCCGTCTTGGCCATTTATTGCCTTTTAAAAGTTTAGATGGCTCTCTATTAACTAAGATGCTAAATGATGTAGTGGATATATGTTCTAGTACCCAATTTTTGAAGTTTTTTGGGAATCCAAAAACCTAGATTAAATTGTTAATGAAGCTCTAGCTAACAATATCAAAAGCTTTATTAAAGTTAACCTTCAGAGCACAATTCTTAAGAGCTTTTTTTTTCTTACATAGTTCATGAATAGTTCTTTTGCCAACAATAAATTATCCCCATTGGCTTTGCCCTCCAAAAAATCTCCTTGCAAGTCTCCAATTATTGATGGAAGAGCTTGCTTTAATGTAGCTGTAAGGACTTTGTTTAGTTCTTTTAATAGTCTGCCATTCTTGAAACACTCTTATATGGCATAAATGATTATGTACCTAATGGATTTTTCATGTTTTTTTGGAACAAGAACTTATTGAAACCATTTAAGTTAGGAGCTTTTCACAAGTTTAGTTAAAATATCAATTTTCAATCTCCCAGGAAGTAACTAGGTTACAGATGGAGTCATTTAGATCCTCTGAGAGCTCGCTAACGATGAGGAGGAGGGGAACAGAAGAAGCACTAGTATTTTGAGATCTTATTAATTATTTAAAATACTTGAGAGCTTCATCTTTTAATTCTTCTTAAGAAGTGATGCATTCCCCATTTGGTTTCTTTAAGACACTAATCATGTTGGATATACTTCTAGGTTTGACTATATTATGGAAGAATTTAGTGTTCTTGTCCCCTTCATAAGCCCATTTCAATCTAGCTCTTTATTGTATAAGAGAATAGTGTATTAAGACAACCTTTATGTATTCATAAATTGCCTTCATTTTCTCTTCATTTTGGACATGTTCATTTGGTTTTGGTATAGGCCATTCTGAATTTAGGTTAATCTTGATCTGGCATATTCAACTTGATCCTTTGTATGCGTATATCTTCTATCATTTTACTCCTTTATTTCCATCTTGATTAGTCTTAATTTCTTTACGCATTAGAGTTATTTGTTACTTGATATCTTATTCTACATACTCTATTGATTGCATCCATAAGGACTTATTCCTTGACTAGAAATTTATTAAAACAAAGAGTGCATCAAGACTTGTAAAAGAAATAAACATCAAGTCCATCACGTCTAAGGGCTTTATAAGGCTTAAAATAAAAAATGCTTTCTCTACATTTGTAGCATTGAAGGGTAAGATTAAACTTTATGCTTTAATATCATTAATTTATTGTTTGATAAAGATTTAAGCACTTTTATAGAGGAATAACTATTAAAATTAGGGACAAAAGTGTTTGTGAGGTATTCGTGTGTTTTTAGAGTAATCTAGCTTACGAGTGGACTAAATGAACATCTACTTTATGAAGAGAAGTTATCATATTTTTAGTTTTTCTTGTGAGACCTAATTTATTAAAGAAAGAGGAATTCCTATTTGCACTAATTAGCCACTAAAATTTTACTCTTTACTTAAGAATGTTGTAGTTCGCCTCCATTGCTTGAATATAATTTTTTAGAGCTTTCTTTTCTTCTTGATATTTAGCATCATCTATATGATCTAGTTAACCTTGGTTTAGCTTAGTTTTTATTTTAAAAATTACTTTTAAGTGTTGCTAAAGCATTTTAGGTTAAGTTTCTTAAACTCCTCCTTAACCATGTGTAGTTTCCTCATAGATGTAAAGGATTTATGACCTTGAATACTATAGACTAAACCTCTGATGTTAGCTTCCTCAAACTCCTCATCTTGTAGTAAGAAAATATTAAATAGAAAGGGATTCAATCTCTTCTAGTTTAATTTCATGCATTCTTAATAATATTTATATGAGGGATTATTACCTATGGATAGGAGTTTGATAGATTTGGTAAGTGGTGGAAAATTAGGTGAAAACACCCCAAAGAGATAAGGACTGTTGGGCCCCGATTCGCATTAAGCATGCTTTCTTTATTTTGAGGTTTAGATTGATAAATTCCGTTTAGTTAGAATAATTTGGGTTTTTAGTGCTTAGTTAATGATAATAAATTGAAAGGATTTAGTTAAAATTAGAAATTAAAGGCATAAGTTGGTGTAAGGTTCATTTAGGAAGTTTGGACTTAAGGTTTATAAGATGGGCTTTTAGCCCATTTTACATGACATGAAATAATGAAGAGGGAAGGAATTTT